>JABFEA020000021.1:9227285-9238624 GCA_019775915.2 Cyphomyrus plagiostoma | reverse complement strand
TTGGATTGTTCATTTAATCATTAAATAAAATACAGTACACTGTGTTAGGTCTTGGTTCAATAGGTTACGTGCAATCACTTTAATATGTTTTAATAAACATTGAACCAGTCCGGCCCTCAGCTTGTAGCAAGTTTGGTTTTTTGGCCCTCTGATGTATTTGACTTTGACATCCCTGTGCTAGAGGGATGGTCCCAGGCTGCTTCTCCCCTTTCACTGAGGAATCCCGCGTGGCTATTTGCGCACAATGCTAGTTGGCTAGCGGGCGGCGCGAGGCGCTTGGGGTAATATGGTCTGTGTCAGCACCGGGGATGTCCCCTGCAGGAAAAGGACACTTACATCCAGATTGCCAGGCTTCCCAGGCTTTGGACAGCCCAGATTAGAATAATCCGGAGTGTGGCCTTGTGTGGCCCCGATGTGCAGCATCCCCACCCCCTTCTGTAAAAGCTGCCTTTTGTTGTCAGGCTGGAATTGCCGGATTTTATAGAGGCTAATGGCTACCTGCCCACTCTCAGACCTCAGCGGCATGCAAGTCTTTCTTTCGGTAAGATTCGCACAAAAGACACATTTTTAACTTTGTAAAAGCGACTCTGCCTCAGCTTTAAATGACTGTAAACTGTCTCCTTCAGTCTCACGTCTCAAATCACGGTAAGGAAAATGAACGCAGTATGCTTCAGTACGGCAATAAGAAATTCCTGTTTAATTGTTTTGTTGACAGCTATTTGGAGGTAAATCTAATCCTGTCAAGATATTTTCTCTGAGTATTCTCAGAGATGGGAGTGATTACTGTGACGTGCCAAGGAAACTCTGGGAACACATTCATTACTGTCCTCTGTCAGCCTGTCCCAAGGAGAGTCATGCAGGACGACACAGGCTGGCTAATGCATGCATACAGATTATAGCCTCCTGAGAGCCCACCCATTCATTTATGTCCATTGTAGTGGACATTTTGTTTTTGCATCTATCTTTTCACTGATGTTAGGAAACATATTTATTCCTGTTGTGCACTAAAGAGGACATGCTGTGAAATTAAAAATTGAAAAAACCTAAATTGTAAGATGTCTTATTTCCTCCAAAGACAAATAACCTAAAATTGAAGGACACTTTTTTCCTTGGGTCTCACGGGGACGAGGTTTAGTATAAGGTCACATAGAAGGTTCAGCACATAACAGGAACTAAGGCACATGGATTATCCTCCGGGTCACGCGGATTCACACTCCTTCAGTCGCCCAATTTTCCCATCACCTTTGCATAATAAAAGACTTGAACAACAGAAATCAGCCTCAATGACCAGTTTCCTTTATGATCAAAAGATGTTGCTGTTTTGTGTCACTATTGTAATTAACCAAACAAGAAAATCCCTCAGTAACCTCTCTCCGTGTTGCACCAAGCACAATAATGTATGTATATATGTTCCATAATTTACCAAGAGAAAATGTAACTGCGTGGCTTGTAGCCAGACTGCCTATGGCACTGGTGATGGTGATTGTTGGTAATGTTAAACGCTGGTAGTAATAAAGGTTGGTAATGGTAAATATTAGTAATGCTAATTGTTGGTAATAGTAATCGTTGGTAATGGTAAATGTTGCTAATGGTAATTGTTGCTAATGGTAAACAGATGTGCTAAATGTTGGTAATGGTAATTACTGGTAATGGACCAAATGTCCCCACAATGTAAATGTAATGTGTACCTGGACTACATACACACACACACATATACAGGTTTGTAATTATATCTTTGTGGGGACTCTCCATTCATTTCTATGGGGAAAACTCCAACAACAACATTGACACCCTTAACCCTACCCAGCGCCGACCTTGACCACAAACAACCAAACAAAATACAAGACTGCTGACATTTTTACTTTTTTCATTGCATTCACAGATATTTGTGGGGACCAGAAAATGGACCCAACAATGTCAAAAACAGGTTTTTATTTAATTGTGGTGGACATTCGGTCCCCACAATGTAACACAAACCTAATCCACACACACACATGCTCATAGACAGAAAGACACACACACACACACACACACACACACACACACCACCATACACATGCAAATACACCCACGATCTTGAACTTCAGAGTCTGCAAAGCCCCTTTGAAAGAGATAGGCTTAAAATATTTATTAGATATCTATTTAATACATTTGAAAGATGTCTTAATCTTGACAACAATCCATGTGGTGATATTGATTTTCTGCCACGGCACGGCGTACTACCTCCCTCTCCTCATTTCCGTCAGAAGGGGCAACGTTACATTTTATGAGCAAAGAACGCTCAGTGCTGACCTGCATCCCATAATAACCGTTGACCGTTGTACATACGGTTCCAAGTATAAGTTTTGTTTTACAAATGGAAGAGAAGCTCTCCAGCAGAATCACGTGAGTTCGGCTTTCTAATGCATGGACGGCTTCTTTCACCATCACGTCACAAGGAGCGATGATTTCTTAAGCTAAGTGCAGCCGATAATCAATGAGAGGAACAACACCTTACTGCCTAGACACTTTACTGGATGAAGCATTACAGTACCGTGCATGGCAGCAACAGGGCAGTGTTCTGTGAAGCCAGTTGTTCCTGTGAAGCATCTCCCTGACTGACAGAAGACCTGAAAACCTCCGCATTGTGACTTCGTATCTTGAGGAAGATATTGATTTCTACAGACCAGTGAGTGATGAGAAAACCTTGTTCCAAGATCTTTGATCTGTGGAACGTTTTATAGATGCTTTTATTTTTCTTTCTTTAATTTCATCAGATTGCCACTGCGGTGTTCAGCGTCAGAGAGTGGAGAGGCTCCGATGGCAGGGAATAGTGTGGTCCACAGGCAGATAGCACTCAATAAGATCTGAGACACTTGCAGATGTGGTGAGATCCTGAAGTATGACACCAACAAACCCTGGGAGAATAACCACTGACAGTATAGTATGGACAGAACAGTGTAGTTCTCAGAGATATCGCTCTGCATTGCCCGCCTGTCCCTTGCAGGGTAGGTCGGGGGCGATAAAAGTTGGCTGAAGAGCCTAAAAAATGGAGCTAACAATATGGAAAAATTTTAAAGAGAAAATGCAAAAGGAACAAGAATATTAATTTAGATCAAATATAAAAGAAATATCGTAGTCTTTTTGTTTTTTCGTTTTAGTTTAATTTGGAGGGACTTGACATGTCATATCTTTCAAATTATCACACATGCCTGAATAGAGTTTATGGGCAAATATGGCCGTTCGGCCAGTTATGTGATGTAATGGAACATAAACATAAAGCAAATGCATCTGTCCATCTGTCTATCTATTTGTAATACATAGCAAGCAATGACCTTAAAACTGGGATGTGTGTATTTATAATGTAAATGCAAAACAAGTCAGTGTAATTATAGGTAATGATAGGGTACAGCCAGTCGATCAAGGGAGGAAAAGGCTGCCAGGCGGAGCGGCTTGCTGGGCTGCCCTGAGCCGGTGATTAATCAGGGATCACAGGCACGCCCCCCTCGGGGGGGTTTGCCCCAGGCGGCAGGCAGGAGGGCAAACGCCAGGTTATGAGTGACTGAAGTGTGTTTGGGCCCAGAATCCTGCCATTTCCAGCCATTTACTCATGGCCAAATGTGTGTCACACCAAGCCAGGCACATTTCACGCTAATCACATGCATTCCACTGGACTGAAAGTGCCATTTAAAGAGACTTAACTAAAATCTAAACAATCCAGAGTAACATTATGCAGATTCATAATGCCATCTTTTTTCTTTACTGTTTCCATGTGCAATGTTGCCAGCATAGGAAATAGGTTTTCCAGAATAGGTTTCAGAAAAAGGATGGGTGCATGTGTAATATTCCTCCTTGACTATAACGTCATATAATTCACTAAGACATATCATAAATGTACTATTTTACTATAATATTTTGCTATAAATACTTCATACTCAGGTGACCCTAACTCTCCATTAAAACAAGGTCAGCGATAGAGAGAGAGAGAGAGAGATATGTCCATCATGGCATCTGTGGGCCAGGTGATTTATTTATATTACATCAAGTTACTTCTCGTTATGTTTTCACGTTGATTGCGCTTTGCTGCATAAGTGTTTTTCCAGTCATAAAGCTTTTTATGATAAAACAGCTACCAAAAATGTATCTCTAAAACCATCTCTTTGGCCCGCCGCCTGTACATTAGGCGTGAACCGGCTCAGTATGGTAACGGCAATTATCTTAGTGATTGAGCAATTAGTGAGGCCGCTAACAGGTGAGGGAGCGCAGCGCATGAATCGGGGCCCACAAAGGTCCAGCCACCTACTGTGTTACCTGTGGCTTTATTTTGCTGTAGCTCTAACTAGCTTCCTTGCAGGTACTCAAAGTGAAAAATACCAGGAACACAAAAGCGAACATGATAATAGAAGAACAATCAAGAACATGTATGTGTGCTTCCTTCTCATGTTAGCGCTCGGACATTTTCTCAAAGGCTCTTATTCCCTTGAGCAGGTGTCCTTCCACTCAGAGCTCATGTATCTGGGACTCGCCCATATATGGGCACTAATAAGACAACAATGGATATAAAGAGGGAAATGCAAGCCATTGCTTAGGAAAAGAAAATCATTTTAAAAACTGTATATATATTTAATGAGCACCGTCATTGTATAGGCAAGTAACCATAATTTCATCTTTTCACAGGTTGTAGGGCTCCGATTCTAACCCTCCTCCCCGGTTAAAATGAAGCCGTCTAACAGGTTAACAAAACATGAAAAACACAAGTCTGTAAACGACAATCACATTATTTTGATACAGCTATTTGTCTTATAATGCCGTGATTTTACAGTCCGCTGGAAGTAACTGGTAAAAGCAAGTACATTTCTGACTTGGGTTACTATTTCTATTCTGAGATTATTATGCCAGTTATTACTAAAAAATATTGCATACAAGTTTGTGAGAAAAGCCTCTTTTGGTCTGGGAACAGGCCGACGTTACACGGGGAATTCTTAGAGGAGCAGAGGCGGATTTTAGCTGTTCCCCTTTTAAGGGGTGGGTGGGGGGGCAGGGGGGTTTAGCAGGATAACAACCACCCCAACCGCACGAGTGCACACTGAGCACAGATGGCAAGCCTCTTTGGAGAATGAAGCTCCTCAGCGCCTCAGGCTGGGTAAGGTCAGGTCACGGCCAAAAATATATCGCTACCTCTTCATTGTACTTCTTAGCCTCTGCCCTGCCTGCTGGCAGTATGCATTATTAAATTGATATTCATCCGGGTTTTGAATTTAAAAGACGCAGAAGTTCTTTAAGAAGGAGAGGTGTAGGTTTGACCCACGCTGACAAACCTAGTACACATAATTATACATACAGAACTACACATTATTTGTCTTTTAAAAGATGTAATTCGACCTACTTTGGAAAAGGGGTCATATTACTTCTCTTTTTGAGTGTTGCTAGACTTGAGCTTTTTGATACAATTTGTTGACTTTCTCCTTGTTCTGTTGCATATATAAGATTTTTTGTACACGGACTGGCTTCTTCTGTAGGGCAGCGTGGTGTTTTAGTCAGTAGCTCTGTTATTGTCAGGATCGGCCCCTGCCTCGTCCCATCCTGTTAATTTCCCCATACAGCCAGCAGGTGTCGCTGGCCATTCCGTTCGTTCCTCTGTGTTTAGCCCCTTCACCAGCCCCCCAGGCTGCCACATGGCTGACTGGGCTCAGCGTGCATCCCTGTAATGAAGTTTGTACCAATGTAGCGGATATTCTGAGATATTGTGCCCCAACACTTTATATTTCGATTCTGTGTTTATCACATTTTTTGTGTGCTTGTATCTGCATCTTTGTTCTTAGTTGTCCTTGCCCATGTCTAGTTTCGTAGTTACGTCCTGTTCCTTGTCTCATAGTGTTTGTATATCTTGTGCCTTTTAATTGTTCATAGTCCACACCTGCCACTCGTTTAGTCTTCATTACCCATGTATATATGTTCCGGTCTGTGGCCTGTTACTGTAGGCCATTGTGTGCTAGTCTCTCACATGTTATCTTAATGTGTAGTTGTTTTATGTGGTTCTTGCTTGTGTTTCCTCCAGCACTTCCCTGTGTTTAGGTTAATTATTGCTATTTCTAATTTAGAGTTCCCATCTTTGTTTTCATCATCTTTGTTTCTAGTGTCATTTTTGTTCAGACTCCCCGGGTTCCTGAAAGGCGCTCCCTGCCTCGTCACTCCTTCCCTGGGGTTAGGAGGGAGCCGAATACCCCTCCTGCTCGCCTTGTGTTGTGCTGACCTCCTCCCACAGACAAAGGACATGCAGTTAGGTGAACTGGTTTCTGTTAAAGACCCAGAGTGTGTGAATTTCTGCACGTGTGCCGTGCGAGGAGTGAGCATCTCCTTGAGGACTGGAGGACAATTCCTGCACTGTTCCCTGGTGCTGCCTGCGATCCTCTCCACCCCCAATCTCTTCCAGGAAGATTAATGGACTCTTAAGTGTTCTCAGTGTTAATTACAATCAGAACACTAATCACTTGTTTCATTTGCAAATGCCAGCTCATTTAGTCGTATTTTAAAAACAATTGGCTTTGAAGTCATGGAATATACAAGCTTCTTCAGGACAATGTGTACGAGTCATTACACTGAAATATGAAGAAAAAAGACACAAAGATATTCAGTTTTAAGACTGTGCCTTATATAATCTACAACTCCTTGCAGTTTTCAAACAAACGTAATGGTATATACCCCTATACTATTGTTTCTTCCTGTTCCCTGGCTGCTTAGTGACACTCATGTCTTCTGGGTCCAACGGAAGGCCTGTCCCACCTATTACTCAATGGTATCGCTATTGCAGGTGACTTTGAAGAAAACCAAAGGGCACGGTGCCGAGAAAAAGCAGAACCATATTAATCTGGGAAGAAAAAGGCACCTTCACACTGACACACACATTATTTTGCAATTCCGTTCCTGTGCCCGATTTCTTCTGGCAAGTCCGGGACTATAACCAAAAATAAATGGTTTGAATTGTTGGCAGTGACCGAGGTCTTAGACTGTCGCTTTGAAAAACGACAGTGTTGCACGAATGTTTGTGATACATTAGGAGGTAGTGGGAGATATGCATCACTGTGGCCCCAGGGGACATCAAGATAGCTTTATCAGTTACCCTCCTGAAAGCAAAGGATGAATAGAGGTTGAGCGGCAGAATTCAACACCGACCAGAGTACAATTTGCAATTTCATGGCCAATGCAATCAAAACAATAAAACTCAAACGGCACACAAAGTCTTTAGAAAGAGGACATAATGAAAGGTAATAAAAACATGTTATATAACTGAACATTACACATGCCCTATTCAAACAATCTGTGTATACATAAAACGTTCAAAATGACACAGAGGCCCTCCAATTTATCACCAGTGTTTTCCTGCCAGGCTTGTGTACACATTGCATGAGCACGCTGTACCTTAAGGTCTGATGTGAGGAGCTGCATGTAGGACTGTACAGAAACATGACCTCCCAAGGGCTTTTGTGATGGTGTGTTTATAAATTGTGCTCCAGCAGTTGAGTCCTACAGAAACCTCGACTCTAGTCTCTACAGCCTGGGCCGAGAGTCTGTACTGCAGAGTACAAATTCTGGCAGCACCGTACAGCTGGTCACAGCTACACATGTGTTCCTGCTGGACCATCAGTAGAAATTCTTCTGGACAAATAATATAACGGTGAGTGTCGAATAATGGTGACGGCTTGAGATATTTTCCACTGAGTTTCCCCACTCTAGTTGTAAATATACATTTTTTTTTTTTATTGCACGTTGAACTGCAATGCATCACTTTTAGCAGGTTCAGCGTTTGTGTCGACCGTGAGGGACATGAATCCTCTGCCACATCTCAGCCACCAAGACAGGGTCCTTCCAGGGTGAGGGGCGGCCTGTCCAGGTGAGAAGAGCTAAGCGAATTTAAGCATGTTTCCATGGTCCCTCGCTTGGGGGTTTGGAAAGATGCTGACAGCTATTTTCAAATAGTAGAAGCCAAAAGGAAAAAAAAAACTGCTTATTTGGATTTTGTGCATTTGTGCTTTATGAGAAAGTAATTATTTCATACTGATGGCCCAGGCTGTAAATACCAGCAATACTTCAAAAAGGAATTTATCGATACTATGGAGTAAATTAAAGCTGGAACACAAAACCATCAATAAAATGCAACCGCTTCTCACAGATTGCGATCCCCTCAATTTCTGAAAGGGCATTATTTCGAGCTGGAGAACAATTAGAAAGCTGAGGGGTGATGGGACATTTGGCATACAAAGCTTAACTAGGAGGGCCGAGTAACTATGGAAACAGCAAGAAAGAGTGTTGGACAAACTTAAAAACGCGCTGTCACAGTCCCTAAATCACACTGTGGAAATCAGGAGACACCGTCTAGTCTGAGCGGAATCCTAAATGCAACACACATGTTGGAGGGGTCCGCGGCCAGCCCGGGCCGTACCAGAGCTGTGGGATGCGGTTTCGAGGCGACCCGAACTCCGACACGGGTGGCAAAGGACGTTATGCTCCCAGTCACCCCCCCCCTTTGATCTCAGTTCTTCGCAGTTTACGGCGAGCGAGCCAGCGGCTTGCATCCGGGCAAAATTACAGCAAAGGCAAAGGCCAGGAAACGTGCTTCTCAGTCTAATGTGGCCACAGGAGTGGAAGACACTTCCGTGTTCTAATACGACTGAAACGTAGCTGTCATGTGACCTTTAAGTAATATGCATCTTTATTCTAGTATACTAGCATCCATATGTCCATTCTGCATAACCATAGGTCCTCGTGGGGGAGGTGGTGAGCTCAGAGCCAATCCCGCGAAGCACAGGGCAGGGATACCAGTCCATCATGAAGCTGGCAACTTTTCTGGGACTATGTTTCACTTAAACCACATGTTGCTGGACGGTGGGGGGGGGAACCCACAGAATCGCGGGGAGAGCATGCAAACTGCAAACACACTGAGGGGGGGGGGGGCAGGGATCAAACCCACAGCCCAAGCCACGCTGCTAACCACGGAGCCACTGCTGAACTATTGACGCTTCCACTATAACAGTCATGGGAAGTGGAATAGTTTGTACGACACAAAAGATGGTAATACCCAAAATATACTGTCAGCTCTGGCATTCTGTCACTGAAACTGATGCCTGGTCCATTTCCACCATGACGCCATTTTAATACATTTCGCTTTGCTGGAGTGTGGACTGTGATACTGTAATTTACCTGCTGCACAGCGTCAGGTGGAAAGGGGTATCAGTGGTAAAGGCAAGTCAGTCCTTAGCTCAGTTCAATGTGCACAGTCTCCTTTGGTGTCCATGGGGACCGGTGTCATGGCAACAAACCCTTTTAGGCTTTTAATCGTCTCCTGAGCAGAAGGAAAATTAATTCCTTCTTTATTGCAGCTACACTTAAAATCACAGTTCAAACTGGAGGAGACGTGCAGAAATTCAGTTTTAATGGGTGGCTTTTTGTGTTTAAGTTATAGTTGTAATAAACTTTAGTGGTAATTAGATGAATGTGGATGAATTGAATTGAAAACCTCAAATCACACCCAATACTCAAATAGGTCATGGGTACAAGTATGGTACACGGTATTTTGTATGGTACACAGTATGGTACATGATATTTTGTATGGTACACAGTATTTTGTATGGTAAACGGTATGGTACACGGTATTTTGTATGGTAAACGGTATGGTACATGGTATTTTGACTGTCAGATAACTCCTGGCTATCTGATGAAGTCAATTAATCCTTAATCTTGTGGCGCAGACGACGAGATGGGTCACTGCAAACTGTGGTAAGAGTCGTTGCAGTTATGATGGAGAAATCTTCCCATTTGAGCGCCCTCTGTTGTGCGAAAGCCAGTTTCCATGGATACGGGTCCCCTGAACCAATGGAGTAATTTCCTGCTGTCTTACAATCAAGCTTTAGGATACTAAGGCTTAATACACTATGCTTTGCAACTCGCCTGTTGCTCTGGCCTTGTTAAAGACACTTCTTCAGAGAAAGTGCATCATGTAAGTCAAGGTGGTATGAAGGCCACTTGGGTGTTTCTGCATTAGGAGGCACTCAGTACGCAAAGGGGTTTATGGGGCCTGAAACTGGCCCAGCTCCCAATTTCATGGGGAACACAAGTTGCGTGCCAAGAGATAAAAAGGCAACTCTGTAAATCACATTGATCACCATGATGTAACTACCCACACTTGCGTTTCACTCTGCCAGATGCTTGAACGGAAGAGCAGCTCAAATCTAAGATGTTTTTCTGCGTAAAAGGGGAACTCGAGCTAGATCATTTAAATCAACCTACATTAAATCTAGGAATGAAACAACTTATAAAAACAATGTAACAATAGCTGACTGGCAGGGAACTGAAGTGGATTTTCTACATTTAAACATGTGTGACTGATGTGTGTCTCTGTGCATGGCATGTATGTCTGTGTATGTATGTGTGTCTGTGCGTGTGTGTGTGTGTGTGCGCACGCGTGTCCTGTCCTTCTACATGCCTTTTATATTTCAGGTCACCATACTATGAAACGAATAGGTGGCTTTTCTATATCTTGAAGTTTTTTCTCTTGTTTAATTCTGTCATTTAATTAACATAAACGCTCAAGGGGGATTTTTGCTGTCTGTTATTCAAGATTTGATTCTACTCTGTCTGATATATTCCCAAGAAGATGAAGCTGGTGATTCTGCGCCTTCTGACCTCTTTCTGGACAGCTAAAGCTGGTGATTCTGTGCGATCTGACCTATTCCCAGACAGCTGAAGCTGGTGATTCTGTGCCATCTGACCTCTTCCCAGACAGCTGAAGCTGATGATTCTGTGCCGTCTGACCTCTTCCCAGACAGCTGAAGCTGGTGATTCTGTGCCATCTGACCTATTCCCAGACAGCTGAAGCTGGTGATTTTGTGCCATCTGACCTATTCCCAGACAGCTGAAGCTGGTGATTCTGTGCCATCTGACCTCTTCCCAGACAGCTGAAGCTGATGATTCTGTGCCGTCTGACCTCTTCCCAGACAGCTGAAGCTGGTGATTCTGTGCCGTCTGACCTATTCCCAGAGAGTTGAAGCTGGTGATTCTGTGCCGTCTGACTTCTTCCCAAACAGCTGAAGCTGGTGATTCTGTGTCGTCTGACCTATTCCCAGACAGCTGAAGCTGGTGATTCTGTGCCGTCTGACCTCTTCCAGACAGCTGAAGCTGGTGATTCTGCGCGATCTGACCTATTCCCAGACAGCTGAAGCTGGTGATTCTGTGCCATCTGACCTATTCCCAGACAGCTGAAGCTGGTGATTCTGTGCCATCTGACCTATTCCCAGACAGCTGAAGCTGGTGATTCTGTGCCGTCTGACCTCTTCCCAGACAGCTGAAGCTGGTGATTCTGTGCC
>JABFEA020000021.1:9169350-9184302 GCA_019775915.2 Cyphomyrus plagiostoma | reverse complement strand
GGGAGAACATGCAAACTCCACACACATGTGACCAGGCGGAGACCAGAACCTGGGTCCCAGAGGTGTGAGGCGACAGTGCTAACCACTGCACCACCATGCCGCCCCTAAGGTAGTATCCTTATTCCTAAATCAGTCCATCTTAAAATGGCGTGCTGTGCTTCCACTGCAGATTTCTCAGTATGGGATACAATGATCATTGGCTGCTAAGTCATTCTTATGGAAATATGTCCAAATAGTCAACATTGATAGTTTTGTGCATGGCAGTTATGTTTTAGGTATTACTCCACAAATCAAAACATCTATCTATCTAAAATTTAATTCATATGCATGTAGTGTCCCCCATTTCAAGTATTTGTTATAACAATTTATATGCGAATATTGCTCTAACAACAGTTGCAAACATGCTAATTCTATCAATCTCATAAAGATCCAGTATCACTGAGATTCAGTGCCACCGTCTACAGGTGAGCCCACATACTGCACTGGACTTTCATACTTTTTCCTAATATGCTTTTGGATGCAGTGAACTGCACTCTGTTGCTATGGACACAGATCACGTGGGTTTGTGAAAACTGTGCCCATGACAACGAAATGCGACAATCACAGAAACTAACATAAGCAGTGCTGGGAATTTTTAATTGATAAAAGTGGGATAGAAAATAAATACACGTAATTTGAATATGACATATTTTAATAAACGCAGTTTTGGAGTTTATAGATTTTCAAAGAAGGAAAAATTATTTAAAGATGAGTTTTCACACACATTTGTTTGTCCAGTGTTAATCAACTTGTATAGCTTGCATGTAAATACATTTTCTGATTACATATTTACAATTACAATTTTCTGATTACGTGAATTCCAGGGCCCAGGGTTCCCCAGCAGAACATTGCCCAGGGCATCACACCACCGCTGGCGTCTCGCCTTCTTCCCATTGTGCTTGCCGGTGCAACCTGCCCAGGTGAACGATGCACACCCACCCAGCCGTCCACATGGGGTAACAGAAAACATGACTCGTCGGACCAGACCAGCACATTCTTTACTGCTCCACGGTCCACTTCTGACGCTCACGTCCCCAGTGTAGATGCATTCGGCAGTGAACAGGGGTCATCGTCTGCCTGCTCTGCAGCTACGCAGCTCTGTGCGTTCTGCCGCCTGTCTGTCATAGCCAGCATTCATTTTTTTTTTAGCAATTTGTTCCTGATTAGCTCTCCTGTGGGTCTGGAGCAGGCAGGCAAGCCTTCGCTCCCCACGTAAATCAACGAGCCTTGACCCTGTTGCCGGTCACCAGCTGTCCTTCCTTTGACCACTTTCGATGCATTCTGGGAACACCCCACACGACCTGCCGCCTTTGGACTCGATGACCCAGTCGTCTGCCCATCGGAGTGGGGTCCCTGTCGTTCAGATCCGTACACTTGTCCATTTTTCCCGCTTCCAATACATCAATTTCAACCATCGACTGCTCACTCGCCAAATATATAATGTCACTCCTGACTGGTGTCATTGTAATGAGATAATCGATGTTATTCACTTCACTTGTCAGTGGTGATAATGACATGACTGCGCACGGAACGATGCTGCTTTTCTAATCAATGGAATCAGACCAAAAACACATGAAACACGGATCACATGAAGCCATATTGGCACTCGGGGGGCCACATTCAGAGTCACCGGACCCGGACTAATGCAGAACGCCACAGCAAGTTTAAGATAGACAGTAAGTGAATCACTGAGAGTCCACATTCTTACATTCAGAAGGATCTATAAAAATACAGATGAAATTGCAATAGACCCACTGACAGTCAATGAGCAGATTTCTCTTGTTTTTTTGTTATTTTTCCCCATGCAGCCACATAATGACCAGGGGGGAGCGTGAGCCTCTGGGTACTGAGCCTCTGAGTACTGAGCCTCTGTGCCTATGATCAGATGGTCTCCAGTTCACGCCCAGCCTTGGGGCATCTGCAGGTCCTTCAGCAAGGTCCTTACCCCCCAGCTCCCTGCCTGCTGATCTTCACACTCAGTGCACTCTCACCTACCGAAAGTAAAGTGAGGGAGGCGTGAAGAGAATTTCCCCACAGGGATCAATGAAGTGTCAATTATTATTATTAACGACTGGGTTCATATGCTACACAGGGACCTCATTTTTCTAAGTGGTTCTTCTAGTTTGATTTCCATTCCTTTATTAGTCATCTACAGAGGGTTTTGATTGCTTTGGACCTCATACATTGTGCAAAAATGTTAGTTACATTATTCACGGTGACTCTTTGTGATAAATACTTCTTCAGTTACCCAGTACACTGAAAATTCATCAGCATTGCTACTAATAGTACAGACCACTAGAGGGCGCACTCCACTGTTTAATGTGCTGATTTCTTTATCTCTTTCCTGTCTCACTGTTTCTGGACATGCTATGACAATCCTCTGGGTGCTGCCTCTATTTTATGCATTTATAGAGCTTTTGCAGGCAGGCCTCTGCACAAGAGGCCATATCTGTAGCAATAGCTCTTACTTATCTGTGCAAAAGTGGGAAGGCACAGTGTTAGATGGCCTACGGTTAGAACGACAGCAAGCTCCCAAATTAGCTGCAATGTGTGCAGCCTAATTGAGAAGCTCGAGGAGCTTATATTTGTACTTGACACTTGTCTGCATTTTCATTGGCCATTTAATTAATGCAGAAAGCTTAAATGATGTTTTTATCATTAACATTAATTATACAGAAAATCCCTCTTGGTTGATGACATGAGAGCCAACCAGCTGCTACAGGAATCGTTGGCTGTTGGTTGTGATGTGTGCATATATATAAAGAGGAGCCGTGTATATACACTAGTGTATATAAAATCTGCTTTTTCCCGGTGCATCGTGTATCTCGCTGCCTCCACGCCATCAGTCAGTGTGGGACCTGTGTGTTCTGTCTTTCCCACCACCGGAGCTGGAAAATGTAGACAAGAGTTCCAGCAGCTCAAAACAGGCAGACACTGGTTCTCATGTCACTCGGAGTTTGACATAGTGATCTGGCTCATACCCCTGTGCAACGCCCAGAAGGCTTGGCACCACCAACCATCTCCCCCCTCCTTGGAGGTACAAGATGGACAGACATGGCATTTTGGGCATCGCCTGTCTTATTCTAGACTCTCTGAAGCCCTATAATGGGTAAGGCATGTTTTCATTACCCTCAACTTCAGGCTGTTTATCCAGCAGATCCTAATGGTTACAAGGCATGGGGTGCAAGTCCACCTGCAGCACAGGGAGAACATTCTAACTCCACAGACAGCAGAGGTAGTACCTTCAATTGCAGGGGGTTTAAGGCAAAAGTAATAAACAACAGGCCACGCTTAGTTTTAATCAATATTTAAATCTATACTGAGCTAATAACTGCCAAAGATTCCTTCTTTAATTTTTTTTTGTATTTTCATATAAATTTAATTTATATATTTTTATATACAATTTTAATTAGATATTTGATATTTTTTTAACATGCCTACGCACCACAATATAGAATCTTCTTAATCTGCAGGTTATTCTAAATTGCCTACATGTCTAGGCTGTTGTTCTCTATGCCTTCCACCAGGGGGTGCTCAAACACGTCATTTAGCACGAGGCAGCAGAGTCTGGCCGCAGACAGCAGGTCACCGCAACGAGAGGGCATGTTCTGTCATAGGAGGTCTGCTGCAGGTACAGTGTGGAGGAGCAGGCGGGTGAAACCTCCCTGAAGAGCACACAGCCGATTTCACGTTGGAGTTCTGCTGGAGGAAAGGGTCTGTCATCATTCTACCCAAACACTGGGTCAAATAGGGCATTAACACAAAAACATCTGGTTCACTATGTCATATGTAAATATAAAAAAAAACGATTAAAAGGATACAATGCTACAAACATTAATATAATTCCAAAGCATCCAACATTACTAGAGGACAGAAAAATAAGTATTAATATGGTATTTACCTCACATGTACATCACTTTGGACAAAAGTATCCACATAAAGGAAATGTAATGTAAATGTAAATATTGTGTATAATGGTTGCAAAACTATATCTGCCGGGATTTTAGTGTTCAAGATTCAAATGACTGAAATACAGTTCACTGGGCTCATGAACAATGGCACTGTGGTGCTGTGCAAGGTGTTCCTGTGAGGACTGATAAGCCAATGAGCATCGCATCACCCGCTCGCATCTCTCTGATACGTCTGCTTGCCCCGCCCACATGGGCTAAGCTCCTCCTGTCAAATGCCAGGCCACGCCCAGCCCACCCCATCACCCCTCCTTCTCCCGCATACCACCCCTCATCGACCTCCTCCAGTGCAGTAACCCTCACACTTAACGGGCAGGCTTTGCAAACAGCTGCATGACCCGGCAAGTCAATTTGCTGCTTTGTTAAATTTGGCTTGCTGCTCTAAATGAAAGAAATCCTGTCAAAGGGAGCAAAAATAGAAGATATAAGTGGCGCACGGTCACATTGTCTCAGGAAAGGTTGAATTAATGTATACAAAATGCCGAATGCGACATTGCTACCATTTGCTTAAGCATAAAACAAAAATACTGCTAGGCAACATATAAAGTTTCATTTTTTAAGGCTGTGTTCCCAAGTCTGCGAGGTCCAGTTTCCCTTAATAGTAACAGCAGGAGCAGCTGCAGCTTGCCTGTGTGCTTCCCTAAGATTGCGACAAAGCTGAAGTTGGGAAAAGGCATTGAAATGCACTTCGGAGCACAGCTGCAGTGGATGAAGGAGAGAGAAAGGGGGTATTTAAGATCACAACCTCCAATACGTTTCCTGCCATTCTGTTGCCACATCTTGTTGCTATGGTGACTGCATTCGACTGCAGGTGTGTGATAGGGAAGTTGAAGCCATGTTCTCTCTCTCTGTTTCTCTCTCTCTCTCTCCCTCTCTCTCCCTCTCTCTCTCCCATATGTGCTCACACACTCAAAGACATACCTACATCAGCAAAAGAGCTACATATATAGCAGGATAGCCCAGCTGTCAGAAAAATAATTGTGAACAATTAGAGGGATTTTCAACAAAATGAAAGGGCATGTTGTCACTGGGGATGTTGAGGGGCTAATTAAAGACTCCATCCAGATGATGGACTGAAAGCAATCAGATTTCCTCCAAATAGATTTCCTCACAACATCGTAACAGTCACTACAGCTGGGCTTGCAAGTTAAGTACCGTGGTAACTCGTTGCCCTCTAGGGCAAATAAAATATTATCACCTGATTATTAGAGAGAAACACTATTGAGAAATAGGGTTAAAGTAAGTATTTTTCGGACGTAAAACTGGTCACCAATGACCAATTATAACAGTATATATTATTGACATCAGTTATGGGAGATGTACAGCTTGGGAACTGGTGTAGGGGGATTAACAGACACTGTCAATCACCTACCGGATTGAGCCCTATTTCCTTGGTTGTTGACGGTTCCCATTGGTTAATCAGGCAGTGATTGACAGTGTACAGTAATACCTCCTACCCTCAGATTCATGTCCTCATTTTCCTCTTACTGATTTAATCACCGCAGTCATTTTCCTGCATGTTACATAAATGAAAGACTTTCTTAATGGTTCTTGGGCCTTTTGGTAGATTTTGTTCAAGCTGAATTATTGATTAATTAGGCTTAATTACTGCTCATTAATGTCTGACTATGTTTGATTTGATTTTATTATTTTTTTTCTCCGAGATGAATTCGTATTGGTATGTTTTACAAATGTCTCTTTTGCTCATACATAATTATATACATATGCATAATTATACAGTGCTATTTATGATCATTAGTTATTATATTAAGCAGATTAGTAAAAGTTCAGTGTCCCCAAAATGTCAGTTTCATTATAATGACTTTGAATGGAAACAAACCAGCCAAATCAAGTTCACACAGAGTAGAAAGCATTCATACCACCATCCATCCATCCACCGTGTTACTCAGGATGGGGGGGGGGGGGGGTTGGACCCCACCCCAAGCAGCTCACGGAATAAGGCTGAGGTATGCCCTGGATGGGATGCCAGTGCAAATAACTTTATAAGAAAGTCATAATTCAGATGGACACAGACCGAACCTCACAGCATCGTAACGAGGTAGCTGTACTGCCCGGTGGAAGCTCACGCATCATGAGAAGAACCCAGTAGAGCCTGCGGTTCTTCAGGATCTCTCCTACAGGGACCGCTACATGGGGGCAGTTATCGCGGTGTCCTGTGGGGGGCGCTGCGGTCAGAGTCCCTACTATAGTGGTGGCTCTTCCGGGCTGGAAGCATGTTGCTAACATTGGCCATGGAAGCATAACACTAGTGTCTTTAAAAGCAGATCTAGGGCAGTAACTGAAACAAGCAGACTAGCATTCAGACCGGGCCACAGTAAGTGCACTGATCCAGGGACAGCTTGCACTCTCTGTTGGCTCTGGCTGATCAGCACGGCTCCTCACACCACAGCTAAGGTGCAGCTGCCTATCCCTTGGTCAGCAGATTCCCTGTGTGTCTGAGTTGCTGTACTTATGTAGAACAATCTTCCTCGGGAAACAGGACATAGCTAGTGGCTTTGTGGATGTGTGCATGTGTGGTCTGCAATGTGACAAAACATATAATAAACTTGGAGAAAATGCAGTATTAATGTTCACAAAATCATCTTATGGTTTATCTATTATGGGCAATGCCAGGCATATGAAAGGAATGCACAGGTGAAATGTAAAAAACATGTGTAAAGCATGAAGCAATATTTTAACACGTTTGCAGTCAACTCTAGAATTATTGGCATCCTTCATGAAAGTGAGCTAAAGTTATTATATAAAAAGAACAACTTGTGCACACACATTTTGTTGGGGTTAAACAAACGGGTAAAGCCTCACACTCACAGTTAAACAAACAGGCAAAGCCTCACACTCACAGTTAAACAAACAGGCAAAGCCTCACACTCACAGTTAAACAAACAGGCAAAGCCTCACACTCACAGTTAAACAAACAGGTAAAGCCTCACGCTCACGGTTAAACAAACGAGTAAAGCCTCACGCTCACGGTTAAACAAACAGGTAAAGCCTCATGCTCACGGTTTTTGGTGCGAAATATAGTTTTCCTTTAGTATCACACATTTACATTGCAAACGCAGATTCCAAAAATATTGGCACCCAAAATTCAGTACTTGAAGGAGCTTCCCCTGGGGAAAATGACATCACTCTACCTCTTTTTCCAGTGTTTAACAAGGTTGGAGAACACATATGGAGGGATCCTGGACCACTCTTCCATGCAGAACATTTCCAACTCATCGAGATTCTTCGGGGTTTCTATTCTGAACTGTCCTCTAAAATTGCGACCACAGATTTTCAGTTAGGTTCAAGTCTGGAGACTGAGAGTGTCTTCACAATACCTTGATCTTAGGTTGCTGCAAGACTTGGTCCGTTTTGATGTATGCTTTGGGTGCTTGGCTTTTTGGAAGACCCAACCATGGCCCAGTTTCAGCCTTCAGGCACAGGCAACCGGATTTCAGGTTAAAATGATCTGGTATTAAATTAAATCCAGTGTGTCACTGATCTTAACAAGACGCCCTGGACGACTGGCAGGAGAACAGCCAGTGTACACAGAGGAGTGTCCCCTTCCTGGCAGGTTTTCAACAGTTCCATGCTTTTTTTTTTAAACTTCTTTACTATGGCTCTGATTGTACTTACTGGTCATTTTAACTGACAATCCAATTTTTGTAGCCAATCTATGTGTAACGGTCCCGGCCCCGGATGGGCAGGGCGACGCTCCTGGAACGAGCCCCGCCCCTCCGGGGAGGGGCTCCCCAGGTGGATCGCGTTCTGACTCATCAACTCACCCATAAGACCCAGTTGCTTCCAGCCTCCAGTGCGAAGTATTGCGCTAATGCTCCCATTCAGCCATACCAAGCACTTGCTCGTTTGTTCTCCCCTTACCTACTTGTTTGCCCTCGTTCCAGCTCCGTCTGTTCTCCTCTCCTTCCCCAGCCCAGGTCCCGATCCTGATCGTCCTACCCGCTCCCTTCCGACGTCCTGTCCTTCGTCCACCTCTCGTCTCCCGTCCTCGTCCCTCTTCGTAGGACTGCCTCCCCGGATCCCGACCAACCTGCCTGACTACCGACTACGATTTTCGCCTACCGCTTCCACCATTGCAGCAGCATTGTTTGGCTGCTCCAATAAATCTTTCATGCCTCGCATTTCTGGGTCCTTTGCCTTGTTTCGGAGCGTCACACTATGCAGCTCAACAGCTTTTTTTTTCTTATATGAGTTGAGTGATGGAAAAAGGATTTCACCTGTGTTATTTCATATTTATAGCTCAGTGAAAGAGCAAATGGTCATAAGCAGCAATAAAGTTACTATACACTAAAGGAAATATCAAGAAACATTTTTTTTCCCTAAAGACGCAAATCCCTTTGGTTTTATTTATAGTTTTCTTCAGGGATCCCAGTCATTTTGCCACACAAGTTTTTCACAGAATAAGTCATTCTGAAGATAAAACAACACATTTCCAGTAATAACTTTTATTGGTACCACTTTACAATAAGGCTCCTTTTGCCACTTGTAAATGGTATAAACTCATTACTAAAAAGAAAAATGTTATAACTTGTTTAAAATTGTCCATTAATAGTTTACAAAGTGTTACAACCTAATTAATAACCAGATTATAAACCATTCATAAACCCTTTATATGGGTAGCCTTATTGTAAAGTGGCATGCTTTTATTAAGCAAAAAGATAACAATTTCTCCAAACATTAACATTCCTATTCACTATGAGGGGTTCCAATATTTTTGGAGTTCACTGTAAAATATATGCTTTGTGAGGAAACAAACAAATTTCAGTAGGCAAAACACTCCTTCTAAGGTCTAAGATCGACTTCTGTATGTGATCAATCGCCGTAAAGTAGAAAGTGACTCGTGCTGCTCACAGGAGATGTTACAATGAGGATCAGAGTCAAACGTATGTAGCAGCCAGGGGGAGCCAGAGAGACCACGAGGAAGGCATGCAGAAGTACAGACCAGGGGCACCGGGGAGGCACTGATGGGATTCCAGGTTCAAGAAGCATCACATGCATAGTAATACACGTACAACATGCAGCGAAATGCATCCTGAACCGACCTTTACAGACTGAGCAAAAATTTAAGTATGTTAAGTAAAGTAGTATCTAAGTAAGTAAAGTACGTTTTTTTAGTAGGAAAAACAAAATAAGAATGAAGTTATAGTTACAATTTAAAAAGGAGTAGTATTCCTAGATTCACAGCTTGACAATTTGCAACAAATTTTAACCAGAAAGTGCTTCGTGATTCCGCAGAAAGACCACGTACCGAGTCCCAAAAACAGCAGCCGCAATGGCGCCGTTGAGTGCTCAGTCCTTGAGTGAGTGTATGGAAGAGGTATTAAAGATGGGGTGGCATGTCCTGATTAAGCACTCTTATGGCCTGAGGAGAAAGACTCCTTCTGAGTCTTTCTGTCCTGGCTATGATACTCCTGAACATTTTCCCTGAGTGGAGCTGCTAAAACAGGTTGTTACCAGGGTGGGTCGACTCCTTTATGATCTTTATAAACCTTGCCCTGCATCTCTTGTTGTAAATGTCCTTCAGAGATGAGAGGGTTGACCTACAGCAGCGTTCTGCTATGCGAATCACCCTCTGCAGGGCTTTGCGGTCTTGAATACAGCTGCCCCCAAACCATCTAAATGGTAAATCTAATGTTCTGCGTGAGGATGCTTTCCACAGCGCTGAAGAAGGTTGTCATTAGGATCACTGGAGAAACCCCAAACTACCTCAGCTTGTCCTTAGGATCATTGGAGAGACCCCAAACTTCCTCAGCTTGTCGTTAGGATCACTGGAGAGACCCCAAACGTCCTCAGCTTGTGCTTAGATCATTGGAGTGACCCCAAACTTCCTCAGCTTGTCCTTAGGATCACTGGAGAGACCCCAAACATCCTCAGCTGGTCCTTAGGATCACTGGAGAGACCCCAAACTTCCTCAGCTTGTCCTTAGGATCATTGGAGTGACCCTAAACTTCCTCAGCTGGTCCTTAGGATCATTGGAGAGACCCCGAACTTCCTCAGCTGTCTGAGATGGTACAGGTGCTGCTTTGCCCTTTTGGACTGAACTTGAATGTGTTCAATCCATGTTAGGTCCTCTGCAGTGTAGATGCTCAGATACTTGAAGGTCCTCACCCTCTTCATTGGAATCTTGTTGATGAGGTGTCGCTGCTGTCTCCTGCTAAAGTGTACCACCAGCTCCTTGGTCTTGCTGACGTCCAGCTGGAGGCGTGTCTATTTTCCTGACACCATGATACCAGGTTATCCACTTCTCTCATGTAGGCCGTCTCGTCATTGTTGGAGATGAAGCCCAGCACCACCCTATTGTCAACAAAGTTTACGATGGTGTTGGAGCAATGATTGGCCATATAGCCATGGGTGTAGAGGATGTACAGCAGTAGACAGCAGACAACCTTGCAGAGCTCCGGTGTTAGTGATGATACTGCTGGAAATGCAGTTATTAACTCTCACCACTTGTGTTCTGCCTGTGAGTAAGTCCAGCACCAACACGCACAACCAGTTGTTGAATCTTAAATCTGTCAGTTTAGTGAACTGTCTACTGGGTACTATTGTATTGAATGCTGAACTCCAGTTAACATATGGCAGTCTTAAAGATTCCCTGTTTCTTGTCCATGTGGCTGAGAGTGGTGTGCAAGACGTGGGAGATGGCATCCTCTGTAGATCTGTTGGGGCGGTAGGTGAACTGGAATAGGTCAGTGGAGCAGGGGATGGAGGAGGAGATGATGACTTTTAGCAGCTTCTTGAACACCTTCATAACTACAGATGTAAGTGCTGCTGGTCGGTAGTCATTCAGGCAGGAGGGCTTTTTGTTCTTCGGTAATGGGATGACGGTGGATGCTTTGAAATGAGTGGAGACCATAGACTGCGCCAGAGACTCATTGAAGATGCTGGTGATGTCTCCTGAGGGCTGATCAGCGCAGCAGGCGGCCGGAGATACCGTCTGGTCCTCTCTTCTAAAGTTCACCAGTTTCAGCACCATACGCACATCGTACATTCTCAGGCTGTAGCTAGTGCTAGCCACACGACTTGCCTCAAAACGGCCACAGAACGCGTTCAGTGTATCGGCGAAAGCAGAGTCGCCTCTTACTTAACGCAATGTCTTTCACCTTGTGGCAGGTGATGGTGCTCAGTCCATGCCGCATGCTCCATGTGTCTCCTGCATAGAAGTGAGACTCCACGCGCGTGCTCCTGGTACAGTCATTTGGCATCTCTCACTGCACTCCGAACGCCATAAGAAGCCGTTTTGTCGGTGCTCATATCATTGGTAGTGAGTCTGGCATTATAAGCAGCACTCCTGGAGTTCACTGTGAGGCGCATCGATCTGCCAACCCACGGCTTCTGGTTCGGGAACAAACTCACTCTCACTGCGAGGACGATCTTATCAGCAAGCATGCTAACGAAGCTAACTGCCACATCCACAAACTCGCTGATATCGTCTGCGCAGACGCGGTACATGACCCAGTCTACGCCATCGAGTGTGTGCTGCAGCATCGCTTCTGATTGGGCAGACCAGCGCTTCTCCTTCCTTGTGACTGGAGCTTCCCAAAGAAAACTGTACTGGGGACATGTTTGAGTGTAACTCAGGAAGTACTTTATTAAACAACACACACTGGACATGCCGTATCTGCCCGACTTCATTCGTAGCATTAACACATGGTGTCAGAAGTTAAGAAGAGTTTGTGTAATCTTAACATAATAAGATTTTAACTCCGGAACCTCGCGACAGAACAGAGGAGCGACAGGATTTACCTTCACTGACGTGAACATCATTCATAACTAACTACAGCCAGGCGAGCTAGCATCCTGTGGATATCGGTTGGAAAGGAGAAACGGAAAAGTTTTTTTTTTTCTTATTTTCTTTTCTTTCTTTGGAGCTGCACGGAGCGTGAGTACAAGAGTGACATCACATAATCCATTAATGGAAGCACCAGTAAAACAAACAAACATTCAGTAAACAGCTGTAGAATAATGCAATTTAGTTCCAGTCCAGAGCATGCCTACTAGATGTGAAAGAGACACGGTGAAAGTTTGGATTCGCTCTCACCAGAGGATAACCCGCAGGGAGAAAGTGTAAGGCTACCGGCACAAATAGAAACGCATACAATGGCTACCACAGCAGTACAAATATCTCTACCGGATAGTTTTGATTTTTCAAACTCAGCTAATTGGCCTAAATGGATAAGAAGATTTGAACGTTTTCGTATGGCATCAGGCCTCATCGACAGACCTGATGAGTACCAAGTTGTATACTTTTGTATACTTTAGGAGACACAGATGATATTTTGAGTGTTTTGCCATTGTCAGATGATGATAAAAAACATATGACAAGGTGAAGGCGGCTTTTGAAGCCCATTGTGCAGGAAAGCATAACGTAATTTATGAAAGAGCGAAATTCAACTTGAGACATCAGGAGGAGGGAGAAAGTGTTGAATCCTTCATAACCTCAGTACACACCCTGGCTGAGCACTGCCAGTTTGGTGCACTCCGCGACCAACTAATAATTGACAGGATAGTTGTAGGAATCCTGGACAGAAAGTTATCTGACCGCTTACAATTAGACCCAAATTTAGATCTGGCCAAAGCTATAACATGCGCACGTCAAAGTGAGACTGTAAAGAAACAGCAGTCAGTGCTGCATGGCGAAAACACAGAACACAACGTAGACAGTATCAGGTACAAAGGAAAGGGGTTGAAACCTCAAAGAGCCAAGGGAAAATTTCCCAAACCAGAGAAGCCACCTCAGTACAAGCGGGACAGCCCCAGTGCAGGGAGAGAGTGCAGGTGGTGTGGCCAAACACAGCACCATCAATGGAAGAACTGTCCAGCAAGGGACGTAATCTGCAGGAAATGTGACAAAAGAGGCCACTACGCAGCAGTTTGCCGGTCCTCGACAGCAGTCCACACCGTCACTCAGCAGAGGTGGCAGGAAGACAACGAGGAGGAGCATGAGTTCTTGGGGTCAGTGACAGTCAGTACACGCTCATTGACAGAGTGGACAGAAACACTGTCCTTTAATGGAGAACCTGTCACATTCAAACTGGACACTGGTGCGGCTGTGACTGCCATTCCCACTGAGGTGTTCAAAGCAGGGCGTGACGGACCTCTTACAAAACCCAGAAAAGTCCTATATGGCCCTGGAAACAACGTCCTGGAGGTCCAAGGCTGCTTTAAGGGCACACTGTCAGCACATGGCCACAATGCAACACAGGAGGTGTTTGTGGTGACAGGACTTTCAAAACCCTTACTTGGCTTACCTGCAATTGAAGCTTTGCACCCGATACACAGACTTGAGCAAGTGAGAGATGCTTAAGAGGACTTTAAGGCTTCATACCCGATGGTATTTAATGGATTGGGATGTCTCAGGGAGAAGTACACAATTGAGCTGGAGAGGAACGCCACACCATATGCCCTCTCTACACAACGACGAGTTCCAATCCCCCTACGAGACGCGGTCTATGAGGAGCTTGACCGCATGGAAGCGATGGGAGTCATCTCAAAAGTCACACAGCCTACAGACTGGTGTGCAGGAATGGTTGTCGTCCTGAAGACAAACAGGAAGATAAGGATCTATGTTGACCTCACTCACCTCAACAAATGGGTGAAACGAGAGCGACACATCCTACCATCCGTCGATCAGACCCTGTCGCAACTGTCTGGAGCAAAGGTCCTTTCAAAGCTTGATGCACAATCGGGGTTCTGGCAGATACCTCTGGCTAGGGAGTCAGCCCTGCTGACAACCTTCATAACTCCCTATGGCAGGTATTGCTTTAACAGGTTCCCTTTCGGAATCTCGTCGGCTCCCGAACATTTCCAGCGCCGGATGTCCCAGATGTTGGAGTCACAGGACGGTGTGCCCTGCCACGCTGATGACATTCTAGTTTTTGGAAAAAACAAAGAAGAGCACAACACGCGCTTACATCAGGTACTACAATTGAAAGAGGAAGGACTGACACTCAATGAGAAGTGTGAGTTTGGCCGGGACAGTGATTTTTGTCAGCCACAAAGTCACAGCTACGGGGATAGAGCCAGACCCCAGAAACGTGAAGGCAATAGTGGACATGCCCGAGCCCCAAAATGTAGCTGATGTGCACAGGCTACTGGGGATGGCTAACTATTTGATGAAATTTATTCCCCAACTTGCTACAATCACCGCACCACTAAAAGACCTTCTAGGAGACAGGAATAAGTGGTGTTGGGGAACAAGTCAAGTCAAGGCATTTCAACATTTGAAGCAGGCATTAAGCTCTCCACAAGTCTTGGCACAGTACTCACCTACAGCGGAGACGAGAGTTGCTGATGCATCCTCTTACGGCATTGGAGCTGTTCTCACACAGAAACAAGCAGATGAGAAATGGAGACCCATAATATACATCTCCAGGAGCTTTACCGAAACCGAAAAACGGTATGCTCAAATAGAAAAGGAGGCCTTGGCATGGGCATGTGAGCGCCTTTACTCTTACCTCCTTGGGTTACGGTTCACACTCATAACCGACCACAAACCCTTACTGCCACTACTTGGCTCCTGAGGCCTTGATGAACTTCCACCACGAATACTACAGTTCCGCCTGAGACTACTCAGATTCAGCTATGAGATCCTACACGTCCCGAGGAAGTCTCTCATCACGGCTGACACACTTTCACGAGCACCAATCAATGACTCCCCTACAGCCACAGAACATCAGCTAGAGAAGGATGTTCAGGTCTTCGTAGACGCAGTGTGCGCTGCCGGCATCTGAGCCACACCTACAGCAGATCAGCGACGCCCAGCATGCAGACAAAGCTTGTAGACGCGTGGTCCAGTACTCTCCAGGGTTGGCCAGAGAAAAGTGAGCTGGATCCGGAGGCTAAACCCTTCTGGTCAGAGAGAGGACACCTTCACCTGGTCGGCAACCTGCTGCTGAAAGACGAGAGGTTAGTGATACCTTCAGCT
>JABFEA020000021.1:9134134-9143189 GCA_019775915.2 Cyphomyrus plagiostoma | reverse complement strand
AGGGTTAGGGTTAGGGTTAGGGCCTTCATCACCAGAGCTGAGGGTTAGGGTTAGGGCCTTCATCACCAGAGCTGAGGCCTGGAACCTCCATGAAACCACATTCTTTTAACTTTCCGTGGAAATCTTTGACATCCCGGATCGTGGTCTGGCTTTAAGGACGAGTCCAGATCATTCCCATAATCCACCACACAGGAACACCACACACACTATTGGTGTGATTAGTTAAACGATTTTTCACACGACAATGTGTGAAAAATGCACCATATCCAATCAGACCTCAATAAGAAAATTAGGATTTTGAAAATTTAAAATAAAACCATTATGAATAATGAAATATACATTTCTAAGTGTCTGCCAGCACAGTGTGACCTTGCAGTTTGACAACAGTGCCAGACACAGCCCGATAACTTGCTATCAGCTTTCTAACGGGTGGGGGGGGCATGCAATTCCTAAGGAAGGCTCCCACAGCTTTGGACAGTATCAGAGCAAACCTTCCAGACACGGTCCTGCTGGCTGGGGCAGGGTCTGGGCCGGGGGTGTTGCCCTGTCAGCTTGAAGCCAACATCTGCACATACGCCGGGGCAGTAACACATGTGGTCAGACAGGACAGGAGGAAATCGTACCGCTGAGAGTTTCCTTTCTGACGCCGTCAGCACTTTGAAAGGAATATACTGCTGTGATGAGGTGGACGTGCTTCACACGCAGAGGCAGGCAGGCGGCTGCTAGCAGTGAAGGAGGATGGATGACTCCGGGGACACTGTGAAAGGGAAACCTCACATTCAGACTTTCTCTCTAATATTAGTCTGCCTTGGCTCCAAAGAGCAAGAGCAGAATGTGTGCGGGGAGCCTGTGTCACATCTAGTGGCAGTTTAACAGACGGATGTTCCTGGAGGAATGTGCACTTGGAAGGGACAACCGCCATTTTGTTTGGGAAAACAGAATTCCTGAACAATAGATAATGGAGAAACAGTTTGGTGGATGTTTTGCTTGCAGAATGGAAGGATTATGGTATTATAAAAGCAGCGAACGTGACTCAAGTAAATTGTGAAGTAATCGTTTATTTAAACGCTTCGGCTGACGAACAGCGTTCATTTAGTTGGTTGAACTGGGATTCACCATATGGGGGGTGGCTAAGAATATATTAACTGACTCAAGATCTTTTCCAGGAGGCTGGGTTAGCTAGCTTGTTGGGGAGGCAGTGAGTGAACTGGACAGCTAAGGAAGTGCTTAACAACTATTGAAGAGGTTTCATTTTTGAAAGCTGGCATTTTTTTGTACAGAAAATAAAGATGGCAGCCGAGTCCTATAGCCTTCCCCATTGGGTAGGCTCGCCATGCCGTCACAGAGGGGTGGGAAATGCCTGCGGGGTGCGACTTGCTGGCTCTCCAGGACACAACCCCCCCCCACTCCGTCACGTTACAGATGTCCCCTGCCGTCCAAGGCTTCTCCAGTGGGTCCAGCCAAGCAGAGCCATGAGTCTCGCTGAGCCCGGGGGTAGGCGTGGGGGGGGGGGGGAGTGAGACAGGGGGAGAGAGAATGAGAGGGTGAGTAAGAGAGGGGGGAGAGATTGAGAAAAGAAGACAGTGAGTGTATGTGTGTGTGTGTGTTTGTGAGAGAGAGAGAGAGAGCCAGAGAGTTGAAGAGGAAGAGTTAACTCGGGTCGTAACCTTTTCACCGTCTTTTTTATGCCCAGCCTGAGCTTCCTGCAATGGCTTTTACCTAAAAGCACAGTGCTTTCTTGGTTTTTTTTTTTTGGAACTGTATCAAGGCAAGAAGTTGCTGTGATGTTAAAGAGCAGGGCCTCTCTCAGGTATGAAAATACCAGGAACTCTGCCCTTTTTCCTGCCATCTGCGCGCTGGTGCACAGAATGTCCCGCTTTGGGAGAAGGTACGGTCTGTCCATGGAGACCTGCCCGCAAGTCGGCGGGAAGCTCTGAGCAGGGGATGGAGAGGAAGGCCTGTGCAAAATGGAGGAAGCGCAGCCATTGGCAGAGAGGAGTTGCTAGGTAACAGGTAGCGCATCCCAGAACTGCTTGCAGCTTATGTACCCTATAGGGTTACTCATGGGAGCTGAGGGCACTGTGGGGTAGCAGAAGCTTTGTAATCGGGCTGGACGGCGGGGAAAGATACTACTATTTATTTTCTCCTTCTTTACCATCTAAAGCAGTGTAAGAACCAACAGCTGCTGATAAATGGCAACGTTCCTGCAGGCTCTCATGCATAATGCAGACAACCTATTGCACTATGGGTAAGGGGGGGGGGGCAGCATCCCCACTGCACACGGTTCATCAAGACATGTCACCTGCGGTACTTTCAGGGTTATTGTCTCGTTATGCATTTTCCCCGCAGTTCTGATGAATTATAACTGTAGTAATATTTCGAAACAGTTCCAATTCTTTGGGTCGACGGATCATAACCAATCAAAGGGCCAGGTTGCAAGTTTCTGAGAAAATAAGTCGCCACTCACTGCGAGATGTGTGTCCCGCTGAAGACTGAAAAAGTGGGAATTAGCAGCGCCGTAGTGAAGAGTCCCAGAGTAGCAGAGCGTTTGGAGCGATGCCATCGTGACAGGAGTCCAATGAATGTTAATCATTTATTAATGAAGATGGTTGAGGAGGTTGCAGGAAACAACCAGAAGCGCCTCCCTGTGCAGGTAGAACTTTAAATATCTCATTCAAGACCTTTGTCTTATAAAGGACCCAGGCGACTAAGGAACCTTAAGAACTTATATTTCCAGGATCTCACAAGTCGATCTTCAGGTTCACTAAATCAATGCAGTTTTTCTGTCTGCGTCCTGTGCAAATGAAAGTCTGCGTGGTTGCTTCTGCATCACCCCGCTGCCGCAGTCTCATTCTCTTCATTTCCCCCTTTCCTTTCACTGGTTCAGTACTACTTTACGATCAGCTTCAACCACGAGAGCCAGAAGCCCCTGGAACTGCGCACGGAGGATGCCAAGGACTGCGACGAATGGGTGGCTGCCATCACGCACGCCAGGTAGGCCAGCTCGTCCGGAAGCGAGGACGTTGGGGCCCACAAATACACACACTCTCCTGTAGGTGGTGCCTCATGTCAGGTCATTCTGATTTGGCCGTCGATGGGGACTGATGGGGTGCCTGTCATTGGCAGAGCTCTCCCTGACTGCTCCTTGGAGAATCACAGCATCATTCTTTCTTTTTCCTGCTTCCAATTAGCAATAAACACACAATGTCTAAGAGTCTAAGGGAGCTGAAAGTTTTGCCGACCAGGAAAAGACAGCAACTGTCCTTTAGTGCTTAAATAGATAGAATAGATATGAAATGCTTTGACTAAAAAAATAAAGAAATAGACACATTAAGCTGTGTCCCTCCTAATGGTTTTCCCCCTTCTGTTTGGACTCATTTGCCAAGTTTGGCTCATTGAGTACATCCACTGTCGCCAATGATGTCACCCTTCAGAGTTTGTTTGGCTTGTTGAGTATATCCACTGTTGCCAATGATGTCACCCTTCGGAGTTTGTTTAGCTCACTGAGTACATCCACTGTTGCCGATGATGTCACCCTTCGGAGTTTGTTTGGCTCATTGTGTGCATCCACTGTCAGTAATGATGTCACCCTTCGGAGTTTGTTTGGCACATTGTGTACATCCACTGTCGCTGATGATATCACCCTTCGGAGCTTGTTTGGCTCATTGTGTGCATTCACTTTCAGCAATGATGTCAGCCTTCGGAGTTTGTTTGGCTCATGGAGTACATCAACTGCTCGTGATGATGTCACCCTTCGGAGTTTGTTTGGCTCATTGTGTACATCCACTGTCAGTAATGATGTCACCCTTCGGAGTGTGTTTGGCTCATTGTGTACATTCACTGTCTGCGATGATGTCACTATTCAGTGTTTGTTTGACTCATTGTGTGCATCCACAGTTGGCTATGATGTTACCCTTCAAATTTTGTTTGCTTCATTGTGTAGATCACCTGTCTGCGATGATGTCACCCTTCGGAGTTTGTTTGGCTCATTGTGTGCATCCACAGTTAGCTATGATGTCACTCTTTGAAGCTTGTTTGGTTCGTTTATTTCTTTGGAGTCACAAGCTAATTTTATCCCTTGTGGTTAGTAGGTGCAGTTTTTGAGGATTCCATCGGTCCCTGTGACACTCTGTGACACTTGGGGTTGTTACCTAGCAATGGGCTATGTTGTTATGTGATAATCATCGAGCATGTTATGCCAGTTTGGCCAACAGGGGCATATCCTACAGTCAAGAGTTTTTAATTGGTTCCCTCCTCTAGTGATTCAGATTTAGCACAGCAAGGTGTATTTTACATAAATTACACGGCTTCTTATCACTAAAAACATAGGTCTACAGCTTCAAATGCAATTTTAAAATAATATATTTCAAAGTGTACTCCCCCATTGTAATACTTTTCAAAGGACCTTAAAAAATTGGAATGCCTTTATAAAGTAATTTGAGCTGCAGTAACCATTATGCTGGCTTAGGAAATTTGATGATTGTTTGCGCCCTCTATAGTCTGTACAATGCAATGCTTAGTTGCCATTAGAAATACAGGCGCTTCTCTACTTACGAGTGAGATACACTCCGAACGGCCATTTGTAACTTGAAATGTTTGTAAGTTGTTATTCAACATCATTTTAAGGGTATACACAAGTACAAAGAACTAGGATGTTGGGAGTACGCACGCTACGCTGCTGCGCGGCGGGAGTAGCGGCCAGAAGTCACACAGAAAAAAAATGGTGTTGTGGACAGGAAACGGGAGCCCAATGAACACAATTTGGACTTACGCTCCTCTTCGTTCGTATGTCTGAAAGTTTGTAAGTTGAAAGTTCGTAAGTAGAGGAGCGTCTCTATAATTTATATTTGGGACTAGGCATACAAACACAGGGCTCTACCAGCAGGGGCATTTCCATATTAAACAGGTACATCCACACAACTTCTCTGCAACACATACAGAAAGACAAACACAAAATTATACTTGCAGTCGCACATCAAAACAAATGTACAAAAGTGCTAACACAAAGAGACAGCCATTGCTCACAAAACCAAACAGTTAAACGCAATACCAAAGATGCAAAGACTGTACTTGTGATCTTGGCAAGACCAGTCATGTGAATTCGCCTTTTAGGACAGAGAATGCACCGATTGTGGATTGAGAAAGATGAGTACTTCTGTACCTGCTGTTCCACTATTCTATACACCCAGCTGAATACCCTGGCTGTAATTTATATCGTATTATTTAATAAATGACACATAATGAAAATGTCCAGTTTAAATTTATTCCTGGTTTGATTACTTGTGCTTTTTTCACAAATAAAAATAAATTAACCATTCCAGTTCAGCATTCTCACAAGCCTAAAAAGTGAAAAACACAGGGAAAAATATTATCTGACTGGAGCGATGGAAACATTACCCCGATTGAGCTAACTTTGATTAACAGAAGTATGGTCAAGTATGCATATTAAGATTCAGCCTGCACACGTGACTGTACCTAAGATACATGCAAAGGCCCCACATACCAGCAGAAACACAGACACACACACAGATCTGAGAGCGATATAGAGCAGTCAAGGCCTGCATGTCAGCATTAAAAAATGTAGGCAAAGTAAAGCAGAGTGAACTGGACCCTCACATCCACAGCCGAGGGCCTGGATATTGAACCCCACCAAGTAAATAAAAAAGCCAGAACACATTTAAAATCAAATGAAACAGGAAGGGTATGTACTGTAGGTACAATGGCTTACATACTCCAGCAAGCACAGACATCTGTACAAGCAGTCTATCAGATCTGTCTGGGTCTACAAATTACTTGTTTTTCAACTAAGTGCTTCAAGCACATTGGATCTGCTACCTCCAATCACAGAGAGGTTCCTTTCAATGTTACTGTGTTGCAGTTCGTCAAGTTATATGCTCTGATACAACCAATGGATTCAAGATACAGAGTTTCATTTAATGTCATTTTCTTATTGTAAACTAAATTTAACCAGAACCCAGGGTCTGTCTTGTCAGTGAATTCACGGTTCTGGTCACATCCTAGACTTTGGAGTTGCTTGCCCATGATGCATCGGACGGGTGTGTGTTTTCAGCTACAGGAACCTGGCCACGGAACATGAGGCTCTCATGCAGAAGTACCTCCATTTACTCCAGATTGTGGACACGGAGAAAACAGTTGCCAAGCAACTTCGACAACAAATAGAGGACGGGGAAATCGAAATCGAGCGCCTAAAATCGGAGGTAACTCGCTTGCCATTTTTGCTTCGGCCAGTAAACTCCAGGTTGGTCAGATGCTAAAAGCTACATTAGCCAACCAGGCAGAAAGAGAATATAGATAAAGCTGATCTCATAGTGTCACCATCCGTTAATTAGATAAGTGAATGTGTACCAGAACAACGATGTAAGTGGAAATCAAGTTCATGGATCAGCAAGACCAGGAAGCGGGCCTTCAGTTCTGGTTTGGTTGCACGGAGTTCTGTTTTGCTGGACAGGGAATAGCTAGACCCAACTTTATATCTCCGCTAATATAAAATCACTCCAGTCATTTTATTTTCCTGGCCGTGTCCTTCACTGGGCAGATCAAATAGTGATTCTGCTTTAATGTGCAAATGAGCAGCAGCCAGTACGACCCTGGGCTGAATATGCATGAGCTCGGCCCCATTGTACCTGTCGCAGCCCTCTGTGAAACATAATAAACTCTCTCGGCCGGTACAAAATAAATGGGGCGCCCGGCCTCTCTCGCCTTCTTTATAGCATTAGCGATGCACCTTCTCAATGGAGATGAGCGTGCACCGCGTTCTATGTAAATCCAATGAGGCGCCGCATTTGTTTCTCTTTCAAAGCAGATCTGTGGTAAATATGTCAAGGAAATGCATATATATTTGTGCTAATGGTACAGCACCCTGCTAATATGACCAGGCCCCCGCGGTCGCTTAGCTTGGAGTAATGGAAGGTAAATATGAAGCTTTAGTGTGTGTGCATGGGCCGGGACGGGTGGGTAGGTTTCTGGGCACCTCTACTGGTCAGCCAGGTAGTTGCAGGTTTCTGGGTTGCCAGTAATAATGGGTAGTGTAGTTCTGTGCATAGCATATAATAATCAAGTAGCTTGCAGGAATGTATCGATGGCATAGTGCATGCTGGGTAGCGGTGCTGATGTTAGGAGGTGCTGATGTAAGGAGGTGCTGATGTAAGGAGGTGCTGATGCAGCTAAAAAGGACAAAATCGCAGTGATACCATGGGGGGGGGTGATGGAAGGGGAGGGAGAACTTGCAAAATGTTAACTTTGCCAATGTTCCGCTCGTCTCTCGACAGATTGCTGGGCTGCTGAAAGACAATGAGAAGATCCAGGCCAACCCAGCGACGGCTCCCAGCGAGGACGACTCAGAAATCAAGAAAATCAAAAAAGTGGGTGATGGCGGCTGCTAACCAGGCCACAGATGGCCTTGCGGTTGACTTGCACAGCCTGGCTTGGGAACCTCGCTGAGCTGCATATCTGGCCTGGCACGCTCACTACGTAGCTGTGAAGACGCACACGCAACACACGTCCACACAACATCAAACTTCATTTGACTGAGAATCAGAGTCCTTCTGTTTGCCAAGAAGGAAACGTACCCCGAATCGGTGGAGGTGGATGTGTGACACGGTTCCGTTCCTGCCCCCAGGTGCAGAGCTTCCTGCGCGGTTGGATGTGCCGGAGGAAGTGGAAGACCATCATCCAGGACTACATCCGCTCGCCGCATGCGGAGAGCATGCGGAAGCGCAACCAGGTGGTGTTCAGCATGCTGGAGGCCGAGGCTGAGTATGTGCAGCAGCTGCACATCCTGGTCAACAACTTCCTGCGGCCCCTGCGCATGGCCGCCAGCTCCAAGAAGCCGCCCATCACCCACGACGACGTCAGCAGCATCTTCCTCAACAGGTACAGGCTGCACAGTCGTCTTCACGTCCGTCTCAGGCGGCAAGTTGCCGTTTTTTGATGGCCGTCACTCATTCTTGGGGATGGACTTGAAGCCAGTGCTTGTTTCCTTTGCTTGTTCCAGTGAAACCATCATGTTCCTGCACCAGATCTTCTACCAGGGTCTGAAAGCAAGGATTGCCAGCTGGCCAACCCTTGTGCTGGGTGAGAGGAACCCGTTCTTCTTCTGTGCCACCATATCTGCTTGGCCTTCTCCATCTCCAGCTGGGGACACATCTGTCAGGAGTCCCTGAGAGGGACTGACCACTTACTTATAAACCTTGAATTTTTAAATCTAAGATTGACTTTATTGATCCCAGGTGAAAATTCTATGGACCAATGAAACAAGAATAAGGCCCCAGTGTCTGTCCTCTCCGGATTTTATGTAGTCTTTGTTTACCAAATAGAAGAACATGATGTGTTTCTCCAGTAGATGACTGGATGAATGTATGTGAATAAATCTACACTAAAGAATCGCAAGACACCATGTAATGTTTGGAATCGCCGTGTCTCTCTGTCCAGCTGACCTCTTTGACATCCTGCTGCCCATGCTGAACATCTACCAGGAGTTTGTGAGGAACCACCAGTACAGCCTGCAGATCCTGGCTCACTGCAAGCAGAACCGGGACTTCGACAAGCTTCTGAAGCAGTACGAGGCCAAGCCGGACTGCGAGGAGCGCACGCTGGAGACGTTCCTCACCTACCCCATGTTCCAGGTCAGCACCCCATGCTATGCTTCAGTTAAGGCTTGTAAGTCAGTTTCATACGTCAATGCAATCAGTGAAGTTCCCTGTTGCTAAACACCCCATTTCTTCTGTGGCCATGTGCATTCCGCACGTCATCCCATACGACGCCCCCACTGCCCAGCACTTACTTACTTACTTGTCTTCTAGGACCTGTGCATGTAACTGGCCAGTTGCATCTACCCAGCTGTCTCTTTCATAAGCTGTCTAGCAGCTGTTCAGGGGCCCGCTGTTGTATAATGATCTGCTTCTCCTGTCAAGCCCCTCGTTTTGCTTTGCATTCCTATGGGGTTTAGGCTCTGAGCATTTCTGGGTCCTAATCAAGATGTTTGCGGGCCCTGTTCTGAACTTGCTTGCTGTAGTGATAAACTGTGTTTCCAGTC
>JABFEA020000021.1:9126634-9129134 GCA_019775915.2 Cyphomyrus plagiostoma | reverse complement strand
GTGTGTGTGTGTGTGCGTGTGTGTGTGTGTACAGCCCCCCCATATTAGTGTATTTGCCTAAGAAGGCCTGCATGTGCATTCCTGACACCCTCTCCTGTCTCACAAGCAGGTCTGATGCCAGCCTGTACTGCGACGACGTGGACATCCGCTTCAGCAAGATGATGAACTCCTGCAAGGTGCTGCAGATCCGCTACGCCAGTGTGGAGCGGCTGCTGGAGCGGCTGACGGACCTGCGCTTCCTCTCCATCGACTTCCTCAACACCTTCCTGCACTCCTACCGCGTCTTCACCTCCGCCGACGTGGTGCTGGACAAGCTCATCGCCATCTATAAGAAGCCCATCAGCGCCATCCCCGCCAGGTGCGTGCCATAGTAGCCGGCTGTTTCTGCCACCACCCCCCTCTCTCTCTCTCTCTCTCTCTCCTGGTTCTGTTACCATGGCAACGGGCCACTCTATGCGGCAGAGCCCTGCCCAAACCGGTCGGCTTTCCACAGAGGACCTAAAGTGTTAAATTATTGATCTCGGCTCTTAGCGCCCAGCCCCCAGCTTCGACTCAGCGCCTCCCCGTTCCGTGCAACTGCCCTGGAACACCACAGCCCGCCCCCGTTTGGCTGCCGGCGCTAGTGGCCCCAGCCTCCGGCACTGTCACTCGTCGGGCTATTTATAGCCGCTCATGAGCGGGCACTCTCTCTGTGTGGGAGCGCGTTTCTGCAACAGCGCGCCTCAAACAAACGCCTGGAGACTTGAGCAGCCAGCGCTCCGATGCTGCCTCCCCGCATCGTGTTTCGTCGCTGAAAATTAGCGCGCTGCTTCTGAGAGCTCGCCCTCGGAACCCGGCTCTTTCCTCAGATTCACTCCTTCACCCCTCACTGGCGGCCCATCTACGCCTAATCATTCCCATTAGTCGCGCTGAAAAGCTCTACTGTCTCCCCTCTGCCCAGATCCCTAGAACTGTTCTTCGCCAGCAGCCAGAACAACAAACTCCTCTACGGAGAGCCTCCAAAATCTCCACGGGCCAGCCGCAAGTTCTCCTCCCCTCCCCCGCTCTCCATCGGCAAGTCCTCGTCCCCGAATCGTCGGCGCAAGCTCTCGCTCAACATCCCCATCATCACGGGCGGGAAGGCGCTGGACCTGGCCGCCCTGAACTGCTCTCCCAACGGCTACACCAGCATGTTCTCCTCCGTCTCGCCCTTCAGCAAGACCACGCTGGATATCAGCAAGCTGTACATCTCCAGCAGTGTGTCCAGTAAGATCCCTGATGAGGGCGAGGCCAAAGCTGACAGGACTGAAGATTCCCCTCGCTGCAAACAGGGTCGGTGCCAAGAGGGAGCTAAGAACAGAAACGAATGTTATTACAAATCTGTAGGGTGCAACTCATTAAAGGCTCTAAGCGTGTTTGAATACAAAATGTACTTCGGATGCAGCTTCCTACTTCCAGTGAGTGAGAAGTGTGTTTTGAATCTAACGCAGATAACTCAGTTAGAGAGGAGTGCGACGTCGACCAAAACCAGAGCGATGATGCAGAGACGGACACGTCACCCACCAAGTCACCCACTACTCCCAAAAACGTCAAAAGCAAAAGTTCCTCAGGTAGGATTTCATAAAAAGGCCACGAAATCTGCCTCTGTCCGCTAAGCAGAACACAACGGAACCCTAATATCCTGCACTTATGAATTTGCATAATTCAGATGTCATTGCACTCAGGGTAAGCTGAGTCGCCGACATCGAATCTACGATCCCTGTCAATAAGGGATTCCGTAGCTGTGTCGGTGGTGTCTCCACGGCCTCGCTGCTTGCAGAGACGCGAAGGAAGATGCACTGGTGTGCTGTGGGAACAGACCTTGGTAAAGCACGATTTATGCAGATTCCCTTTGCCCTGCGTCAAGAGCCCACTCAGCGCAGGGAACTCCAGAGCCATCTGTGAGTAGGTGGCAGGAAGGCTTGTACCTTAGCAACCATCTGTGTGCTTCTCTGCCACCCCCAAAGGTAGACGTATTAGAGCGTGGAACACTGTCGGCCGTGGGCGGTATACTGTTCCCAAAGGGTGGTGTTCCGTTAGCTGATGTACTGATATCACTATCTTGGTAATACACTGTCTCCGATGGGTGGTGTTCTGTTAGCTGGGACACTGTCCCTGGTGGTCTATACACTGTCTCTGATGGTCAACACACTCTTTGATGGGAGATGTTCTGTTAACTGGGACACTGTCCCTGGTGGTCTATACACTCTCACAGATGGGTGGTGTTCTGTTAGCTGGTACATTGCCCCTGCTGATCTATACACTGTCTCCGATGGGAGGTGTTCTGTTAGCTAGGATACTGTCCCTGATGGTCTATACACTGTCTCTGATGGTCTACACACTCTCTGATGGGAGGTGTTCTGTTAACTGGGACACTGTCCCTGGTGGTCTATACACTCTTTCAGATGGGAGGTGTTCTGTTAGCTGGTACATTGCCCCTGATGATCTATACACTCTCTCTGATGGGAGGTGTTCTGTTAGC
>JABFEA020000021.1:9103035-9115023 GCA_019775915.2 Cyphomyrus plagiostoma | reverse complement strand
CTTCGTGCCCTGGATGTGCATCCCACAAATCTCCATCAACTGCAAGATGTTATCCTATCAATATGGGCCAACATTTCCAAAGAATGCTTTCAGCACCTTCTTGAATCAATGCCACATAGCATTAAGGCAGTTCTGAAGGCGAAAGGGGATCAAACACCATATTAGTATGGTGTTCCTAATACTCCTTTAGGTGAGTGTATATTCAATATGTGAGGTACCTAAAGCCAAAAACAGCGCCAGGGTTTTTGTCCAAACCGCTGGAGGGAAGTGCTGCTTGTAATGAATCCGAGAGTGCAGATACCTCTGAAAAGTGGAAGTTATTTAAAGGTTCTCACATATTGCCAACCACAAACTACAGGAGGAAATGAGTTGTGGATTGTGAGAGATTTATAATGAACACGGCCAGTGATACATTTCTTTGAAAACATAGTAATAAGATACTGACAATCCTAGAGAAGTAATTTAGATGGTATGTGCATATATATATATATATATATATATATATATATATATATATATATCCGATGCAGGTTGGTGGACCCCCGAAAATGTAACGCCGGAGACATTTGCATTTACCGGCTTGCTCGCTAGCCTTGTACATAACGCCTGTATCTTCGTGTTACTCTAGATAGTTGTATGTCATTAGCGTGTACTGTGTTATGTCTGGTGTGGTGATAAATACTATGTTGTATAAATTTTTCGCGTGCGCCCACCGTGTGTTGTTGAGGCGGTCTTGATGCCACGCAGTGGGCAGAGTGGTGAGTGGGTTGGTGTTCGAAGTTTGTGTTTGGTCGTTTACTGGGTTTAATAAAAATGTTTTTGTTTTCAGTTTTCTCGTTTTTTACCGCTTCCGCTATGTCTCAGTGACAGACATTATAATTCATTACCTAATTAAATAGTTATGGCAGATTTCTATGTAACGTCTACCCCCCGTTATCATAACATTAATTAATAGCGTACGATACGCGCATGCGTAATAGGGAGGTTCATGCTCTTTTGGGGTCCCTGGTTCAGAAAAAGTCCCGCCTTAGAGAAAGAACAGACAACGCGGGTGACAGAGTCCAAAAATAGCAGGGTCACATGACCTGAACGAAAAAGACAGGTTCACTTCCTTCTACTTAAAGCGGAGGGCAACGATGAAAGCTGCTTTGCTTTTTCTCCTCTCTTTTCTGCACTATGCGGATTTTTCTCCGTTGTTTTCGGAGAGAGGTGAGTTATTAACTGTTAAAGAAGTTTTGCCTATTGCAAAACTGTGTTCATGTCCGCGACCGCCTATTACAAATACACGTATCAGAAATGATCCGTTTGTGGTACATGTGGAAACTTACGGATCCCCTAAGTAGACAGGTTTGGAAAATATTACTTTCATAACAGTTTTGCGTTCTTCGCAATGTGTTTGTGTTCCCTTTGAATCGTTTTTGCCTTCGCTTGTAAATATTTAAGTTTTGCTAGGGAACGCAACGGCTTTGCGAGGAAACGACTCAGAAACTAACTAATGATTTTTTTTAATCTATAAAAGGAATAGCAATTAATAGCTCTTTAAATAATGTTTTGCATATACATCTTTCAGTACTGACATTAATTTATTCGGATTTGTCGCCTTGCCAGTACGTGACTTCCCCACCGGCTACTCTGCTGTTATCTGCTGTACTTTCCTATGTATTACAGGAAGGCTGCGGCTGATTTGTGTTCACCAGATCATACTTTTTCATACTGAGTACATACAAAAAAAAATTATAAAATAGCGTTTTTTGTCTTTGTTGTTCTTTTACAGATGAGTATCATTTTAAGTCATGGATGTCACAGGTAAAAAAAAATCGCAAAATGTGATTAGGAGGTTGCTGTGGGATTCTCACCAAGTAGAATCGAATATAAATAAGTTGCGTGAACCACCGGGTTTTTAAACTATTTTTAAATCAACTCAAAGAACAGAGAATCCAACGAACAGTACTGGTTTGTGATACAGTAGGATAAACAAACAAAGAATAAGATTAAAGAACATAATAATCAAATAGTATACGGGGACATGTAAAACTATTATTTGTTCGTAGTTAGTTTCACTTTCTATAGATTTACATAAAAATAAACTTCCACAAAAAAACACCTTTTGATCACCGGTTCACTTCTGCAGTTGTTTTATATAGGCAACATGTGACACAATCTAAAAAATCTCAAAAGTTTTTCTTTAAACCGTGGACTTCACTATATTACGTGCTCATCTTAGGCAGTGTGATTGACCTGTTTCTTTTCTTGTTCAGTACAACAGAGCTTATGACCTGGAGGAATATTACTACCGACTACAGATATTCACAGAGAACAAGAAAAAAATTGACCGTCACAATGCAGGAAACCACAAATTCACAAGTACAGTTTATGTGACTTTGATTCCGTTTGATTCAACTTGGTTATACTTTATCTTATTTTCTGCAATGTATTGCTCCACAGTGGGATTGAATCAGTTTTCTCATATGACATTTGCTGAATTCAAGAAATCCTTCCTTCTAACTGAGCCACAGGTATGATGTCCCTGTTGGTGGAGGTGACTGTCGTTTACAGACACACAGACATTCTCTATGGTTGATGGCTGTCGCTTACCAACATGCAGACACTCCCATTGGTCGGTGGCTGTTGCCTGCCGACGCGCCGACACTCCCATTGGTCGTTGGCTGTCATTTACCGACATGCAGACACTTCCATTGGTCGTTGGCTGTTGTTTAGCGACATGCAGACACTCCCATTGATCATTGGTTGACGTTTACCGACATACAGACACTTCCATTGGCCGGTGGCTGTCATTTACTGACATGCGAACACTCACATTGGTTGGTGGGTGTTTCTTTTTGTCAGAACTGCTCTGCCACAAAGGGTGGTCACATGACCAGAGATGGTCCTTACCCAGATTCAGTGGACTGGAGAAAGAAAGGGAACTATGTGACACCTGTAAAAAATCAGGTAGGCAGACAGCTCTTACATTGGTTGTCGTGTGTAAATGATGCTAATAAATATTAGCAACGGTATATGTATATTTCACCACACTGGTGTTTGTATTATCTTAAGGCAGCATCTCCATAGATAAACTGCAGAATAATGCTGTGTGTTTTTACCTTAACACTGACAAATAAAAAATAACAAATGTTCATATATAGGGTCCCTGTGGTAGTTGTTGGACCTTCTCTACCTCGGGATGTCTTGAATCCGTCACTGCAATATCTACAGGAAAACTCCCCTCTTTGGTGAGACATGTAGTTGTACCTGAGCTTTGATCTTTTCCACCATTTACACATTTCTGTTTGTATCAGGAATTTTTTCATTTTCAGTTCAGTTGCGCTGGAGTGTTTAGAAAGCATTTGCTCCTCCCTGCACTCTTTCGGCTTATTTCAACACGAATAAGTTGCTTGGTCTTGCTTCCTTCTTGTGTGTGCTCAGTCTGGACTAGGGATGAAACAGTTACTGATTTCACGGTAAACCACAGTAACATTCCTGACAGTTAGTATTACTGTTTCAAGTCTGAATTATCATTAAAGCCATGGTTTATTACCACACTTTGAAAAACTCACGTTAAATGCTCTCCAACATTAACTAAAGTTAGCAGCAGTCTCTCACACACAGGTGCGCAGGTGTAGCTTGCAGTGTGGGTTTGTCCAACATTTTTTTGTCAATGGAAATATGGCGGATACAGTTTGTGTATCAGTATTTTTTGAACCCTTTCATCACATTTTAACAATAACACGATAAAACTGTTCTGTGCTGTTACCGGTACTGTGCAAATACATTTTAAGGGGCAGGTATTCTAAGTTTTTGACACAAACATTAAGTCTGTAAATTTAAAGGGGGGGCACTTTGGCAGAATATTCACATGTCTGTGGGCCCTTCAGCAAGCCCTTGAACCCCCAGCTCCTCCCCCCACCCCATGTAAATCTCTTTTTTTTACAGTCTGAGCAGCAGCTGGTAGATTGTGCCCAAGCGTTCAATAACCACGGCTGCAATGGGTGAGTGATGCATGGAGAAGATAGCCGTGCTTTTTATACCCCTTAGACACCAGTCCCCTCTTCAAGGCTCTGCATGTGTCTAACTCGCAGCATTTCCCGACAGTGGACTTCCGAGTCAGGCCTTTGAATACATCAAGTATAACAAAGGACTCATGACGGAGGATGACTACCCATACACAGGAAGAGTGAGATAGTACCACTGCTGTGTTTGATAAGCCATGTGGCTGATTATGATGTCACTGATGTCAGAATTCAGTAGCACTTGTAAAAAGTTGCCGTTTAAGACGAACAGTGATTGTTAAAAGCCTTGTGTTTTTTTCTGTGCTCTTTGAAGGATGGCACCTGCAAGTTTAATCCTGGAAAGGCAGCTGTTTTTGTAAAGGAAGTTGTGAACATAACCAAAGTGAGTGGGTGGAGATTCCCTAGATGCCTCTGCCCGTTTGACAGAGCAGTCAATCAGTTTAGGATTAAAAGATTAACACTTTCTATTCCATTTGTGTCAGTATGCTGAGATGGAAATGGTGGATGCTGTGGCGAGATTGAACCCCGTCAGTTTTGCATACGAGGTGACTTCTGATTTTATGCACTACAAGGACGGTATATACACCAGGTGAGAATCAATAACCAGGAGGGGGCTATAAGTTCAGATCACATGCTGCCAATGTTGTGACAGATTACTTGACATTTCCAAGTGCCAGTTGCGACTGGGAACAAGACAAACATCTGTTAACAAGGAATTGACATCCAACGATTTCATAAATCTGGTGCTCATAGTGTAATTTCTTCTTCAATAAACATGATCTGAGAGATTATTTCTCATTTCCTTATTATTAATTGAAAAACGGATAAGTCACTAACGATGTTTATTCTCTGTAGCACTGAATGTCATAATACTACCGACATGGTGAACCATGCTGTGCTCGCCGTGGGTTACGGTGAAGACAATGGCACCCCCTACTGGATCGTGAAGAACTCATGGGGAACTTACTGGGGACAAGAGGGGTACATCATATAAATTATTGTATTTCCGAAATATAAAATTGTAGTACCTCGATATAACTTTCTATTAATGACAGACACACATAGTGTGTGTAGAAATTAAAAAAGGCAACAAAAAAGGAGATCGTTAAAAAACTATACTGATCTTACCAATACCTTTTGTTCACAGATATTTTTACATCGAACGTGGGAAAAACATGTGCGGCCTGGCAGCTTGCTCATCTTACCCCCTTCTTCTGGTGTAAAATGTGAAATCGTTATGAAATTGATAGAATTGTAATGAATGGATGAATCATGTCTGCGTTATTATAACAATGTTGAGTTTAAGCACATTTTACGTCGTTATTGATGCCTTTCCAGATTTTTGATACAAAAGGGAACATTAAGCAATCAGTTTATTTTTATACGCGACGTGATTACATGATAAAAATTATATTGATTTTACAAGAAAATACTGATGTTAAATCTTTAATAATGGAACACGAGACAAACAAAAATGTATGCGACAGTTTTGGGATGCTGCTTTTTTTCTTAAATGTTAAAATAATTACTGATTGCACCAATGTTGCTAACTGATGTTTACTTAATAAATACATAATTTACCTATTCATTTAGCGTGTGTGCTTTTTCCGTACTTCCTAAAATATCAAAATAAGCTCAATAGACGGTCTTCGCAAGCAAATGCCGATTAGTTAGGTGACCTGTTGACGCGTCGAAGCTCTGACCCGGAAGCTTTTCTTTCAACCAATCGGTGGCGTCCAAAAAGAAGCGGACAAATTGAGCAGAGGCACTTCTTGTTATGGAGCTCATTTGTTTTTGTAACGCGCGTTTTTTGGTAAGCCCTTTAGAATTAAGAAGTATAAATGTATCTGGCATTTTGTGGTATTCAAAATAGTATGGTCACCAAGATCTTTTACCATAATTTCGCATTTCATCTCTGTTTTGTTATTAAATGCAGCGTTGGCTAGTTACATTAGGTGACAACGAGCAAACACGTAACTTATTTTTATGGCTCATTTTTTTAGCAATGATATTTTTTTATTTATAATGTATTGATTTGTTTATTAATTGACACTGTTAATGTCAGCATCATAATTGTAACAATGTTATGTTGTTTTAAGGTTCAGTTTTTTACGTCGACGTTGATGTGCTAGATCATTTATCTTCGCAATGCCGGCTCTCCCACAAAATAATTTGAAAGAACAACTTGAACGACACAACAGCAATGCTGCCCAGAACAAACTTTCGCTTTCAAAAGGCAAGACAGGGTAAGATGAACCGACCTCTGTTTCAGATGGACTGTAGTTTCTATACTGTCAGAAATGACGCACTCGGGAATTTAGGCCAGCCTATAGTATTCACTATAGTCCGTGTCAACCTGAGAACAGCAAAATAAAAAATTCAAAGTGTAATGACAAAAATCTGTTGAGAAAATAAACGTTTTTTTCCAGTTACATTATATATTTATAATAATTTTTTTGTTCCATGCTGTTTGACATGTTTGTAATAACGCCCACTAGAACAGCACAATAACTATTTATCAGCAACTGAGGCAAGTACTGTTTTTAGTGTCCTTTTCACAACTCGTATTAAAAGTTCACTTGGTTCTTGACATTGGTGTCTCTTTGGATGGTGATGGTTTGTACTCCGTTAACACTTAAAATGAAGTAGTGAGTGAGATATGTTTTATCTTCATTTGTGGAGTTGTTTCCTACCTTAATGAGAAAATATTGTTTTTGTTTTGGCACAGAACGTTTTTCTTTAAGAAGAAGTCAGAATGTGGTGTTAAAGTTACGGTTTCATCAAAGGTAACACATCCCAACGCTTTAGCAAGCAGGAATGTCAACGTTCCTTATAGCAGCACTGTGTTTAAACCTCTGACGTTTTTAACCAAGCCTGAAAGAGATCCAGCAAAAGCCAACAGTGTCTTGAGTGGCAGCGGGTCGCAAACACACTCTCTGGGGTCAGGTGGATCGTCCCAGTGCAAATCCAGACCTCAGTCACCCGCAGATCCTGCTGCAGGAGTCAAAATTGCCAGTACTGGATTCAGTGGAGATGGGAAACCTGTGCTGGATGCCCCTTTAGGTGTCGAAGAATGGGATGATTTCGATGACTTTGAGTCCCCTGTCCGAATAAAGACGAGCTCGCTGTCCAGCCCTGGGGATTCCAGAAGAGCCGTCAGTAAGGAGGGTGCCTCTTCTGCGACTAAACAGGATGTTAAGACTGATGCACCTGACAAGGACATTCAGAAAAGATCTCTATGTGCCAAGGCCTCTGGGGCTCTGCAGGGTGGGGACTTAATGCTAGGAGCATCACTTCGCCCAATAGACATGCAGGACAGATGGAGAGAGGATGATGTCACTATAGTGAACGAGCATCCAGTTTGTGAGAAGGATCAGGGGGAGTCTGTGGTGATGCCGATGACAGGACACCCCTCCCTTCATCTCAAGTCACCACTAAGCTACAGGGACAAGACTGTAGCTGAGCCCAGGTCACCCGACAAAAAGACAGGTTGGCATTTTCCCATCCCTTATTCATGGCTCTGGTAGAATCCATATTTGGTTGATTTACTATAATGTTTGTGTTTATATGAATTAATATTGTGCCCGCTACTTTTCTTTGACTAGGCAACGGAAGTTCAGAGATTGATCCATGTGTTATAGATGTCGATGCCCCACCTGACATTCCGGAAGATAGAGACTTTATTCCCCCCTCACCAGAGGGGTACTCCTCAAAGTCACCTTTTTGTTTTAGGTAAAAATATATTAACCACCACTTTATTTTTTAAACCTGTAGCTGAGATATGTTTTATACAAGTGTGCATGTATCAAGAAGGAACAAAGAATTTTGTTTGTACTAATTCTCGGTGTAATTGCAGCAAATCTGATGCCAAGAACTCTAGTGACTTCAGCCATGTGTCACCAAAGGGATCCGGCTGTAGGCTACCAGGGAACACCAAGAAGCCTTTCATTTCTGAAGAGGGAAAATGTAAGTTGTTTTTCTATCCCACTGTGGAATAAGTCTCTCTTTAGAAATTAGCTGCTTCTGCTACATTTTTACTGATTGTTCCAGTAGACTCAGGCAGGTTGTTTGGGTCTCCATCATGCTCCCATAAAGGTGGAGGAGCAGAGACGGGGGGGCAGCTGTTCAGAATCATGGAGTCCATCTGCCGGCTTGTAGATTCCATCCCCGAGGAAGAGCTCATAGCGCTGCCGTGTGGAACAGAGCTCCTGCTGCAACGAGCTCGCAGGTGAAATGAATAAATGAACGTCAGTGCAGTGTAACTGGACAGCTTTGGTCACCATGAGATGGTGAGGCTGTTTTCATTCTCCTTCCAGGAAGAAATTACTCTCAATGTCTGCTGACACTCCACTGAGATGGCAGTCCAGCTGTGACGCTGCTTCGGCAGCCAAGCTTGACAGATCTCGGGAAAGCAGCAATTTTTTGTTTGCTTCCAGAACGGGGTTTTCTGGGAACTCCTTCCAGTTCAGGGGGTCCTCGTCTGCCCCGTCCATTGATGACAACATAGTCTGCAACGATTCTGACTGCTTTATTAGCAGCGTTCAAACAGAAACTCCCAGAAGAGCTGCTTCACTGTCCAGCCCGGCCATCACAGTGGGAAAGGGGACGGGACCCACCCATGACAGCTGTGAAGGCTCCCTTCTGGATTGCAGCTCCACCACACGCTGCAGCTTCCCTGCCGACCAAACTCGTGAGTCTGAGATGAACTCTACCCACTTCTGGTCCACAGAGAGGCCAGTGAGTAGCCCTGACGCGCACGTCCGGGTTCTGGGAAGTTCTCATGCCCGAGCGGACATGGACCCAGATGATATCTTCATCGACGACTTTGACATTGATGACTTTGACGAGTCAGACATCCAGAATTACTTCGAGAGTCCCCCAAACCAGACGTCTAGGGCCACGACTGGGCCGATAAGAGAGGGGGGGCCGAGCAGAACACCCCGGGAGAAGGAGTGCGTCCCTCCGGCTTCTGCCGCAAAGCCAGCAAAGCTTCGTTCTCCAGGTGTGTGTGCACGACGTGGGGGGCCTTGGCTTTTGGGTGCATCTTGGTCCGCATATGTCAGCTTTCTCCCCCCCCCCCCCCGACTCCGCCAGAGCCCACGGCTACAAACCCGGCCCACGACCGCTTCCGGGGCTTCAGCTTCCCCCACTCGGCCGAGATGATGAAGGTCTTCCACAAGCGCTTCGGCCTGCATCAGTTTCGTTTTAATCAGCTGGAGGCCATCAATGCCGCTTTGCTGGGCGAGGACACCTTTGTCTTGATGCCTACAGGTCTGTGCAAAAAAATAAGTAGCTACTACCTTGAGGTGCATTTGTCATATTATACTATGCAAAAGCCATGAAGTAAGTGTATTCTTTGGTAGGATGTTTCTATAACAAAAGCTAGCTGATACATGTTGGTCTTTAAAGAGTCCTCTGCAGATGGGCATGTCGTCCTGTTATATCGGTTTACGCCGGCAGAATGATTACTCTGAAATCTGTGTGACGAGCCACGTGTCATTGCTGTGTTGTTGCTATAGGTGGCGGTAAAAGTCTCTGCTACCAGCTGCCTGCGTGTGTCTCGCAGGGAGTGACCGTGGTCATTTCTCCTCTGCGCTCACTCATTGTTGACCAGGTGCAAAAGCTGACCACGCTGGACGTAAGTTATTTTATTTATTTTGTCGTCTCTTGCGCTGCTTTTTGTTCGCTCTCCTGTGCTTTGTCTGCTAGGGCCGGGCACCCCTCTGTCTGTCTGATTACTCTGCGCATCTCCATGTCCAGATTCCAGCCACCAGTTTATCGAGAGACAGGAGTGACAGTGAGGCTGGGAAGATCTATATGCAGCTGTCCAAGAAGGATCCCATCATTAAGCTGCTTTACGCCACACCGGAGAAGGTGACGTCCTTTCAAGGCTCATGTTGTCGGTTTTTCATTTTCGTTTGTGTGCTTTTTAGCCAAAACGATGTGACCTTGCTGAATCGGTCCCTGATTAGCCTCTGAAACGCTGCTGTAGGTGTGTGCCAGTGGCAGGATGATAAGTGCACTGCAGAATCTCTATGAGAGAGGTCTCCTGGCTCGCTTTGTCATCGATGAAGCCCACTGTGTCAGTCAGGTACGTGCCCAGCGCGAGGCAGCAGTATCCCAAAGGTACCTCCTGCTGCCATGTACTCAGATATTTCATTTGTCTTCACCGGAGTTCATGAAATTTCTGGAAAATCATAGAGTTTTTATGTCTGCTCCTGACATGGAAAGTCAAGGGATTTGAATGGAATATCTGTGAATTTTGTTTGATCAAAATTTGTGTCGTCAGAATGTAATATTTTTCATGCAGTATTTATCTTTAAAAAGTTATTCCACTCGTTTCTCATATTGCATGAGTGACCGTTCTTGGGTATTTAATTATGTTGCACCCATTCATACTCTCCCTGCTCTTCAGAATGGGGAATCACTTCAGGCAAGGTTTGCAGTGTCCTGTAGCTGCTAATGAAGGCATACCTGCCAGGGAAATGTACATTTCAAGAGCTGTGGCTACGAAATGTGCTTCAGAATGATCAAACGGAGCAGATGGCATTCAGGAGGTTATTTAGGAGGAAACCTTTGCGTTATCTGTGGATCTGCGTGATACTGATAGAATCATAGATTCAGGGTGACAGAAATGTCCGCTGAAGTCAGGCTGTGAATAGGATGCCAACCATCCTGCCCGTGGCCCACATGCCAGCTAATCCGCCAGCTGGTGGATTAGGAGGAAGAAGTCATGTGTGTGTTAGCTGCCAGGTGAGGGGTCATGGCGGTAGACATGTGATGGGACCAGCTCATGCGAGCATGCAAGCCAGTCTGCGTGCTAGTTATTCAGAAGACTGCAGAAGCCAAGTATTGGCATTTAAAGAATTTGCGGCTCGCTCTTGCACATTATTGTGGTTGTTGTTGCATGTTACGTGGGTAAAAATAAACATGCGTACTCTTGAGTTTTATATCTATATATTAGGTGGCTGTGTTTAAGCAGGCCTGACAAGGCTGTTCCATGTGCTTCAGTTCCCACCGAGTCCGCTAACGTTTGCTGTTACAGTGGGGCCATGACTTCCGGCCAGACTACAAGCGGATGTACGAGCTCCGGCAGAAGTTTCCCAAAGTGCCCATCATGGCGCTGACCGCGACGGCGACGCCCCGCGTCCAGAAGGACATCCTCAACCAGCTGCAGATGAGCAAGCCGCTGGTGTAAGTGCGGGCGTCCGGCGGCCACCAGGTGGCGCCTGAGAGCCGTGCCTTCGGGTACAATTAACGCGTTGCCCTCCCCGTGTCTTCGTGACGTCGACAGGTTCACCATGAGCTTTAACAGGTATAACTTGAAGTACAGCATCCTGCCGAAGAAACCGAAGAAGGTCGACGTTGACTGCGTGGAATGGATCAAGAAGCACCACCCGCGTATGTAGACGGCGAGGCCAGCTGAAGCTGCCGCTGTGTCGACGGCCGCGCTGAGCTCCCGTACGTCTACCTCCTTGCAGGGGACTCCGGTATCATCTACTGCTTGTCGCGCAATGACTGCGACTCGATGGCAGAGAGCCTGCAGAAGGCCGGCCTGGCAGCGCTGTCGTACCACGCAGGTCTGAAAGACGGCGACAGAGAGTACGTCCAGAGCAAGTGGGTCAACCAGGACGGCTGCCAGGTTAGGGTGGCGCCTCGGATCTGGAGCTGTATCTCACTCCGCTTCAGACCTACTCCTTCTGCCTGTATCCACTTTCCCCGTTTGCCCAATGCCCCCCCCCCCATCTCCACTCTCCTGCTTCTGGTTCGTTACACACCTGTTGACGTCTGACAGTCATTTGTTGATGCTTGATGCTCAACTGTGGTAATACAACACTGAAATTCTAATGGTTCATTAAAGTCCTTGAAATTTTATTTTAATTTCGATTTTACTATCATTTACTGGGGGGGGGGGGGGGGGGGGGGGGGGGGGGGGGTGGGGGGGGGGGGGGTGGGGGGGGGGGGTGGGGGGGGGGGG
>JABFEA020000021.1:9070261-9085998 GCA_019775915.2 Cyphomyrus plagiostoma | reverse complement strand
AGCTCCAGAGTGATTTTAAGGCTGTTACAGATCTGACAGGACTATCAGCTCCAGAGTGATTTTAAGGCTGTTACAGACAGGACTTTTCACACAGGTCCCAGGTGGCCAGTAAAACCAGTCCAAATGAGGAAGTGGACAGCCTCACCCTCCATGATGGAGATGTGCACAGCTCTCCGACGTGTTCTGGGCACGCTGCTGAGCCGCGGCCCATGGGTGATGGACGGACAGCTGCGACTGGGCACCAGGCCAGCTCTGTAGACAAGGAAGAGAAGAGATCTCAGTCTGTGGGTGATACGCTTGGGGACAGGCTGGACAGTAATTAAACACCATCCACGTCCTTATTGCTTTTATGAAACATTCCTTAAAGGAGGGACTACAATTACAGAACTGGTGGCTCACAGCAACTGTCCTCATGTATTTCTCCTCACAACAAAACGCAGCTGGTCCTCAACCAAGACAGGCCAGAACATCCTCCAAGTCGCTCACCTGTGGATCTCCGGAGGATCCCGCTTGATTCTGGCACTGTGCTCCATCACCTCTTTTGCGACTCTCCCACTATGCGGAGACAAAGACAGACATGATCGTGAAGGACATCTGTCATCTACTGGGCTTGTCTACACCCAAAGCACTCTGAAGACACAATGCATAATCCATAAGTCTACCAGGACTGGCAACTGTTATTCCTCTTCTAATTTAACGAATAAACATTCTTAAAATAACTGTCTTCACAGGTGTTATCCTCTGATTCAACGAAAGAACAAACACACAAATGTCAGGCTAAATATCTAGTATTTTCCCTGCATTTGATCAAGTGCTTTTTTTATAAGCACAGCAACACAGGACAAGCAAAGCAAGAGAAAACCAAGAAGAGTATAATAGCATTTCTGACAAAATAATACAGCCTTTAGCCAATGGCACATTCAACTAAAAATATGAGGGTAGAGTACAAAGAAAACCTAAATTATTCATTTCTATAGAACTGACATTAGTCTATTACCACAGACAAACACCTGTTCCTCTGCAGAGTATCTGAAAGTCCTCTACTTGCAGTCAGCTGTTACCTGTATCGGAATCGACTCCCCTTAAAGAAAAGGTTACTGCTGGAGACGGTCCGCACTTGGCTTGACTTCTCCAACCTGCCAGAGCCAAAAGTGGAAAGAATGGGTCAAATGCAAAATGATACTAACAGCTCTACGTATCAGGTCATTTCTGCTGTTTACCTAACAATGGATAACCTAACAACTGGGTCTGTCTCCTCATGTATCATTATTCTCAAAAGGTCCACAGTTACTATCCTGCTTCAGAACCCATGAATAGCCTTTTTTCAGACATGTGGGGGCCAGCAGCCTGTGTTCTGTGGTAACTTGTTGACTGTCTCCTGGCAACCATATCACAGTGGGGAGACAGCATTCTTTAAGTACTTTATTAGGGGCATATTAAACTAATGAGGTAGATACTTTCAGTCTGTTCTTCCTCCTTTGTCCTTTCTAATGACCTAGTCCTCTTGACCTACCTGCTGGCAAATCATACAACCTCTTTCAGAAGCTTCCCTTACAATGTTGTTTGAAGCACCCTTACAGTCCTTTTCGTCTGTTTCCCCATCACTTTAATAGCCTCATTCCTACTGACACAGATAGCCCAGCCAGACCACAGGTCAGTGGATGAAACATTAGCAAAGCTCTGTCCACTCCACAGAGCACAAACCCTACAACTTGGCAAGCATCCTTCCAAATGCAAAGACCACATTTTTAAAGACCACTTTCAGTGGCATCGCTAGCAGACACCCAGCTATGAAAAGTGACAGCAAGAAAACATTTCTGCTACTCTAGACAAACTGTTACCTTCCAGAAACATAGGAGTGTTCTCATAACAACAGGACTGAAGAATCTCCATATCAAGGTGGAGGCCTCATCAAAATGTGCCCTACATTTTCAGGGCTTCTTATGCTGCCTATGACTGGCTTCCTCAGAAGAAGCTCCCATGCAAACGAGAGGAGTAACATATTAGACCTTCAGCTGGGACTCACTTGTAGAAGGCTTGATTCTCCACACCGCACTTCCACAAGTGCTTGCAGGCCTCTGGCGTGGGAGCAAAGTAGGTCAAGATGATCTTTTTATCCTGCCCACAGGAGAGCCCGGTGAGGGGTGATTCTGCCTGATAAGTCATTCACAACCTAAGAATCAACAGCACAGACCTACTTCTTTGTCTAACAATGAATTTGCATGTCCAATTCTGGTAGACTGTAATGTTCTGGAAGAAAAGGAATAATGGTATAATGGTATATTCGATTATGGCTTCATAATATACATTAGGTTTGTGTCATTATTCAGCCCAACTAAAGACAAGTAAGGATTTCAATAATTTAATATCTCACCTCCTTCTGATTTGCATATATATGGAATGTCTTTCCTTCGAACTTTAACTTGGTCACCTCATTCCTGTCCACACAGAGATAACTGTTGGTATATCTTGAAATATTCATCAGTATCACCTTCTGAAAATTTTGACTGTGTCATGTTAATTATACAGAAGTGGCAGCATTTAGAAAACAGCAGAAAGCTGGGAAGGTTTTTGAAAAAATTTATATTTTTCATAGGTTTCCATACCATAAACTAGAAGGCAATCTGATAACTTGTAAGGTGTTGGGCAGATATATATGCCAACACCTGTATATCATGGTCTGACTCAATGGACAGCAGTTTCACTATGGCATTCTACCTCTGCGCTGGGGTCAATTTACAGCCAAACCCACAATATGATAAAGTGATTTTGTTCAGAGAAACTAAATCTCCAGTCCTTCCTGCTGTTGCCTTTCCATGCCTTTTCCTATGGTATCTGAACAGAAGAACATATTTGGGGCACGTCACTCACCACTTGAGGAAATGCACTCTCTTGTTCCCCTGAAGCACCACAAACCCAAAAGGGGTGAAAGCCAGGAAGGCAGGGTTTCCAGACACATCCTGGGGAGAAATATTCACATTTGCGTAACAGAAAGAGGATCCTCTCATCCACAAGTCTTTGTGTTGCGCATTTAACCCATTTCCATGTTAGATGAAGTACTAGAGCCCTTCTCTTTGACTACCTTACTCAAGGACTCAAGAACAGCATGGTCCCGCTTGGGGGCGGAACCAGAAACGTTTTTGGCCATAAGCGCACTCTCTATACTGTGGTCCCTGAGGTTATACACAAAGCCAGATGGTCAAGGGTCATTATTGGAAGGCAATCTCCCTATTAGAACCAGGGTGTCCTAACCCTGTCCTGGCCTGGACTGGTACACTTAGAATGGCCTCCTAGAAATGATAACCTCTCAAAAACAATGTGTTCCACTTCATCCCAAAACAAACAAACATACAAACAAACAAATATCCATCCATCCATCCAATCCTGGGCAGGGCTGTGGTACATGGTGAACGAGACATAGAACATCTGCAATATCTGGGATATAAAATGTAAAGTACTGCAGTAAAAGAGAATTAAGTATCTGGAGCACAACTGCTGATGAATCAGTACTTAAAAATACTCTAGTAAATATCAAATAATATAAATACTATGAAGAATAAGTACTCATCTCTCCACACATGTAAGAGCCCCACACATGTCAGACTACATATGAAAAATTCTAAAGAATTAATTCCCCTGAATACTTAGTGTTTCAGGGCCATAGTGAGCGACATCCAACAGCACCTGTTGGCTGACCTTGCATGGATGAGGATCCACTCCATAGGTCTCCAGCATCTGCGCTTTCTGCAGGAAATTCCGCTCCGATGTTTCAGGTGTCTGCCCTCTACACAAGAACCAAAAGACGACGTATGCAGAAAGTCAAGAGAAAAAAAAAACAATCTGCCAAAGCAAAGTCTACATTTTGACAGGTGACCAAGAGGTTAGCAAAGAAATAGTTTGAAGCTTATGGTGGCGAACATTTCAAAGTCAATATCTAAAAAAATACTTCAGCACTAATAACAGAAATCCAGGTGCAAATTTGCCTAGAAGCAGCCTCAGGATTGAGCATCTGTATACAAAGATGAAGAAGCTGTACATGGATGAATTCAAAGTCAGATAAATTGCAAGTGACAAGAAAAGCTGAAGTGAAGGAAAGAGCAGTACTTCAGAGAGTACTTCCAGGGCCGTGAAGAACGGTGGCGGCAGTGTCACGACCTGCCAGATGCACAGCCCAAACGGAAACGCACTTGTTTGCTGGGGCTGAAGACATAACCACACATGACAGCAACATAATGGTCTGAAAAGCCAACAGGAATTCTTTGCTTGTCTACGCAGAAAAAAAAATGATTCCAGACTCAATGCTCATTACCTCATCTAAACATGGCAACAACACAAAAGCTATCAGACCCTGAAAACATGCAGAGTCTCTCACATTCGCATCTCATGGAGCACAAGCTGATGCAGAAGTAAGGGCTGAAGTCAGAATGCTCCACTTCATGGACCAGTGGCTTCTAACCCTGGTACCTTCACACCACGATGTGTCCAGGGAGTCAGTCCACTTCAGCACTATCTAACTCATTATTACACTAATTTACCTTTGCAGTGCTGAGGCAGGAAAGCGCACACGCAGCAGTGGGCGGATTCAATGCTGAGGAACATGTGACTAAACAAAGAATCTCAAGTGAACAGACAATTGATGTCAGTGGGCGGCAGGAATAATGCCACTTCCACTACCGAGAGAGATCTGTGAACAGGCAAACTGCACACGCAGAGCTTATAATAACACTTTTAAAATACATTTGTAAGAAACTCTTTCAAAAGCAATTAAAAAATGAAATCTTTAAAAACAAAAAAACACACTGAAATATTATGGGAAGGATTCAGTTGCCATGCTGATATGTTGCCTGTAGTTAGTGGAAAAGTTACATATATTGTATTTTTTAGGGTTGACGAGACATATTTGCCACTAGAGGGCAGCGCAGGTTTTGAATCCCAGTGAACACATCATTTGCAGCGTTTGTGCAGTTTTGCTCGCTGCAGTCATAACCATCTTGCTACCTTCTGGTTCTGTACTGGCTGGTGAACGGTTTCGGGGGATGTATATTCAAAGACCTCCCATGAGAGCACATACTGTCAGGGAGGTAGGAGCTCAGCCCAGCCGTAAGCAATCCAGCTCTGACTCACGGCTATCTGTGATACGCACCCCATCATGCGATGCTCATTTCAGAATATATAAGATAGTAATAATATTTACATGTGAGGCATGTCCAAAACACTCAACGTATATTTTGACAACTATTCTTCATAATTGTATTTTTCACTCAGATCTCTCCCCACTGTGGTTTGCATGTAGGCTATAGGCCCCAAAACCAGGTTGTCTGGCAGATTGCTGCCTTTGTACTGTAGGTCACATGATGCCTGAAGAACAAGCACCAACTGGAGAAGCAGGAAATTTCCCTGCCTCTTCTAATAGCATGGAAACGTTTATACAAGAGCAACGGTGGAGTTCTGGAATGATTTCCTTATACCTGTACGTACTGGTCTATCAGAATCGGGACCACAGCAACCATGCTAAAGACCACACCAATCGCGGCACACGCTGGGAATTCTGCGTACAGGGATTTGTGTTAGGTGGTGATTAGGGGGATTATTAACCCAATTCATAAGTCTGTGTAATGGTTATTAGGGCCAATGCTTTAGGGGACTAAATAGATATACAATAAAACATTACATTTGAAATGACCCACCTTGCGATTGTTGCCCTGTTCTATGCTGGCGATATCATACCCCACTGTAATCTAATCCTTTCTTTTTTCGTGCAAGGAAGTAATTTGTTATATTCCCAGTTGACAGTTCGTGTACCTTTGCATAAGCCACTACCAACCTCAATATTCAATTCAAAGCCTAAATTAGCTCATTTGGGGATAGTACTAGTTCAACAGTGTTTTAGATGGAATAGAAGTTTGCATATACATCAGTCTGTCAGAACTGGGATTTGCGACTGTGGACCAGCATAAACACACAGCACACAATCAATAAGCCCCAGACAGTAAAATATAAAGAATGATAATGATCGTACTATAATCATACATTGGGAAATCAGAAGATCTAACTGTAGATGAATACAGTGCACTCGTGGTGACTATGATGTACAAACGTTACACCAAAGCATTAATTAGCATTCAGCATAAACATTGCCACACCTGCACAACGTATCTTACATTTAGTAAAAAAACCACAATTTTCCATTTATTAGGAAATATCTTCTTGTTTTTTTTCCATTATTTCAGTATTATTGGTTCAAACAAATATCTGAAAAAGTTCCTTATAAAATAGGTCACTGATGCATAATAATAACAGGCACTATTCAAGCAACAACCCAATGAATTGGTTAAGGAAAAGCCCATGAACACACAAAAACTGACACAGCCCCAAAGATTTAGTACAGTTTTAGGTTCTGGGGTTCTATAATCCTGACAGGTTGATTAAATAATCCAGATTAAAACATCTACACTTCCTGACAGGCTGATTGAGAACATGCATCCACCAACACACACAGACACACACACAGGATTGTAATGATGTTCGTGAGCCGTCATTCAACATCATTTAAGGGTATATGGCAAGTACAAAGAACTAGGATGCTGGGAGTACGCACACTACACTGATGCACGGTGGGAGTAGCAGCCAGAAGTCGTACTGGGCAGAATTGGCATGCAGAGAAAAAAAATTGATGTTGTGGACAGGAAACGGGAGCCCAAGGAATGCAATTTGAATTTATAGTCCCCTTCGTTCGTATGTCTGAAAGTTTATAAGTTGAAAGTACGTAAGCAGAGGAGCATCTGTACAAGTCTTTTCGCATTTTTAGTTTTTTAATTTCATTGTCAGATCTTTGTGGGGACCTGAAAAATGTCTCCACAATGTCAAAATAACAAGTTTCTACCACATTGTGGGGAAATATGGTCCCTACAGTGTAATATAAAATAATCCACACACACACACACACAAACCCATGCAGGTTTGTAATTATATCTTTGTGGGGACTCTCCATTCATTTCTATGTTAAAATCCCAAATGGCAACCCTTTTTGATTGCATTTTTTGCAAAACTGACTTTCTGCTTGCGGGGAACAAAAAAATGGTCCTCACAGCATCAAAATAAAAAATTCTAAAATTGGGGGGGGGAGGGGGCATTTGGTCCACATAATTTGATATATAAATTCCACCCCCCTTGAAAGTCAATTCCTTCCTTGAACGCTGAGGATCAAATCGTTTTGGATCATTTCTAAGCAAATATCACATTCCTAAATGAATATAAGCAGGAAATACTTCTTAAAAATGGATTTTATTTGCAGACATGACAGTCACACTGCCACCCTTCTCTCCTTAAACAGCACCAGCAAGGCAAGTAAAAGAGGCACCAGTATAAATCAGCTTCAGATTTGAAAGCTTTTATGTTTCCTATTGAAATGGCTCCTCCACCCCTTTGAAACACACCAGAGAATGAAGATCAAAGTCAACAAACCAACTCCGCAGTAAAGCCAGGAGAATGAGGGGAGCAGCAGCAGCCAAACGAGGTTAATGATGGAGCCAAAGCAGGCCGAGCAGGGTAACTGTGCAGAGAGGGGGGCGGGTGTGGGGCGAGGGAGTGTGTGCGGAGCGTGCCCCCCAGCCCAGGGGACGCAGGTGCCCTTACATCAACTCCGTCTTGTGGATTTCTGCAATTCGCCGCTCGAGCTTTTCCGAGTGCTTGGGGAAGAACTGGAACTTGGAGCTGTACCCTTCCGGGTGCTTCCCGGGGTCATAGTCTCCGATCTCAGCTGAGGGGCGGGAGAGAGAAGCGTCAGTGTGAGACTCAGCACACGCTGTCCTGCACAGGCAGCGGAAGCGGGCTCGGCACAGCCTCTCCTTATGGATCTCACGTACGTTCAGGCGCAAGGGCACGCAGGCAGTCCAGATATCCCTCAGACAATCTGGCCTCATTTAGCAAAAACTCGAGCAGAAGCGTAGTTATGGTAGCAGGTCTCACAGCAAGTAAATCCACATTTGCTGCAATTCAACATGACCCGGGTGAAGAACACGGCATCATACATCCAACACCATCCACTTATCTAGCCCAGGGTCACAAGTCAGCCTGGAGCCTGGCTTTTAGACGGGACAAGGCTCAGGGCAGGAATTACCCTGGACAATGTACCATTGCAGACATTCAACATTAGCATTATGTAAATGATCTTTCTAAGCAACTGGCTTATTTCTGAATCAGCAGAATGCTGACCTGCACTGTACCAACATAAGCAGAAATGGAAAGGAAGTGACATCTAGGCAAGGAGCAATGGCAGCTTAAATAAATAAAACCGGTATATGACTGAGTGTTGAAAGCAGACATAAGCAGCATTGAATTTTTTGTTTTTCTAACAGTGTTTCACTGGTGCTGGGTTATTGCTCTAAGGTTCCTGAAATCCTCCATCCAGTTAGCCCATGCAGGATTAGTTCTGTAAATATCCATTAATCAGACAGAGATGTCAGTGAGCCAGCACCACTTATGAGTGTTTAGCATGTTCATGTTCCGGAGGGAGGCGTTTGGTCACCCTGCGAAACACACATGGGGCGGAATGCGACACCCCTGAGATAAGGCAGGTCACACGGGACACAGCGGACAGAAGCCACAGCCCGACCCAAACGACAACAGGGCCTGAAAAGCCACGCCCACCCACCTACCCACTCAGTGACATCACGCCTCAGGCTAGGGGTGCAGATCTCAGGCCAAACATAAAGCTGTCCTCAGCAGACCCCACGGAAGACTCCAGATGAAACCACCAGACTATTTTTTGACTGTTTTTATATTAGTTCTTGGACAGCTGAACTGGTCTGAATTATTCTGTTGCAAAGGAAGTAGTGCATCCTTTCTAAGTCTATACATACTGTATAATGGTTTATAATGCAGACTTTTTCAGTTGTAAAAAAAAACCCACAGGAAATTCTCCTGGAAGTTCTCACAAGCAGCAAAGAGCATTTTGGCCTTAGATAGGTAATTTCATACATTACAGCACAATAGTGAGACTCTGGTGGGTTTTATGTCTGTGGTCTGCGGCATGTCACATGGTTTCCATTCAGGAGCCCTGGCGCGACCAGCTTAGCTGGATTGATGGAGTGAACCTTCACCTTGCAGAATGTACGCTGCCAGCATGGCGGCGTCCGACGTCTTGCACAGGAGGCGGCCGTGGTACAGATCCCTCTTGATCTGCAGGAAGACGAGATACCTGCAACGCAAGGAGGGAAGACAGCCAATCAGAGCTCAGCATCTTTCCTGACTTGCCAATCAGTGCTCAGAATCTTTCTTGACCTACCAAGAAATAAAAAATACCCAAGAATTCTGGGATTCTCTTTGTTGTTGTCTCAGAACGGAATAGCGAATGTCACCTGTGAGAGTCTCAAAAGGACACTGATTTAATCAGAGACCTCTTATAATGGTTTATTGTGATTTTAAGTTTGTATCCTTGGGAGCTGAAGAGGTTTTCCTTTGTTTTATTGTTGTGCATTTGAGAGGTGAACTGACATTACGTTGAATGGTGCTGTTCAGTCCAAGTGTCCCAGAAGCTAACAATTACTCACCTGCTCCAGGTCTCTGCACATCTGCAGAGGGAACTTAGAGGATGGAGGCAGTTCAAGCTCTAACACTGTGAGGTCACTGTAGACACAGGGCATGTCTAACGACCGCTCTCACATTCTAGAAAACAAATCTCCATTCTTAAATTTTCCTGACTGAGATCGCTCTATTTCTTCAATTTCAGACATGATATTCAATTTCACATCAGACTCCCTGGCCACTACAAGAAAGCCAAACTAGAAATAAATCATTCATACAAAAGGGCTTAACCTAATGACCCAGCAGAGTACTCAGTAGAGTACTCAGCAGAGTACTCAGCAGAATACTCAGAGTAGAAACACGTGTAAATTTTTCTTCATTTCTCTCATAACGTAACACTTCCTCTGTTAGAAACCTTCCCTTGGTCGATCAGAGGTACAGAAAATTAAATCCAGAGCTTAGGAAAGAGCACAGAACTAAGGCAGTACGTTTCTGTTTTTGTCTCCTTCACTTTTCAAATGGAAAAATCCCGAAACGATGTAATTTGGGGTTTTTGAAAACCGAGGTGCTGCAGACACGCGCTCCCTGCCAGCAAGTATCCAGCCAGGATTTTTGAACTGTCAACAACCTCAGCCGCAAGCGAGAGGGCCTCACCGCTTCGGGAACATGGTAATCGCTTCAGCTGAGTACTTATACGTTCAAGTAGACTGGAGCTCAAACCGATTTTGCTTTTTATATGACTCCGAATTACCCATCTGCGCAGCAGTGAACTGATCATTAGGAATAATTGATTATAAGGAACAGTCCAGATTAATGGCAATAATTTAATCATTTTTTTAGTCGTAAAAAATACTCCAGCATTATCAGAACTAAATAGAGTACCTCAGTGGTACTTAAACTGGGTCCAGGAATTATTATACTGCCAGTACAGTAGTTTTGACACAATAATCTTAATTACGTTAAGTAGAACCTGTCCAAAAAGCTAATTAGAAGTAAGTTACAAAACAATATTAGGCATCCTTGGGTTCATTTAACTGATTTAAACCCATCTTTTAAATTTCCGTCTTATGTATAAAGAACATAAACATTTTTTTAGCATTTGAGACACAGCAAAGACCACTGCAGCGCTTGAATGTAAGTGCACAGCTATAAATAGCAGATAATGAATTGCTAATTGGAGCTATTAAGCCAGTGAAATTGGAATGAATAGAAACCGACTTGCATGGCCCTCTGGGGACTGAACTGGAGACCCCTGAAGTGCCAGCGTTGGCATGGTGGTGCCCCTCACCACCCCATGCAGCTCTGGCCAGCAGGCGGATACGTCTGTTTGGTTCCCTGATGGGATCCTCCACGGGTTTCCGGCCCCCAGAGTGAGTGGCCCCCTGTTGCTCAGGACACATGCTCATCTTGAGCTTCACAAGTAGATCACCACTATGAACACTAATAGTACTGCACTTAAGGTGCCAGATGGGGTTGGGGAAAAAAAAGAAAAGCAATTATGGTTCCTCTATTCTCTCGACAGCAGCAAGGAGGCTATTGCTGTATTCACCAGTCAATTCCTGCCCTATATTTCATGTCCCTTATCACCAGACACCTTCAATACAACCCAGCTTAACTCCATCCAGTCCATGACGTATTAAATGGCCTCTAAAATCACACACCTACAGTGGACTACCCTTACTGAGAGAGCAAGACGGCTTTCCTCAGGTCTTTGGGATCAGGGAATGGCATAACTGGTACGCAAGTACGCGTTTGCCTTTAAAAGTGATACGTGCGGCAATCGATTGTTGTATCAGTGTGAATGCGTACGTATTTTATGTGCATTTGCGCCGAAATGACAAGAAACTATAGTGCATGCGTACTTGCGTACCAGTTATGCCATTCCATGTTCGGGATGCTTCCAGCTTAGAGGAGGGGAGGGTTAAGTGCCGTCACAAAGTATCTAAAGAGCACAAAATTACTATTAAACATGGTGGTGTCAGAGCTTTAGTGGGTGTTCCATAAAGGGCATGATTTTACAGGCAAAGTGCAAACAAAGCTTAGCATACTGTTACCTCACTGAAATGGTCAGCTTTCACTATGCTGATTGACCATAACCCTCAATGAAAGTGACATTGACATTTGCATAATTAGATAAAACCTCCAGAATATCCAGCTATTTTATTATGAAGCCTCAGAAGACTCAGCTAAGAGTTCCTTAAAGACTTTCTTTATCTCTAACCCTAAGAAACGCATCTCTGGACACCCAAACCCATGAAGATCAAATTCTTGTATTTTTCTATCCCTGCTACATTTGGAATATAAGGAGGTCAGAGTTTTCTTTTCTAGGCACTAATGACAGTTATCTGAAATAATTTTTGCTAACTGTTGGAGGCCTAATTGGTACAGAACATGTTATGGTTCAGTTAATAATAATTCATTGATCCCTGTGGGGAAATTGTCTTTATCTCCCTCAGCTTGGTTTTTATAGAGTAAGCTGTCCACAAAGGGCAGCCACCTGTTAGGGTGCCCACAGAGCTGGGGGTTAAGGGCCTTGCTCAAGAATACACAGACATACTAAAGCTGGGTTTGAACCGGTAACCATTTACTTACAGACCCACAGATTTAGCCCACTAATCCACACACTGATCCCAATCAAACAGTGACCTGTATGATACCCCTGAAGCTATCAACAGACTGTGAAAATGTTTCAGTTAAGAATCACTAGAGATTCTAACCCCCCATTAGCTTAAAATAATCAAACTCGGGAAGACTTTTTGTAGACAATTTTGTCATAGCCACGGGACAAAAAGTATCCACTGAAAATCAAACTTCAGTCAGCCATTATAGTCATACTTCTGACTCTTGTAATGAGTTTAAAAGCACTCTGTCAACTTTAATTATAATGACCCAGCCACTTGCATGCGGTCCATTGGGAAAACCTCAAATCCGCCATTCCTCAAGCCCTGAAGAATTAGGATTTGTACTAAAGGGAAATACTTAGGGATTATGAGACCTTGTTTTGATGAAAAGGGTCCTGTTGGTTTTTGTGTTATCCTAGGCTTAGTTTCCAGAATACATATATAAATATTCAACAATTCCCAGTTTTGAGCTTGTTCTCATAAATTCTGAAATGGCTTTTTAACACCCAAACGGAATCTTGCCCTATATGAACCCCCTTCTGTTCTCTCTCTCTCTCTCTCCCAGAAAGTTTAGCAGACCATGTGAATGGGCCCAGAGGCTCAGAGCAATACTAGCCAGGTAATATCAGTTCTTGAAGTCCATCTTAAAAAAACAATCACTAACACATCCAAATACATCAAATGTAACAGAAAATATTTCTGCAGTTCCTATATTTTTTTGCGAAACACAGAGAAATGTCTTCATGTCTGCACCAGGGTTTGACGTTCACGCTGACCAACCTAGCATTTTATTTACGTCCCTAAATCCAACCAAGGTTCACTCCACCCAGGGTTTAAACAGAGAGCCCACCTCTGCCTCTATGTCCAAATCAAACCTTGCTGGAGTGCAGCTTCACCTCTAAAAAAAAAATTCGTAATAGATAAAAAAGACTCAGTGAACTTAATTTTCATTAGTAGCTCTGTTCAAAAATTAATTTTTCAAGTAGATGACACACTCCTGCATGATGTTTAGATTCCTGTCCCATGTTTTTGTGTTTTGACTTATTTCGCTTACCATACTGCTGCCAAAACTTCACTTAGCTAGACTCCGCTGAAGGTTTGACGCGTTAGAAGCAGCCCGAGAGTAACTTAAGGTTTTAATGCATTACTATGGGATCACAAATAAAGCAAGAATATTACTTGTAGCCGTTCTGGGGCATTTTTAAGTTTCATTTACATGTAATGTTTCCAAAAATCCAAGTTCTATTTAACTACTTTATATATACTATATTCATATCGAATAAAAATAACTTTTGATCACATTTTTTGGTTTATTTTGTATTGCTTTAATGTTGTGAAACATGCGGACATGAAACATCTTTAACACTGTATTCATAACTGCAGATGATAAGTAATAAACTAATATACAGAGAGGCTTATTCATGACACCCCCCCCCGACAAGGCTCTCCCTCCTCTCTGCTTCAAGCCCTGAAGGCACCACACTCCCAAAAGCCTTTTCACCATCCAGGGCAGTTCCATTCAGGCTTAGATCCATCCTACCAGGCCTCACACAAGGTTAACAATAGCTCTGCCCCAGCAGGCATCTCAGCCCCTGGGCTATCCAGGGTTTACAGGCTAGGCTAGAAGAAAGGCCTATGAATCAGAACCAAGATGGCACCAAGAAGAAAACCTGGAAATCCGATTAGCAATTTATACGTACATGCAACACACTACAATACTGAAGGCGAGAGCAGACAAGCAGCATCTTACTCCTTACAGATATTGGCTCTGACCTCTGACCGTTGGACATGAAGACCCTTGTTTCTTACCTTGTGATTTCCTCTTTCAGGGCAGCAGGATCCGGTGGGTAGAACTTGACACGCAAACACATGGTGAACGGAGGCTGGGCTATGAGGGTAAAACTGAGTCAGAATTGGAGGCCCGTCGTCAGGCGGCTACGTGAGCTGAGCTAAAATCACACGCCGCGTCTAGATCTCGGTGGTTAATACCTAGGAATGAAACTCTACAATCCATGTAGATGAATTCAAAATGCAGTGCTTGGTAAATACTGCATATTCTGCTCAGATGAGAGAATAAAATAGCGCATGATGCATGAGACTAACCTGTATTAACTTGATGAAAAACACAAAGACAGTCAACCGAGCTGAAAATGCATGTGCTTGAACATACTTACACTTCATTTGTTTGGCGATGGATTTGGTGAACTCCAACCAGTGCTGAAAGAACAACACAAACACCATTGGTCCCAGACCAGCTTCTATCCAATTCCTGCTACGTCTGTTCCGCAAGCAGGCCTCCACTTCCCAGGCAGATTACATGCAGGTTTTTCATGCATAACTGATCGTTTACCAATTGCGGCAGTTAACTAATGCGGACATCTGTCTTTATAATGACATCGTCAGGGGTTTGTTAGTGGGCCACTAGAAATCCTGTATATTAGTCAGACCAGCAGGACCAGGCCTGCAGACTCTTGTTCACGTCGATTTTTAATGAATGTTTTTCTCAAGGTTTCTAATTACCTGAAGAGCAGAATAGGCTCAAACAGGATAAGATGGATGGATGGATGGATGGATGTTTTCTTATTATTTTGAATAACCAATTGTTTTAATTTATTTGGCAACACCAACAGCACACAGAAATGAGAAAGGGATCATTAGCATTTTCCTATAAAGAGTTTATGGGTGGTTTATTATCAGGTTAATTATTAATAGATAATTTATAATAATTTATTTAATCATTAATAGTCAATTATATAAGTTGTAACTGTTTTCTTTTTATTAATGACTTGCTACAGTTTAAAAAAGGCAAAAGTGAGCCTTATTGTAAAGTGGCACCATTTCAATTAATGTGCAAATTACCATTTGTGTTACGCTATCAGGTAAATCAGTGACCTTGAATATTCAGATATACCCAGGGGCCATAGTAGGGGCAAGGATACCCTGGCAGATTCAGGGGCCCCAGCACTTTACAGGGGCCACAGTAGGGGCACAGATACCCTGGCAGATTCAGGGGGCCCAGCACTTTACAAGGGCCACAATAGGGGCACGGATACCCCGGCAGATTCAGGGGGCCCAGCACTTTACAAGGGCCACAGTAGGGGCACGGATACCCTGGCAGATTCAGGGGCTCCAGCACTTTACAGGGGCCACAGTAGGGGCACAGATACCCTGGCAGATTCAGGGGCCCAGCACTTTAAAGGGCCACAGTAGGGGCACGGATACCCTGGCAGATTCAGGGGCCCCAGCACTTTACAGGGGCCACAGTAGGGGCACGGATACCCTGGCAGATTCAGGGGCCCAGCACTTTACAGTCACTTCTATTATAATGTCAAGCAGAAGAAGCTCCTGTGAGGACCACTGATGATCTGAGGGGAATCCCTCTGAGGGGAATCCCTGTGAGGACCACTGACAATCTGAGGGGAATCCCTCTGAGGGGAATCCCTCTGAGGACCACTGACGATCCGAGGGGAATCCCTGTGAGGACCACTGACGATCTGAGGGGAATCCCTCTAAAGGGAATCCCTGTGAGGACCACTGACGATCTGAGGGGAATCCCTGTGAGGACCACTGACGATCTGAGGGGAATCCCTC
>JABFEA020000021.1:9030719-9058224 GCA_019775915.2 Cyphomyrus plagiostoma | reverse complement strand
TATCCCAGATATTTTACTGACTTGATGCTATACTCTGACTAAAAAGTGTTCCTTTAATTTTTTTGAGCAGTGTATTATTCATAATTAGTAATATCGCACATCATCATTTATTGATTCATTGCTGATAACTTTAAACTTGAAAACGTCCAACCTCCTACTTAAATGAGTACCACAGGACAGCTGAACAGAATGGATTTGTAATGCAAATTTGCGTGACGGATGCTAGGTCCACTAGCGTTTAATGCTAACATAAGACAGTGTTTCGCACAGGCAGTTCTAGCAGAAATTAGCACGCAGTAAATCACGTACACCATGTGAACGATCAATAAGGGTCTGTTCAGTTTTGTGTCACGGTTGCTCTCCAAACCCAGTAGCGCCTTTACCGAGCCGATCTTTCTGCCGCGGAAAATCAAAGTGAGCCGGGAACCATGGTATAAGTAGTGTCTCGTTGTGGTATCACATGGGTACAGCTGTGATCAATTGACTTCAATTAACTTCTGCTTTACTAAGGGATTCCATCATCTCCCATGACCTCTGCTGCATATGTATCACTTCAGGCATAATGACACTTTGGTGGAAAATAACAATATTGTGAATAGTTAAAATTTAGCACTTGGTACAGATACCAGTTGGCTGTTTTCTGTAGCTGTATCTGTGTTTATGCCTCTTGATTTGGTGCGAGTGACAGCCAATTAAAGGCCTGTGTTGGTATGCGTGCTTCTGGCTAAGTTGTGTAAGCGAAATGCTATAGGACCCCTCATGTCGCACGTAGGTGCGAAAAACCGTCTGGAAAAAAACAGCAAGGATAGGATGAAAGTGTTTACAGAAAAAGCCCCCATCCAGGGGTATGGAGACTGCTTGACTATCTAAAGTCCAACAGTGTTCAGGTCAACTGTCATTGCAAGGCTGGAGGACTGGAGTGCTGATTTTGATGTAAGCCTGTATCACTACAGAGATCCCCAAAGCCCGGATTGTGTAGCTTCATGCAAGTGGAAATCCCCTGTCGCCATACAGGAAAGGTGGGTATGCAAACACAAAGCAGAAGCCAAAGATTCACATCAGGATGATCAGGACGTAAGGATGAGAATACAGCAGCACTTTTAATAATAATAATAATAATAATAATAATAATAATAATAAGATAGATAGTACTTTATTAATTCCTCGGGAAGGTTCCTCCAGGAAATTTAGTTCCAGCAGCAGTGCACCGATACATTACAGTTAGAAAAAAATTGAAATTGAAGAAAAAAGAAAAACACACATAAATAATAAAAATACACATATATAATATAAAGGCAGTATACACATATTTGGTGTGGTATATAAAGGCAGTATTTACATACTTGGTATGAGATTTATTATTCAGGATATAGGGTTATTGTTCAGAATAAATAAGAAGAAGAAGAAGAAGAAGAAGAAGAAGAAGAAGAAGAAGATTTGCATCCATCCTTTTCCCATAAGTGTTTATCCAAAACAGGTCTCCAGACAGCCTGAAGACTCTCCACAGCACACAAGCTAGAGGACACACAGCACAGAATGCCACCATGGCAGGACACATAGTCTCACACGTTAAGGGCAATTTAGAGACAACAATACCACATCCGTTTGGACTGGAACATAGAAATGCATTTGAACATAGAGCACATACACACTTCACACAGATATGTCTATATTATTTACTGAAGCCATTGAAAACCTAGTGAATTTCCTTTGGCTTTATGCTATTTGCATTTTATTATAATTTCTGATCATGCAATATTAGATGATATATTATAGAATCTCTTATACAATAAGTATTATTTAATGTATGATCTATATCTCCCAAAATAATTTTTAATCGTGACAATTATTCTTAGTGATGTCGCCCAAACCCCACTGACTCACCCATTCCTGAGCAATATGAGTAACCGCACCCACTCCATCTCAAAATGGACAAGGAAACAGGAAGCAGCTGAGAGTTTAACAGAGCCGTTGGAGGCATGGCTACCAGCACCATTAGGGTGACCCAGCAATCCCTGACAGACACAGTATGACAAGAATCCTTCTGCAAATGATCGGGAAACCAAACTTATGATTTACTCAACACAGTCTGCCAACTAAACAGGCACCATCGAAATAGTGAAACACTTTTAGTGACACATAACTGGGTCTGACTAAGAGGCTGGGCCTAAGTTTAGTGTGTGTGTGTGTGTGTGTGTGTGTGTGTGTTTAGGTTACAGTATGCATATATCACATTATGGGGACCAAATGTCCCCACAATGTCATAAAAATCTGTTAGTTTGTTGTTGTGGGGACCATTTTTTCCAGTCCCTGGAAAGGAAAACTCAATTTTAAGAAATCAAAAAACTAAAAATGTCAAAAGTATTTAGTTTGGTTACTAATGGTTAAGGAGAGGGCTGGGTATATTTGGGGTTAGGGTCTTTCTGTTAGAAATTAATGGAGAGTCATGAACATAAATATGCATCCTTGTGTGTGGGCACGCGTGCAGTTGTGTACTTGTGTGTTTGTGCATATCTGCGAGAGACGGCGGGACCGTATGTCTTTCTGCTCCTGGCCACAGCAGCGCTGAGCCACGACTGACAGCCCTACAGGCTCCAATGATCAGCTGTCAGGACACACAGAACAGCACAATATGACGCTCATCGCCAGATAGACACATATGCACGAAAAAGAGCCGTCTGAGAATCTGACAGCCTGCCAGACGTGTGAGGGTGCATGTATGTGTGTGACAGGGACACGACACACAGCCTCCGTACGCCAGCCACTCCCACACAGAGCTGTGAGCTCATCGTTCACGCCCCACATCCCCATAAAACCTGCATTCGTGTGCAAAATCTGTGCTCATTACAATAGCGATGGTACAGCCATTGCATCCTTACTCATCCAAAGAGATCCGAAGGAGACTCTTCCTTCAATGGGATCACATTCTAACATACTTGGGTCCTTTGTGGCTCCTGGAAGTAAATGAGTTACTACATTCACAGAGCAATTTAGAAGTAAGGGAAGGAAGAGCAATTAATTTAATTAAATGCTAAATCACTAGGGTTGTTATAAGGATACAAGAGCCAGGTGCAAATGGGGGCATTTAATGAGGCTTAAGTGCGAGAAAAAAAAGAAAGAGGTCCTGTGAAATATGTTAGAAATCTACATATAGAGCCAATGGAGATCGTGGTGAGACACGTCTTCATTTTCACATTTTCTTCACATCGCTGCTCTTGCTGAGGGTTGAGGTGGTAGCATGCTAAGCTGGTCATACCAGACCTCCCACAGACTTTAGCCCCTTCTGCGGGACCCCCAGATCTTCTCCAGCCAGCTGGGAGATACATTCCCTCCAGCATGACCTGGGTCTGCCCCGGGGCCACCATCCAGTGGAACATGACTGGAACAGCTTCTTTGGTAGCCAACCAAGTAGCATCTTAATAAGATACACAAAGCACCACAGCTCACCCCTCTCATTCCAAAGGAACAGCGACTATTTTTCAAGGTCCTTCTCGATCTCATCACCTTATCACAGAGAGTGATTCCAGCACTATGAGAGGCCGCTTGTAAATACTCTCAATTTCTGTCATAAGCACACTGAGGATAGGGATAAAGATTGATTGGTAAGCTGTGAGCTTCATCTGACAACTTCACCACCACAGAGCTGCTCAATGCCCACAAGAGTCTGCTAAAAGGAGAATCCCACTCTTTTTCGAGAGAGCAGAGATGCTGATTCTCATACCTGCTGCTTCACATTTGGCATCAGATCACCTGGCTGGAGGTTCTAGTTAGATGTGGCCAGAAGATCATCTTCCACAAATAGCTCTGATGTCACCACTAGCCATCCTTCCCAAACACCTGCATGGGCCATCCTGCCCATAAAACTCACAAACAGGAGTCTGGACAAAGAGGCACCTTTGTCAGAGGCCAACATGCACTTTAGTCATATTTTGTATGCAGGTATAATTCTTACTACGTTCATAGGTGAACCAAACAGCACCCAACAGTTGCCCCAGTGACCCACATACCTGTAGCACCTGATATATGAACTGAAGCATTTGCTCATATACCTTCTCCAATCCCACAAAAGACATGTAGGCTGTCTTAGTATATTCCTACAAACCCACCCACACTGTGTGAAGGAAAAGCATTAGTCCGTAGTTCTGCTGACAGTCTAGAATCCGTGCTGATCCCCCTGAATCTGATGTTCAACCACCTCCCAAGGATCCTGGAATAGACCTTCCCAAGGATCCTGGCACAGACCTTCCCAAAGAGGCTGGGAAACACAATGCTCTATAGTCAGAACGCATCCTGTGGTCCCACCAGCCCTGCTTGCCAGTCCAAAAGTACTTTACATGCTTTCCATTCAATGCTCAAGAATCTCAATACTCCAACACCATTCAGTGCTTTCAACAACAAATTACACCCAAGCCTGAGGTCTGTGGAGCACTATGGAAGTCCCTGACCTTCACAGCAGCTTCAACACTGCCTGCTGGTGTGAGGGCTGGGTTGAGGAGTTCCTCAAGATGATCCAATATCTCCATAGAACTTCCCCTCCCCGGATGACACTGGCTGAGCAAGATCGTACCCCCCCCCGCCCATGAGTTGTCAAATGGGGCCATCTCTCAATAGCCCTTCCAATCTCCCCCAAAACCACTTTCAAAAACCTTGTTTCTCAGGTTGACAGCTTCCCTCATCACAGGAGTTCAGATCCCTTCGGGTAATTCCTTCATCGCCCTATGTGCACTGAAGTCTCCTAGTATGACCATAAAGTTTAAATACAGGGAGGACCTTTTCAGGCCCCTCATCGACTTTCTTGAAGACAGCTGCATACTCCAAATTACCATTCGGTGCAAGTTCTCCTCTATATAACTCACAGTTACATAGAGGAAACCCTGTTGTCCGCTGGGAAAAGTCCAGCTGCTCATCCCACAGCCCGGGGACTTGTGAGTATCCCTGCCTCAGGCCCTTCAGGGAAGAAGAGACTCCAGCTCTGACCAAGAGTCTGGTTTACACTCTTTGTGGAGGTAAAACTGATTACATCCAGTCGACACCTTTCCATCCCTGGGCTCCGACCCCAGCATAAAGGGAACACTCCATGTTACCAGATCTGCTATTCATTGCCAAGGTGTGATCCATGAGTTCTTCTCGGTCAAGCTTGCAGCCCAAACGGCACGGCGCCTCACCGCTATGTGCCGAGCCCACAAGATGGCTCCTCATAGCCCGGTTGGACCATGTGGGTGGCCTGTCCCCCAGGCACTCACTGCCAAGCAACACCTCCAGGCCTGGCTCCTGGCGTGGGGCCCAGTAAGCTTATTTCTGGGATGTTACGCTCCTTTTCTGATACCTTCCACAGGGTTGTTTTATGGATCGTAGTTTGTCTGACCTGTTTGTCAAAGGAGGTCCTGCTAGGAGATCAAACTTCAAGCTTTAGAGGAGACACCTCTGGAGCAGCAAAGCACATAAGCTTCTCCGGCTCGATAAGGTCGCAACTCTCAGAGATGTTACCGTCAGCAGAATAAAAAATAGAAAAGAAAAAAAAACTTCAAATAAACCATTTTGGAAATCAAGGTTTAAGGTTTTTTTTCATGTGTACATGGCTCAATAAAATTTTTACTTGCTACAAGTCTCAATGCTAAATAAATATAATAATTACAAGACAAGAGCTACAGCAGCCGGCATTAAATAAAGAAAAACAGCAGCCCAGACAAAGCCAGCAGGTACGTGTGCAAGAGCTAAGCTGAACTGTCATCTGTAGCAGGACTTGTTATGCAATTAGCGTTTGCTGAGTAACCTAATTGAATGCGGACAAGCAACAGAATCCCTGAACCTTATGGAGCTCTTCAGTGCTTCAGGTCCTTTCCTGTCTGTCACAAGAAAAAAGGGAGAGAAGGAGGCCTTCAAAATGAGCTCTACCTTTCTAAGTTAGCATATTACGCAAAGGATCTGACCTGCTGCAAGGTGCAATAAGAGGTATACATGACGACATTTCAATACACAAGACACAGGTGTGGGGGAATGTTTCGTGCGATCCAGATTAGCAAGAGCCGACTGGCAGGCAGTAAGTAGGGTGCGGCAATATGGAGAACCAGTAACTTAGCAGCGAGGTGGCAACAGAGATGCGAGGGAGGAAGAATTTAGGCCAAACAGTTCAGTTTTGTGCAAGACTGGCATAGCAGGCAGTGCATAAATGAAGGTAGATATGAGAATAAAAGAACAGTCTTGACATACATCATATTTCTGTCAAATCACAACGACACACACAAACGATTCCCATGAGGCACATTAGCGCAGGCCGGGAGCTATCAGTGAGAATGTCCTGTGAGTTTGGGGGATTCACAGGATTAGAAATAAAGCTAAATAAGCCAAAAGATGCTCTTCACTGATCTTCTTGGACAACAGATGTGAAACATGCCCTCGGCCAAGGAACAAGCCATGGTGACAGCCAGACCACGTCAGAGAAACTTCAGCTGGAGGAGAATGGAGAACAAGCAGCTTAGAATGGCATCATTCCTGAAACACTAGATATTGGCGAGGAAGGTAAGCCTGTACACGATAATCTTAGGTCTACATTTACACAGCTCCCACCAAACAGGTCCCAGTAATGTTTAGAATGGACTGGAGCAAACACAACTCATACAGGGCAACTCAACATCCCTACACACTAGATTGCTGCGCAATAATCTTTCTTTACTCAAAAAGTAATAAGATCACATGAACCTATATTACTAAATATTTGCCACTTACATCATCATCATCCCCGCTACGTCAAAAAAATTATCCAATGATATTTATGGTTGCATATATGATTAATGTGTCAGCAGATTAAGCCCAAGCATTATGCAATATCTTATTTTTTTCTATAATGGCAGATTTCCACAGATTTTAAGAACATGACCTTCCGTGATTTGTACATTGTGTCCCTTTGAGGTGCCTCTGATTACCAAACGCAAACCTGACAAATACAGAATCAGCAGCGATTAATGTATCTGACAGGAATCCACAGGAAGTAAAATATAATTTGCATGTCCTGTTATAGATAAATGATAAAATGCAATATTAAATAAACCAATGACTGGATATGCTTGTGGTAAGCTCTTTGTGACAGAGAATACGGCAAACATGATCCTGAATTAATCCAGGCATTCCCAATGCTGGCAGTAAGATATTGCTGTCTGTAGTTTGGGGCTCACATTAGGCAGCCTGTAAACAGTCCATCAATATAAGGATAGATCATGAATGATACAAACAGTTTAAGGGTCACTCACTATTTGAGTGCTGCAGAATGTGTCACGCAGGAAAATAGTGTCTGGGCAGAGATCATAGAGTGAACACCTCTCAGCATATAGAGCAGAGACTGTCTGTGCCATAGACAGAGCTCCTCCCTCAGGAACACTGAGGATTCCCACAAACATCATCAAACCAAAAAACGGGGAGATATGCAAGCTAGCTAGACATTAACTGGGTCATCTACAGAGGCAGAAATAGGACAGAATACAGATCTGCCCCAGAACCATGAGAGCAGGCATCCCAGGCGTTTGACCATTGCCTTAACAATGGAGGGCGGTACAGGTTCACACAAGTGAAGCCTGTTATTTGTAGTTAAGTAGGAAACCCTACCAAACAATTGGAACATATTGGAACTTCACAGAAGCTTGTACTCATGCTTTAGCTTCTAAGTAAAATATTCTGTCTTTTGATATTCAGACACTGTAGAAAATAATGATGGCTGTTCCCACCCGCAGATCCCTCTGGCTCTTTGGTTAATGCACAATTTCCAGTGCTTTCCTCAGAAGGATAAGGAGGACACATCTAAGCAGCGACCCCATCACCCCACACTGGCTTCCACTGTCACACCCCTCTGGGACCCCTAAGAAGTACGGCTGGTGGGCACGGCTGAGGAGAACATTCAGCAAGATCTCCAACTGAGTTTTGCTCCTTCAAAATGATGGAAATATGTTGCACTCGACAGCATTTAAGACGGAAAAAATCTGACGGAAAGGTGACATTTGGAGCGGACCGCAGGTGATGGAGAGTGGTAAGGGTGTGCTGTAAAATCCAGATAGACTGAACATTTCAGGACAATAAAATCAATATAGTATCATCGCTGAAGTACATCAATCGATCAAGAATACTAGTACATTCAGTATTACATAGACGCCTGGCCCAATATAAGGGGTGACTTGTTGACCTATTGATGTTCTTTCTGACGTAAAATTATTTCTGACTGGGTCCAGTTCTGTAATGACTAATTTGCACAGGAATACTTGCAGGGCCTCATTGATCATAATGGGCAGAAAATGAGGAGGCATCTCTGGATTCTGTGGACGTCTTTGTGGAATATGTCCTGCTGTATTTCAGAGAACAACACGCCCATATGGTCCTTGTGAAGCACCATCTATGTTACATAAATAGCATCTTTGTCGTCTTTGTAAACAACTTGTATGGTCTTCATAAAGAGCCCCCTACCTCTACGGGGTAAAAGCAGCAGTTTATGGTCTTTGTAGATCCGCCTATGTGCTGTTTATGGAGTGCCAACTGTGGTATTTCCAGAGAATCCTGTGAAGTTTTTATAGAGTGGCACCTTCGTGTTTCGCAAAGAATAAATAGACCCTTCCTCAGACTGCTTCGTAGCAGAAAGTACCTGAGCGAGGCTCTCTGTGGGATCCTGGGCTGCATTGGTCTTTTTTTAGACCCGGTATGAACACGCTGGCGAGCGAGCAGCCAGACATCTGCAGATGAGCACTGAATAAACACGCAACAGGGATGGGAGACACCGTGACGGAGAGCCCCGGGCAGATCTGGCTGCGCCGCCCCCAGGGGGCGTGGGGGGGGGCCTCGGAGAGGCATGCTTAGTGCAGCCTTCCCATACTCCTTTATGGGACACCCAGGGCACCACGTCGCTTAACAGACCCCTTTGGTATGTGAAGCTAATCACACTCACTGCTCTGCGCCACACACATCAGAATACCCCTCCTGTTGCTGGCCAGCTGCACGGCCTGGTGAGGAAACGCAGAAGGATGAGATGCTCCGCGATTCGGGGAGAATTCAAACGTGCAGAGAACAGCAAGGAGATTAACTGGGGTTTACCAGCCAGTTACAAAAGGCAACCTGAGACCAGAGTCTAGAACTCTAGATCTATGGCACGATGCGTATGACACATTTGAATTACTGCATTCTTCTGTGCATATAAGAGAGCACACTCTTACCTCGTTACCTTCCATGGCTGTATTTAATGTCTGTTACAGATTCCTCTAAGCAGACATCTATCTTGGCATAAAAAAGTAAGATTTTGTGGATACTTGATAGTGACAGAATATTCTGTACAGTAAACAACAGCTATTGTGCATTAATTGACTTAAAACTAAAGATTTTCTCTTTGAGTCCCAAGTGCATGCTGCTGTACCACTGACACAGGCGAAATGCTGCCGCAAAATGCCCTTAGGTGGCAGCATAAGCATAGAACAGATGCATAAACTCACGGCCCAATGTCACGGCAAGGTGTGTGTCAGAGTGCCTCTGGTGAGAGTGGAGCTGTCAGAGCTCATCAATCCCAAACATCAGGATGACCAGCTAGGCTACGTGCGAGAGACAGAAGAGCTCACCATCACCAAGGGCTCACCATCACCAAGAGCTCACCATCACCAAGAGCTCACCATCACCAAGGGCTCACCATCACCAAGGGCTCACCATCACCAAGGGCTCACCATCACCAAGGTCTCACCATCATCAAGGGCTCACCATCACCAAGAGCTCACCATCACAGAGCCCTTCCCACAGGGGGGTAACAGGAGCCACGCAGACCATGACGCAAGCAACGTTTCTGCTGAACCTTCAGCAATGGAGTTTACTGTATGTTGCACCACCGAAGAATGTCATTGGGCTACAGAAGCCAACAAACATCCCTTATTGAACAGCAAAATCTGGTGGTTGGTTCTCATTGGGCCACGAAAATAAGTGACTAATTCATTGAACCACCAAGGCCTAAAACAGCTTTTCATTGGCTAATAACAATGGCTAGTGGCATATTTTTTGGACAACAAACCCTAGTGCAAGCCACGCAGTGTCACTCCTAGGTGGAAAAGGGGACCTTACACAACCACGATGACTCAGCGATTCTTTCTGAGTTGAAGAGCAGCCCCGGTGAAAACATTTGCAACATTTCTGCAAATGTGTCCCAACAAGAGGCAAGTTTCAACCACCCAAAACATGGCAAGTCTGTGAACCGTGACAACAGACAAATATCAAACACGTTAATGGTTTCATTTCAAAACAGAATGGGTATTTATACGCATATTTGCTGCCTGCATCTACACCAACGAAATGCTTCAGGGTTCAGTCTCAGGTTAAAGCGGTAGGATATTCTGACAACACACTGAGAACCAAAAAGACAGACGGCCCCATTGCTGAAGGAAGAGCACTGAGGCAGAACCTTCTTCAAAATAAAAAGGTTCCGTTAAGCGGTAAAGTTAAAGTTGAAAATCTTTATCCTTGGAAGTCTTACAGTTGCTATGAATTCCCGCCACCATGACAGATGAACGCCATTAACATTCTACACTGGGCACACTAATTAAATCAGTCTCAATCTGGACCTAAAATTTTCATGCTGGTCCAGGACTTCATTATTGTTTGCTGGCATGAAGGAGAGAGACCCGTGTTCCTCCAGACGAGAGGAGAGCCTTACAGCAGAAAGCTCTGGATGCAAAAATTCAATTGTCAGTTTAACTATGGAGCAATTAATAGCAAATAATTTTGTATCCTAAACAGATATAGAACCAGAATACAAAGCATGATGTGTTCTTCTACCCATCAACACAGAACATCAATTTACTGCAACATTTACTTTCCCCCCCCCCGGGGGGGTTGAATGAATCGCAAATTTTAGACCTTCATAAGAGGAGCACGCCCGGATTCCTCCATTTGCCTTGCTGCTACGTGAGGGTCTGTAGGCTGATGTTTCATGAGTGAGGCACACAAAAGCTTCCTCTGATTCATGTGCGTCACTAAGATGCATCACATTGCACAAAGTAACCTGAAGACGTGAAGCTTACTGACCTGTGAGTGGGAAGATGTGACACCTCAGGCTACGTCAGAGTGAAAGAGAAGTGTTCAGGTACAAAGGGAGGGGAGACGCTGAAAAGACAGCGGGGAAAGGTAGGTGCTGCCAGCAGGGGAAATCTTGGTACTGATGCGTATTGTGTAGTAAGGCAGGTGGCCTGGTTGTCAAGGACTCGGGTGCGATGGATTATATACAGAGTAAGGAGTAAACAGCTGATCGTGTAAAACTGAACGTACTTGGCAATAAACCCCGATTCTGATTCTGAATCCCTACTAAGACTGATGAACTGATATTTTGATTGCAGTAAAAATGTGAAACAGAGACACACCCACTTTACAATTTGAACAAGACCTGCACTGAACCTCCTTGTATTTTATACCATTGAAATCCCAGAGTCACCAAGGAAAACCAACAAGTCCTAAACACAAAACCTACATGCCCTGCAGATTCACCATGCTTTTAGTACACCGCACATCACATGCTAAATGAGACCTCGTCATATTGGTCATTCCATATGTGCAACCCCGCCCAACTACAGTAAGGCCAATCAAACAAGAATCTGAGCAGGTACCACCTTGTCCGTGACCATATATGGACATGGGCTCATGGTCTTTGCTGTCGCCTTCATTTCCTTATTGTAGAGTCACTGCATGGCCATGATGACGTCATGTTAAATGATCCGAAGTAGTAAAATCAGTATTAAAGCAGCCCAGATGCCATGGAATTTGCCATCGTTTCTGTGGTAATTCATTGAATAGCCTTACCACACTAAACATATTCTGCTTCAAGGACATTGGCTGAGTTTCTTTGTTTATAATGGATGTTTAAAATATATGAAAAAATCTTGCATTGTAACAAAGAGCGGGGAGAGGTTTACAATAATGAACAACCATATCCCCCAGACTTCCCTAAAAAACAAACTATTACAGGATATTACCAAGGCAATGCACATTATGCGGCAGAACTAAACCCTGCCCCAAGACACACAAATTGAATGAGTATATTCTCCAGTGCAAGGAGTCATTTATGAATTGCCAGAATGCCCGTTGTTAATAGGGCAAAAGCATGTTATCTAGAGTGGTGGCTGCTTTTTAGGAGCTAAACAGAAAATGGAGTATTCTATTAGATTGGGAACTTATTTAAAGTGCAACTTAATCAGAGGTAATTTCACTGGCCTTAGGTCACTATTGTCAGACCGATTTTAAATTCTAACCGTCCATCCTAACAAAGCAGAGCTCAGGTTTCTTAGAGTGAAAAGCTTTTTGATAGTTTTCACGAATATTTTTGTACGGTTTTGCCATTTAATTGTTAGGGGAAAAAATGTTGGACACCATTCTCAGGAGTTCTATGCTGACGACAGGCAAATATCAGGAACAGCGATGGCTTCATTTGAAAATAAAGTGACGTCATATGTATTCATGCACACAGGTATGACTTACATCCACACTCCTGAGCTGCTTCACAGTCCCAACATAGGTTAAAGCTGGTGGAAATTCTGACAACACACCAAGAACCAGAAAGGAACGGAGATTTTGATCTGGATTTTTACTACACATCCAGTTAAAAAATGATTAATCATGCAGCCCTATTCCATAGTAGATAAGAAATGCAATAACTAGACAGTGTACCTTGTAGGAAGGGATGTTTATGGGGATGCAAAAGCTTTAGTCAGTATTTTTAGCTTGTCAGCAAAAAAAAATTAAAATTACAAACAACAGGGTGCTAACAACCCGTGCAGCACAGTGATGCACAAACCTACCACAAACCTGCATACGGCCTATGTGTTGCATAAAATCAGTATCTTAAATGTCTAGAATTTAAATGTAATAAATAAAGAATAAGGAATCATTATGGCCTACAGCAGATGTTGGGCCAACGTTACAGCTGGTAACTGATTCTTCTCTGGACTAACTGTGGAGCAAACCTCAATCGAAACATTAATTTCTCTGAGACTATGCAAAGCATCATGGGAAAAGTAACACCTGCTCCAGCCCTGCCGTTCATTTCTTTGTCCTGCCGATTTTCTCATCACTTTGCGTAACAACAATGATTTCTGCAAGATACAATGACATGTGACAGGCCTGACGCTGGGAACAGAAACTAACAATGTAATCGTAGAAAGCCATGCAGTACAAAACAATTGTCCATTTGTTCGGTATTAAAACGTGTCTGCGGCACTCTCTACTTTCAAAACGTAACAATATGCTTCCATAATTCCCCATTTAAGATCTTCACTAGTTTTATAATCCTTAAAGCTTGGCTAAACAGCATTAACCACAGCATCCTGAGAAAGCAGAGGCTGACTTTTCTTGGATCTATCATAGCCCTCATTCCTAGTGCGGCCACGAAGACCTCTCCAAGTGTGGGGCCCTTGAAGCCACGAAGACCTCTCCAAGCGTGTGGCCCTTGAAGCCACGGAGATCTCTCCAAGCATGGGGCCCTTGAAGCCACGAAGACCTCTCTGAGCGTGGGGCCCTTGAAACCCAGGAGACCTCTCTGAGCGTGGGGCCCTTGAAGCCCAGGAGACCTCTCTGAGCGTGGGGCCCTTGAAACCCAGGAGACCTCTCTGAGCGTGGGACCCTTGAAACCCAGCAGACCTCTCTGAGCATGGGGCCCTTGAAACCCAGCAGACCTCTCTGAGCATGGGGCCCTTGAAACCCAGCAGACCTCTCTTGCAGTCCGAGCTTCCGCATTTCAGCTGTAACGCCCAGACCTGAGAGGCACGGAGTGTTTTGACACAGTGTCTCCAGCATTAATAGAATTTCTCATTCATACTGGGGAACTGAGCAATGTCAGTTTCATGGGTCCATGTGAGGCTGGGGGTGGGGAGTCAATCAAGATACTCAGTAGCAGCTCATAGCTGAAACAGGAGCACTACAGCGATTCTGCAGGTCTGCCATTACGCCATAATGGTCACTGACAGTATCTGGACAGTCACATCCTCCATGGGCAGAATTCAGTGGAAGATTAATTTGGGCCCATAATAAAATGTCAAATAATAAGGATCACATATGACTGAAGATAAAAAAGGCAAGTAAATGTATGTGAATTTTGGGCAGCCAGCAGTGCTACACTACCTATGGGAAAATGTGGCAATGTGACCATCCCTGCCTCACATCCCAGCCTCACGTCCCAGCCTCACGTCCCAGCCTCATGTCCCAGCCTCACATCCCAGCCTCACATCCCAGCCTCACATGCATCTCCCAGTCTCACTCTCACACCTAAAAGTCTGTGTGATTATCCTGTTCCGACATACGTTCATTTTCACGTCGTTGGAATGGAATCCATTCATAATTTGGGGACAGTACGTAACAGTAATAGGGACACTTTGTTCATGCTTATGGGGAAGCTGCGTAGCTTTTGCACATCCCATCTTGCCCTGCATAAGACAGACAGACATATACATATACAGTACAATACATATATAATACATATACAGTACAATACATATATAATACATATACATATACAGTACAATACATATACAATACATATAAAGTACAATACATATACAATACATATACAGTACAATACATATACAGATATATACAAGTTTCGGGGTCAGAGCATAGGCTCAACCAGCGCCTAGAGCCCCTGGATCAACTGAGGTGAAGCACCTTGTTCAACCCAGCAATGACATAACATCGCCGGCCACAGCATCTAAACCAAAGACCTTCCAGTCATGGGCACAGAGTGTTAACTGGCAGAGCCACGCACTTCTCAGGGTCAAGATAACACAGAGCAAATTATTCTTGGAGACGTCATTCTGTGGGGAGCAAGACGCATGTAAAACCAAGCGGAGGGTTTTATCGGGGATGCGCTCCTTCACCTTGGCCTGTCCGCCTTGCCCATGAGGTCGGCTGTGAACTGAGCTCTATAAGCAGCTCGGTCTCTCTAGCTACTTCAGAAAAATGATCTTCTCCTTCACATCCAGAGTATTTTGCACTGAAAAACAATAGGCCACGTGAATGGCTGAACTTTATATATATCATATTATTATTATTTATTTTATTTTTTTAATCTTTTCAGGACTGTGTCCTCTGTGGAAACCACCCAGGGACATTTGTGTGGAGTCATTAAATCACATGAGACAAGGCAGCCCAAGGGAAACGTGACGTGGTTTGTCATCTGCTACACAGCATTAGGTCATCGTCCAATCACCAGTCTCACCAGCTTAGCATGGGGACCCTTTAAACCTAAGAGAGTTCAGTCCCATAATCCTGTTTCATAACGGATCAGGGAAGAAATTACTACCTTCGGTATTGAAGCCTTAGCTACTGAAATATTTCAAAATACAGGTCATGGTACGGCTGTCCAGCGTAGTGTTTCACAACCCGGTCCTTATGACCCCTGGACAATCCACGATATGCTCATGCCCAGCACACCGGAACAATCTAGAAAGAACCAGTTAGTCAAAAACATCAAATACCTGGTACAGGTGTCTTGTGAGCTGGGAGAGAGCAAAAATGTGAGCTATCTGGGGGTTACTTGTGAACTGGAGTCGAGAAACACTGTCTAATGTGAGCGTTTCTGCCTCCCGCAGTCAGGAGATGATGAAAGCCACACCCCCCCGGATGCGTCGGCACTGATTGGCCAGATGGTGATCAGCGCTCGCCGTTTCCCCGGCGACAAACATTTGCCGCAAATGGATTCCAAAGGTCTATCAGACAAACGACGGCACCCCTCGAAGCCGAGCAGCTGGAGCAGAGGGCCGCTTGTTCGTGAAGGACGTGAGGAACGCGTGATGCCAGAGACGGGACAGAGACGACAGCCAGACGAGGGCAGAACATGCTCTACTGATTATGCTGGGAAACAGCCGAGGATAAAAATGTCAGTGTCATTTTCAGTTACATAAAACCTCCATATCCTGTGATATCAATTGGTACAATATGTGACAGACAAAACACACCTGTGCTTCAGTTAAGAGCGTCAAAGACATTATGTTTTAAATCCACCCTCTGAGACTGATCTACTTTTCCAATGTGACCTTCAAACCCGCACGGATGCTTCCTCCTGTCCAGTGACAGTACCGGAGCACTAACCTCGTACAGACGTTTGGATTGGACGAAAACATCAGTCTTAGTCCAAATCCCAAGTTCACTGAGTTTCAGGTTGCAGGTCATACAGGAGGGTCAAATGCACCAGTCTGGGGTCAACAGGCTGCTTTTATAAGGCAGGAATCAATCATTTGACATGGTGGCTCGATAAAGACCCCAAAGATACCAGTCATGGCAGTAGGGAGGCTGGCAGTACAACTGACTAAGGATACAGGCTTCAAGTCGGTAATTAACGTTCAAGAGGCATCAGGGTCCTGCATATGGGCCCATAACAAGGAAAGCAGGAGTAGAACACATTCACCCCCACCAATTTCTTTGATGGTGCAGTTGTCCATTGTTGAGGGAAAAGGGGGTGGCGACAGTAAACATGAACATGCGAGTGGCCCCCTTTGAGCTTGGTGGTCACAGCACAGGGTCAGCACTCCTGGAGATGGGGGTTAAGGACCATGGTCAATGGCCCAAGGGCAGCGTCTAACTGGGGATCTTGGGAGTAAAACCACTGGCCGTCCAGTCACTAGCACAGAGCCCTGAGCCAGTAAACCACATACTGTCCCCAGCTGAATGTTCTCTCTCTCGACCCTCCATTCATTTCTATGGGGAAAAACCCTAATCCCAACATTGACACCCTTAACCCCTACCCAGGCCTAACCTTAACCATAAACAACCAAACAAAATACAAGATTTTTTGGCATATTTATAGTTATTTGATTGCAGTCACAGATTGTATATGTTCACAGCTTCCACTTGTGAGGACTGAAAAGTTGGTCCCTACAATGTCAAAAATAATCACAGTGTGGGGACATTTGGCCTCCACAACGTAACATACCCTAACAGTAGCAGTCAAGTTTGGGCACAATAAGCCACATATAAAGGAGGGTGATGGTGACCTGGCCGCCTGACCTAAACACAGAATTGGTCTTGGAGGAGTTTGATCAGAGAGTGAGGGAAGAGTGGCCAATGAGAGCTCAGCATATATGTGGAGCCTCCTTCAGGGCGGCAGGAAAAGCATCTCAGGAGGCCACCTGCAGGGGCCAGCCAGTTCCTGGAGCAACGGGGGTTAAGGGCCTAGCTGAAGGGCCAAATGGTGGCATGACACTGACAACCATGGGATCTGAACCAGCAACCCACAGAACAGCCCCCTTAATCCAACAGATTAATATTTTTGTTTAATACTTTTTTTGGTCAGTGTATAATTCCATGTTATTTTACAGTCTTTTATATGTCTTTATATTTATTTTAAAAATGTACAGAATAGTACAATTAATCCTTTCTATGGATAGGTGTGTCCAAATTTTTCACTGATCCCTTCCCTCCCCCCAACACACACCAGCCAAAGACCAAAGCTTTACGGCTGTTACAGCGTCACTGGCGGCCAATTAGAGATTCTGGACCGAAGCTACAAGAATCTCCATAGCCGACCTCTGACCCCGTCCCCCCCACGTCGTCTTCGCCGCGTCGAGTCGCTTCGCCAACAAAAACATCTTAATAACACTGAACCGTATTAGTTTCGTGACATTAAACACATTGGTCGCGGTCGCCTGTAAGACGAATACATTCCCATTTATTCTAATCCCCCCCCCCCAAAAAAAAAATACAGAAAAATTAAATTTCACAAAAAGTTATTTTAATGAAGCAGATGAAAAAGATACAGAGATTAAGAGGTACACTCTTAACTTAAACACAGTCAGGATGAAAAAAAAATAAAAAGCAAAGACATTATATTAATTACTTATGTTGAAAGGCACTGAATTTAATAGTCCAACAAACAGTCCATCGTGGATATCTGGCATAAGTTAATTAAAGGCAGAGTGATGTAGGGGGCATATAGTGGTAAGTAACGTGAAGGCCAAAGGGGGATGTGCTGAGAGACTGTCTGAATGCTGTGCCTTAATGTCCGCTGCCTCCCATTGCAGAATATGACAGATCAGCTGATGGTGCATGGTACAGGGCAGGTCCCAGTGCCCGTCATGTATAACACCCACACGGCCAGTACACTAAAGTGTTCCCATGATGTCCAAGTATCATCAGATACATTGCACTGGCTGAGTAAACCACCCAAGACCTGCAACAGCACATGGGAGTCACTCCAAGGACACAAGCAGGTGTACTGAGATGGGAGCAGCCAATCACGGCTTAGACAGCATCTGAGCCTATGGGAGCGACGGCTGCCTGAGGAGGAAGCCGTTTAATTGGTCAGGGTGCTTCATTAATAGCATTTTAAACGCTGAATGCTCTCTAAACTCCCAAAACAGAAAGACAGCAAAAATAGACATTACAGTTTTAAAAATGGCATTTCAATTTAGAAAGTTTTTGGTTTAATTTCTGGGACAATGTAACTATTTCCCCAAGAGAAGCACAATGACAGTGAATCTATTAGTATTAAGCTCAATTTCCCACTGTGGGAAGGGTTTTAATGCTGCAGCAGATCATTAACTGAACTATGCCCTTTCACGGTCTCCACCATGCAACAATCACGAGTCACATGATGAACTCCACTTTCAAGATGATGGAGGCCAGGCCCACCATTACACCCTCTCCCCTGCTCACACACATTAAATACTTCTACATTTACAGCTATTTAGCAAAGCGCTGTTCAAATGAGAAATCGGGGATCTGCCAGCCAAGGGATGTAAACTAGCAACCTTCCGACCACAGAAACAGATCACAGTCCTAATAGCCAGAGTCACACAGCCTCCAAATACAGACCCCCCCTGGCTGCCAGAAGCTAGAAGGAGCTCAGGTGTGCAGGTGGGTGATGTGTGGGCCTGTGGATCAGATCTATCACACCGCCCCATTTACCAGGAGAGCAAAACATGGAAGCGGCAGCTGCGTTTTGCCGGCTTTTGCCCCCCACAACCTCAACTCCGAAATACTCCCCCACCCCGAAAATGTAAATCTGGACTCGAGGATGCTGCTGTGTGCGTACAGCTCCCAGGTCCAGCCAAAGGTGGGAGGGTAGAACCGCTGATGTCAGCTCCCTGGCGACAATGCAGTGCTTCAGATGCACAACGACCACGTCCATGTTTAAGTGCCACTGAACTACTGAAGGAACAAGTCATGAATAACTAGTGAAATACTGATCTCGTGTTTGTTCATCATTAATGAATAATGATGCCTATTTTTTCTGGACTATATTTGTTCATGTACTTCAGTAGTAACTGAGTTATTACTAAGTGATTGTGCCCCATCAAGTGATACCAATATTTTGGTTTCAAAGATTTTATACAATGTTTTTGTTATTCTGTTACTAAATGTTATCCGTCCGTCTTCAATTTATCCATACAAGGTCACAGTGAACTGGTGGTGTTCAATCACAGGGTGATTTAATAAATAATAATAATAATAATAATAATAATTGATACTTTAATTGTTTTTACGCCTCCCTCAGGTTGGTCTGTGCAGAATAAGTTGTCTGCGAAGGTCCTAGCAAAGGTTCATAATGCAAACAAAATTACATGTATTACTATATATATACATGTAAAATATTATATGAAATCTTGAATATTTGTCAATAATCTACGCAAAAGGTGACAGGAAAAAAATATACAAACTGCCTGACTGATGCTAAGCTTCTCCAGCCCGAGGCGTTTTGGTTGCTAATATGAGTGTAAACCTCATACCCATAATGCAGCTGCTCCTCGCCACCTATCGTTTATGCCAGGGAGGGGGCCGCAGTCCCCGGCGTTTTTGTCCTGGAGTGTGTCAGGGTGTGAGTCGGGGTGCCTTGCTGTCACACCGAGACACAATGCACTGCATTATCGAGCTCCTCTTCCGAAGGCCGTCCAAAATACCCATAATCGCTCATATTTATTTCAACCAAAGCAATTTAAGTTTATAAGGAGCATATAATGTTTTAAGGACAAACCATTTATGCTTATAACACTGCTATTTCTCAGGAAATATAAGGAGGGTTTTAACGTGGCATCGCTCAGGGAAGATAACCATCCTGAAGTTAAACACTTAAGCTGACATTATCTTCATGAACAGAAACATAACAACTGAGCACCAAGCATGGATCCTGGATAAGACACTCTCTGTTAAACCTTTTCTATAAAGAAAACATCACTTCTTTGCATGCATTCATGTGCTGCAGACTTGTGCTAATGGGTCCACTCTCTTTTCATCAAAATGCAACAATGAAAATATGCAGGACTGTTCGCCTGCAGGAAACCATTAGATTTCTCCAGAAAAACACAATATTCTCAGTGAGTGCTTCTCTTTTCTCCTGCCAGTATACAGCTAATCTTACATTCATAATTAGGGCTGAGAATCCCAAGCAGCTGGGGAGGCTGTAGTCTCCAGTTACCCAGCACTCAGAACAGGTAAGCGTGACTGGAGCGTTTCAGTGCCAACTCAGACGTGAACACAAGCACAGCTCTCAGAGCCGATCACCCCCCACCACCCTCCCCCCCCCACACCCCTGATGCCCCACACCTGCCATATTAGCAAACAAATCTGCTAATTGGTTAATACCCAATATCTGCTGAAAAATGTCACATTTTGCACATGAAATGTATTTCGTGTGTATCTGAGTTTATTAGGGTGAGTCACTGATCTACTCGTACCATCTTCTCCACTTGTAGGGCCTCTTTGTGACTCCAGTTACTGAAATTTCAGTGCATCCTTAAGTAATATGATGCACTCCACCGCCTAACAAACACTCCTCAAAAATCGTCCATCCTTATTAAAATTGAACACCATCTGTCTGCATTAATATTAACTGGCCATGCATGCCTTCCCTTCCCTTCCTTCCAAAAGCCTACTTCTAGCCACCGTCAGAAGATGAGGCTCGACCCGCTGATGCAGGTTCCATGCCGCCCGGTTCTCCCCGCAGTCTGCCTGACCCGGCCCGTCCTTAGTAGGCTGTTCCCAGCTACACAGTTCCTTCAAACTCCTGCAAAAGGAGATGCCACAGGTTTGAAGATCACTACGATTTGAATAACGGGAATAATTCACTAAAATCCCCTGCGATTAAAGGTTCCTACACCCTCATTTTAGGAGCTTTCATAAATATTAACCCTTTCTTCTCACAAGCGCTGGCTCACTTTGCAGAAAAAGAGGCAAAATACAGCAACTGCTGTGGTCACTTCCTCATCCTGTCCCCAGAGGGTTCCTCCCGTCCCACACAGTACCAGCGTCTTCAGTTCACTGTCTGCAGCTAATTACACTATGTGGCTGTGTGTAAAAAGGCTACTCTACATACAGCTCAGGTGGGGCCGGAAAGGCCCTGTGAATTCTTGGACCTTTTCTTCCAATGGGTTTAGGCTGAGGAGCTAACAGGCCCTGGATCACCATCACCTGCAGCCCAAGACCATGAGCAAGTGAGGGGGAGCAAGTGAGAATGACGGCGTGAGAGCTCAGGTAATTGGACTGCCATCCTGTCCGTCACGTACTCAACCTCACGGCATAGGCTGCTCTTCCAGCCCGCCCTCCTCGTCGCTCTGAACAGGAGAAGCCTTAAGATGGACAGATGTTGCTGTGTTGGGTATTTCTTAATGGAGGATGTCTTGTGGTGACCCCTTTGCTTGCTATAAAAATGGTGATTCCCCCCCCCCCACCACCACCACCTTAAAAAGCACTGTACATGCCCTTTTCCACAGCCAGGTGAAACTAATCATGCAAAAATAAAACAAAAAAATGACAAATCCTGTGTGACACAGAAGTCATCAAGAATGGGACACGGCACAATTTAGGCTTTGTGTCTGGAGGGACAGTAATAAAGCATCAACCATATATGCAACGGTGGACTACTGACCACGAACGTACCTGCAGAGATTACTTTCCAAAAGATGAAAAAGACTAAGACAGACATCATAGTAGGAAGAGTTTTGAGATCACAGTCACATGTCATATGAAACGAAAGGTATAGGCTTTGACAGACCTCTTTGAATGCGCCTCACATTGATCATGGCTAATCCTCAAATACGTCCATGGCTGGATTGAAAGGTTACAAAATTGTGAGATGGTCCATTGTTCTTTAGTACATATTCTATATATCACCACCATGTGATGTAATTTCAGCAAAGCTAATTGCAGAAATCGGCTAATCTATTGAGAACACTATCCCTACCCATTACAGCCAATCTAAAGCAGGGCTCTGAAACTCTCCTGACAAGTTTCCTACTAGAATATTAACTGTCTACTTCCCCATCTCTCTACAGTTTTCATGGAACTGAGCTTGACACAAAATTATCTTCAAACAGCGAAAGCTAACTTCAGCAACAAGACAGTGAAAAGTCTCATTAAAGGTACTACAACAAAGCCTGAAACCAGCAAGAGGAAATAATGCAGGATTGGCAGAGACCTTCCCAACACCCTCCTGTCACCATGAAGAACTGGAGATGCTGATATTCTAGCTGAGGGCATCTGCGATTGCTCTTCCGGTGACTGATCAGCGCAGAAGTGCTGGTGACTAATTATCTTGCTTATGTATAAGATTATTAATGCAGGGAAAAGCAGGAGGAGCATCTGAGGTGTAAACAGTCCAAAGAGAGAGTGAGAGGGACTGCACTGTCATTCCTGGACACTGGATTCTTTTGGAGCTGCATTGTGTCACTGCGAAGGACTTGGAGCCTCCACGAGCTGTGCACTGCGTATTATTATAAAACAGAGGTGCTGAAGCAGTAGGGATGTGGGGGGGTATGGGGCCACCCTCACAGCAGACAAAATCGTCCATCGGCTGAACTCCCAGTTGGGAGGGATGTCCTCGTTATCACCGCCTTGACTCCCCCTTACCTGCCACAGCCTCAAGGGCAAGAGGAATGGATCCCGGAATGGCTCTGGGTCCCGCTGGAACTGACGCTGTCGTTTTCCAGCCGCCCCCCTTTTCACCACGGTACACACCTCTGTGTCGCTTTTTCTCACAGTGAAACCCGAGCTAGTGCACGAGGCTTGACTTCATTAATCATGGCTGGTAGGCAGATGCACACACTTTCCGGTGAGCTGTTCAGCTTCATCTAGATCCTGTACCCTTCACCTCGTATGATAACGAGGAGAATTAGCAACTGGGAAAGAGTAAGGTGGTGAATGGCAACATGCGTACTTGACTGTACTTGTGTTCTCGTGTTCCCGTTTACATCACTTTCCATTCTCAAAGACCACTTTGAATACTCAAGAACCGGAGTACAGAGGTCGGTAAAAATTCTCAGATGTTGGCCCTGCCCTTTCCCGAATATCAAGGATGCATGGGCTGCATCCTCGCTGTACGAGGCCAATCCCATGATTCACTGCGGCCCAAGTTTGGTCTTGGAAAGCATGTTCCTGGTATTGAGAGTCACCCCAGGACTCCATCTGTGAAATGCATATATGTGATTCTAAGAATGTGTCCCATGACACTCAAGGCCACAACAACAAAACATGACACTTAAGAGTGTGGTCTTGTCACGCAGAAACTCTCTTTGTCAGGGTCGCTTTGTTACAGTACCCTTGAGTAAGAAATCTTCCACTACATAAATGGGTAAAACAATTATCTTTGCACTATGCTAAGCACATTAATGTTAATGTGTTTGTTTCAAAAGGCTTCACTGAACAAACTCACTGCTTATTTCACTCAAAAGCCAACAGCCATTGTATTCAAAACAAAATATATCCATGTATGCTAATGAGTGGCTGATTATATGCCACTAAGATCAGAATACCCGTGCAGTACACAAAAATAGAAAGTAATGGGCAAAGGGAGGAATTAAACAAGGGATCGTTACACTAAAGAACATAAACAGACAGCTGCACTCTGTGTGAGGACGCCCAGCCAGATAGATGCTGCACCAGTCAGCCGGTCCACTCCGAAGCCAGTGGGGCTCCAATGTCACCCCTGCGAAGCCCCCAGCAGAGCAGTCCCCCCCCCCCCATTCATCACTGTGCTGTTAGAGCCCCCCCAGGGAGGAGACTAACAGCCCAGAGCAATGTCACGGCTGCTCTCGGGCTTATTATCACAACACACTAATTCAGGTTCTGTGACGGCTCACCATTTAGGGACACTGTGCCCTGTGAGCCTTTATGACGTCTATGGCCCTGGTACATCTCTACAGCTCCACCCAAACAGACCAAATATGGTAACCGGCAGGTGATAGGTTAAATGAGTCAGAGCAGATCAGCACTTCCTGGTGTGGATGTACCGGGAGGGAAGGGGAGAATGGGTGACAAGAACCTTAATGTGCATGGAGCTGATGACATAACCCATCTGCTTGGCTTCTCAGCTGGAATCCACAAGCATAGAATTTGTCGTCCCATCTGTAGACCCAGAGCTAGGCCCAAGTCTCTTTTCTGAAGGCAAAACGACAGCATTTTGTATCACTCCTTAGTTTTTTCAACTCAAATAAGGTAGCCATTACTTTGGGATTAATAAAGTATCCATTTTCCATCCATTCATCCATCCATCCATCAGTTCTGCAAGGATCTGTTCACCATCCTGCCTACAGGACGCCTTACACCTTGCTTATCCACTCACAATCCTTCTCTAATTTCTCTAATTTAACTCCCAGGTCAAAAAAATCCTGCTCTTTTTATGAATGCAGCAGAACTGGAAAATGCATGATGAAAATCACAGAGTAATTAACTCTGTGCGATTCTAGACTGGAAGAGCAGCAGCATTCTGGCTGCAGGTCTCCCAGCATAAACAGACTGGATCCCGACTGGAACACACTGGGATACGGCGCAGCAAGCAGCGAAATCCAGACTGCAAAGGCACACAAAATCACTGACGCGATACAGGTCACAAACGAATAAATCTTCTTAAAGGATAATGTCCTCTAAAATTAGTTTTGCTAATCCCAGGAAAACTTCTGATTATGGAAGTTCTCGAAGTGGTGCTGGAAGATATTAGAGGTAGACCAATCACTCCTTTGACAGACCAATCTTATGAAGAAGAAGGGCTCAAAGAAAGACTGACTGACTGATAACTCAGTGATACACAGAACCAAATCTCCAGCCAAAAGGACAAAACTGGATTTCAAAGTAGCTTCATCACTGACCAGGCCAAAACCAGATGGATTGATCCAGTCAATCCCAGGATTTATGGCAGAAGGGGACCGCATAAAGCGATTTCCTGGACTAAACCGTTAAATCAGACCATCAGCTTTGTCTCAAGAGTTCAGTGAGTGGATCTACTTGCCAGCATACATCAAGTAAAACATCTAGTTTTGTCCCTGGAATAAAAAAAAACTGTTTTTCCCCTTATGTTTATGAGCAGAACTGACAGGGTGAAACAGACAAAAGGAGTGCTGGCATGTTAGGCAGTAGTGACACCGCGGAGGAGCTGTGAGACAGCGCGCCTCTGAAGAAGCCTTGAGGCTCGGAGAGCGACGGCGAGAGCGTGGACGGCGTGTGGGACGGGCGTCATGGCTCAGTCCCTCGCGGCTGCTGCAGAGAAGGCAACGTGGGAACAGGAGTGCGAAGAGGGCACACCGGTAGCCTCATGCCGGGGTGGGTTTCATCCTCGCAGTAGGACGAGCCCGACTCTCCAGGTACGGCCCACGCCTTCCGTGGTCCTGCCATGTCGGCAGCCCACACCAGAAGCCTCCATCCCCATGTCTACAACCCTGGGGCTGCCCTCGCCCTGGGACCCACTGTAATGCTGCCACCTTCTGGTCATCTAGTCCAGAACGGAAAACACACCTGAATGGTAACCTACCGGCAGCAGCTGCCATACAGTAGGAGTCTGGAGAGCACTAAACACGCTGGCAGGAAGACGGGAGTAAATATTAGAGGATGCCCAGGGAGGAGGCCCGCCCAGCATCGAGGCCCATCTAGCGAGGGGGCCCGCCCAGGAAGGAGGCCCACCCAGGGAGGAGGCCAACCCAGCGAGGAGGCCCGCCCAGCAACGAGGCCCGCCCAGAGAGGAGGCCAACCCAGGGAGGGGGCCCGCCCAGGGAGGGGCCCCAGCCCTGGCTTCTTAGCACCCCTTCCAGTGGTCCTGCCACACAGAATCAGCTGCCACTCCCACTATTCAGCTACACCCACAGCAAAGGCTCTCTTACAGGAGCAATGCTAGAAATTTTCTAGGTAGGGGACACATGAGGGGCTAAACTCCTGACATTCATTAGCCAATGATATATTTTGAATTGGTGAATGACAGGGGAGGTGGCAATCCAGGGGCCAATCGGCTTTCAGTTGGGGCCAGTGGCCCCACCCCCATACATACCTCCGCTCTCTTATTGTATAGATTTAATCATTAAGCCTAAGCCAAGGTTCTCACTAACCTGAATGGGAGCCAACTAGCTCTCCCTGAAGCATGTGCAGCCACGGTTTGTAAACACACACCACACACAGGCAAAATGGCATGCGGCTATACAGGGCGAGAGGCATGAGTGTGGACACTCCATCATAGGGCAGGCGGCTGGCTGTCCCGCAGATATGCCCATGCCGCTCTGCATCTCACCTTCCCCCAGGCCACAGGAAAAACTAGGCCAGACACCATCTCCAGGGCAGTGAGCGCCGTCTCTACATTCCAGGAGGAATGTCAAAGTCACCGTGACCACCAAAAGCTTGACAGGGTAGTGGGGGGGTGAGTCTTTGGACCGGAAACTGTCCCATGCAGAACCCCTCGGGGAGCTTAGCAGGGCCCTCACCTGCATTTCCGAAACGACTGCCTAGGAAAGGTCCTCTCCGAACCCCATGAAGGCCTACCGGCCTTCAGCACGGAGCAGTGTCGCTGGATTTCATGCCGCCTCCAAAACGCTGACAGCAGGCTTTGTTGAACAGGACCGCGGCAAGCACGGGCAGGACACCTCAGCGCGACATGCCTCTGAAGGCAGCAATAACAAAACAGATTCATTAGATGCGTAGGCAGGAACACGTGTCGTTATCGTGGCTCTCAAGGGAAACAGGCTAGACAGGCATCTTCGCAGAGCGCTTCTCGAAAACTGACACGTTCGTGACCACTGTGATTTACTTAAATCGGGGTGCCGCAGAAACACCTTTGTTAAGATGATCTGTCACCTCCTGGCTCTGAAAGGGTCAATGCACGGTGACGGCGACAGGGAGGGAATGAACAAACAAGCTGTTGCTGTGGAAACGGGAAGCACCACAGCATCACATAAAACCAAGGACGGGAGAATGTCATTGTCACAGGCTTCAGTTTGGAAGTGCAAGTTTATACTTTGACTTTAAATGAACTTCACATCAAATCACAGACTCAGCCCTCAAGTCAGTCCTTTAATTTGGCCTGCAAAAGCATTTTAGCATTGTTTTGGTAATTATTTTACTTTCCCAAAAGTACATTCTTAGTAGGGATGCAACAGTAACTGTGACAATTTTGGGATTAAAATGTGAATTAACGCACATTGGCAATGTTAAACGTAACAAATATTTCAGGTGTTAATAATACATTAGGGGCAGCATGGTGGTGCAGTGGTTAGCACTGTTGCCTCACACCTCTGGGACCCGGGTTCTGGTCTCCGCCTGGTTTCATGTG
>JABFEA020000021.1:9009698-9023182 GCA_019775915.2 Cyphomyrus plagiostoma | reverse complement strand
CCCGGCGCCCCCCCCCCCCCCCGCCGCCCCGGCGCCCCCCCCCGCGCCCCCCCCCCCCCCCCCCCCCCCCCCCCCCCCCCCCCCCCCCCCCCCCCCCACGGAACAGAGATCATCAATAAGTTTCATGAAAACATTAAACAAAACTTAGCAAGCTTTGCAATTTCAAGCTAAAGAAATGAGTGTAAAGTTTACTGCTACTGCTTTTGCATGAACTTGGCATCCACTCTGCAGCAATCATAATCATTCTCTGCCCTGCTGTCTATCTTACTCATGGACAGTGTGGGGCACCTGTGAGGAATACAACAAAAATGACTGAGGAGGAGAAAAGCAAACAAGATCAGGTCACTGAAACACGCTTGTATGCGGCGGAAATGTTGCACTTCATAGAAACAGTTCTGAGTAAAAACAAGTGATTTAGCTTTAGAGACACAGTGTAGTACGGCCCCTAAAGAGGCGAAAACATCGGGACACATTTATAATTCATTAGGTTTTCTCAGATGAAACTATGAAAGGAAATCAGAATGAATTATAACACAAGAAGAACAAATCATGTCACAACAGAAAACTTACCCCCTATGCAGGATATAAAGAGGAACAAAAGCACTAAATCCAACTTTACTTCCTTTCAATTAAATTCAACTTATTTTTATATAGCGCCTTTCACAATAGAGTGACCCCAAAGTGCTTCTTGACAAGTTCCTTTATATGAGATTTTACTATTTAATGGGATCTTCACAATCATTGTGAAAAAGTTAAACGAACTAAAAGCACTTTAAAGGGGGATTTTTTCCCCGATTAAGCAGACGTTGACAGTAATCGGTCCGTAACTGTACATCTTTTTGGGACAGTTACAATCAGGCAAAAATACATTTTAAAGCCCCATTGCAGAAATGAATGTAAGGGATGTGACATCTTGGGTGACAGCTGCTTCAGTGGCTGAAGAGAAAGATGCCTGTAAGAAGCCTTTGGGGACATGCGGAATGAGCATCCACAGATTCCACGTCCCTGCGCCGCTGTGATCACTGCTGGGAAACAAGCTTTACCTACTATCACCTATTTATTCATCTATGTCCATTTATGTAAATGCGATGCATCGGATACCAACCATCCAAGTGTCACTATGCAGCAGGAGAGAAAAATAATACAAGACTGCCTACAGTGGTACGACGCAGATGTGCTGCTAGCCTGCTAACATTTCATGGTGTCATGGCAAACGGTGATGAGATCCCAGTGACACCAGAGGCCGACTACATCTCTGAGATCTGGGACCGTTGTTTGTAGAGCCTGGCCCCACACCAGTATGTAGGCTACAGTCCGAGAGAGAGCCTTTCACATGGCATCGGCGGCACGCAGAGCTAAAGGTCGCAGTGCTCCCGGCTCACTGGAGAGGCTCAGCCATAGGGCAGCGTGCTGGAGAAGCCATCACCTCGGCACCCACTAGGAGGCGCTCTTTTCCATACTAACGGAGGAACCCAGGTCAACCGCATCAGCATGTAACTCACAACGGTCACCAAGAAACAATTATAATTAAATAAGAAAGAAAAGCATGGTCGTGTGCTTTAGTTAAGACATGCAAAGGCTAGCCTTAACCGTCCCTGAAAAGATTTATTCATTTATCCATCCGTCCATCCTAACCAGAAGAGGGATTCAGTGAGCCGGGAGCACAGGGCTGAAGGCAGGGGACAGCCAAGTGTGCAGCCAGTCTATCATAGAAAAATATTTCCAATCTGCTATTTCAAGCCCTTACTTGCTTCATGTTCCCTCATCCTCAGTATCCTGGATGCTTCCACATGAGGAGTACAAGAACAAAGCAGAAGGTGACATCAAGAAGGACCTGAGATCCACCGCAACATACATCATAGCGAACTTCGAGGTCACGCGGGTTTGAGCCCTAATGGGTAAAATCTGCTGCAGTGTTACTGATAAGATACAGCAAACCTTACAGGCAAACCAACAGCTGTATCAGCGCTACGCAAATGATCTGTCTGTGATTCAGCTTCGTTGCAAACGTTTGATATCATCTGTTGTCTATTGATACGCTGAGCCCCAGTGATAGGTTCCAAAAGACAACATCTTCATATGTATCGCTTTTGACGATAAATTTACAAAGTATAATCCATCATAATCCTTTTGTATACAAACTGTTATCATAGATCCGTTAAAGACAGAAGTGAAAGAATATGCATTTCTCATTCCCTGCAACACAGGGACTTCTGTTCATTCCAGGATTAGTATTAGGTAGCTGGTGCAGAGATACCAGGTGCTGTGAGCATCTCCATCCCTGCTAACATCTTGTCAGTCGTGCCGTAGGACCAGCCTGGGTGAAGGCTGACTCAGCGTTCAGCAGAAGATAACACCGTGATCAGGCTGCTTTCAACCTGGTCACGGCATCGGGAATGAGCCCAGCAATAACGAGTCAGGGGCGCCCCCTTTGGTCGGCCGGTAGAAGGACGACTAAAAGGCTGGAAAATCTCCAGTGTAGGAGTCTTTGAGACCCTCGGCAGATGGGAGTGATGCACACCGTCGGTGATTGGCTGCTTTAAGCTAATGGGGATGCAGAGTAAAGCATTCAGTGATTAACAGTGCACAAAAATCCCACCTGTGAGAGGCTTTAAAACCCTCACATCGGCATGGCCAGCTTCTTCGAAATGTACTACGAATGCTCTGCAGAATGCTCCAGACACTGGAATACATTTCAAAAGCAAAAACCTTTACACTGGCTTGAAGGAGGGAGTGAATTTTCCAGGAATAACTGATCAGTGCCGCATCCACCGTATGATGACCAAAACTGATGGGGTAGTCTACTCAAAAATGGGGTAGTCTACTCAAAAATGGTTGGTCTTCCATCACATCAATAACAACAAAGAACACAAAAGGACCAGAAGCATAATTAAGTGAATTAAATGCCCAGAGAATAGAAGAATTTTAATACAATAATTAAAACTAAGAAGTTATTGTTATATTGCCATAGAACTGAAATCCGGTAAAGATACTGGATTTGATGTCAATGTCAACAAAGCACGTCCAACTGGCCACGCCCTTAAAATGAGCAGAAGAGAGCAGCAGCAGGGTGTGGGCGCAGGAAGGGGCCAAGGGGCTTCTGCACATGGGATTTTAACGGGGCGGAAAGTGCTCCACTGGATATCTTAGGGAGAGGCGTCACGCTGTTGGGCTCCACTGGATGTCCTAAGGAGAGGCATCATGCTATTGGGCTCCCCTAGATGTCCTAGGGAGAGGCATCATGCTATTGGGTTCCTCTGGATGTCTTAGGGAGAGGCATCACGCTATTGGTCTTCCCTGGATGTCCTAAGAAGTGATGTCACGCTATTGGGCTCCCCTGGATGTCCTAAGGAGAGGTGTCACGCTATTGGTCTCCACTGGATGTCTTAGGGAGGGGCATCACGCTATTGGGCTCCCCTGGATGTCCTAAGGAGAGGTGTCACGCTATTGGTCTCCCCTAGATGTCCTAGGGAGAGGCATCACACTATTGGTCTCCCCTGGATGTCCTAAGGAGAGGTGTCACGCTATTGGTCTCCACTGGATGTCTTAGGGAGAGACATCACGCCATTGGGCTCCCCTGGATGTCCTAAGGAGAGGTGTCACGCTATTGGTCTCCCCTGGATGTCCTAGGGAGAGGCGTCACGCTATTGGTCTCCACTGGATGTCCTAAGGAGAGGCATCACGCTATTGGCCTCCACTGGATGTCCTAGGGAGAGGCGTCACGCTATTGGGTTCCCCTGGATGTCCTAAGGAGAGGTGTCACGCTATTGGTCTCCCCTGGATGTCCTAAGGAGAGGCATCACACTATTGGTCTCCCCTGGATGTCCTAAGGAGAGGCGTCACGCTATTCCTGCACATCATCAGACGGGATCATTTGTTAGGGTGACTGAGCAAAAAAAGACTTTTGCTCTCTCTCTCTCTCTCTCTCTCACACACACACACACACACACACACACACACAAGCACACACACACACACATACACTGATTTGTAATTATGTCGTTGTGGGGACTCTCCATTCATTTCTATGAGAAAAACTCTAATCCCAGCAATGACAACCTTAACCCCAACCCACCCCAACGACATACAGATTTGGTATTTTTAGTTTTTTTTATTGCAGTCACACACTGTTATAAAACTGAATGCCCCCTTGTGGGGACTGGAAAAAAATGGTAAAAATAAATGTTTTCGTCACATTTTGAGGACCTTAAATCCCCACAGGGTAATATATACATGACGCGCACGCACACACGCACACACACGCACACACACGCACAAACACACACACGCACACACACACACCATAGCCCGTCCGGAGGCTCTATGAGGACTTCCTTTCCCGCTGCTGTTGACCGTGTCTCCTGTGACCACCCATTCTCCTGCCACCTGCCGACACCCTGGCTTCAATAGGAGCACAGCACGCTCCCTCAGGAATGACCACCCATCACACCACCCCCCGATTCTAAACTACGCTCCCCCAGCACAGGGGGGTGACTCCGTAACGGGAAAGCAGATCCTCTTTTATTGAGCCTCCTGTCGAACTGGATCATCAACAGTTAAAGAAGACTGACCATATAAATAAAGAAACAGTGCAAGGCCAAAGGAAGCAGACCGTAGCTTTTTAAGCCAACATGATGCGTCCCTGAGACCTTGACCGGGACAATCAGATGGAAGTTGGCTGGGCAGCCAGATGGATGAATAATGTCCTGTGCCCCCCCACCGCTCACGGCAAACAGCTGGACAACACTAGAGCCCAAGTCTGAGACAATGACTCCTTTTCCTTATTTAACTCTCTCAATACGGGCCCTCGTGACATTGCTATTTTCAGGCACCTCTCAGCACGGAAAACTGCCAAGTCTGCACCAAACTGGACAGAAACGAGGAGCGACACGCCGCACTTCACTCTCCGTCGCAGTTCTGTCACGGGAATCACGTCGGCTATAACACCCAGGATCCACGGAGCTCAGTCCTGCAGAATCACACCGATAGAGGTGAGGGAATTGGGCGATTCGGTTGTCAGACCTTCCTCCAGAGTGAAGCACACATCCCTCTTCGTGTCTCCTTGCCACACAGCTGTGGAAATTTTGGGTCATAGCGCCCCCTTTTGGTGGGGTCACATTCTACCCCAAGACTGCTGACTGGATGGCATTTCCAAAGTGCTCAGAGACGAAGTCCAACGCTTGGCCCAGGGGTGTCAGGACTAACCAAAGCCACTCCCTCCCCCCCCCCACACACACACCATGGGCCCAACCTACTCATCACCCGCAACGCTCCGACTACTTAACCAGGATGATGTGGCAGAAGAGGACAGTGCAAGTCACACACAGGGAACGAGGACAGCCATAGTGCAGGCAGCACGTACGAGTACAGCAGTATAAATAGGTGCAAATACGTCCGTTTCTGCTGAGATGCAGAGCGCCTCATCGGCGGGGGGGGCGGGAGTTAGAGGGATGAACAGCTGCCGGTTTTGTGAGTGTCAAGCACAGGACCCCCCCTCAACCCCACAACACGCATGCATGAGCTGTAAGCTCCCCCCGTGTGACACGCAGCATACAGTGGCAGAACTGCATGTTCAGTGCATAACACACACACACACAGATACACACAAAGATACGCACACAGATACGCACACAGAGACACACACACACACAGATACACACACAGATACGCACACACATGCGCACACACACACACAGATACGCACAGACAGATACACACACATGCACACACACATGCACACACACACGCACACACACACACACACACATGCATGCACACACATGCATGCACACACATGCACGCGCACACACACGCACATGGCAGTAGAAGAAGGATCTAGCCAAAGCCTACTTAGAGAGCATGTTTCACTGACGCCGTTACCGGTGCCTTTTAGTGTCCAACGACACGGATGACGGGTGACGACCCTGGAAGGACATCAGCTTCCTGGATACTGCCTGAGGGCTGGGAGGGTCGGGGGGGGCAGCCTCACACATCCTGACACAACCAGAGCTGAGTAAACAGGTAGGGTGATGAAGTAGTTAATGACGTTAGTGGCGCTGAATCAGCACCCCCAGCGCAGAGCCCATCAGGCACGCCAAGCACGTCTGAGTGTCACCCCCATCTAATGTGTGCGACAAAATAAACGTTATTCTCCCATCATTAGGGGAGCCAGTCTAGCGGCACAATGAGGAATAACAAAGAGTCAGAGCTGAGCGGCTTCGCTTCCTCACGTTTTTCTGCTTTACATTCATTAGCTGAAACACAGTGTAAGCTCAGGGCTTTGGTGACGTCCCCCCCATCTCCGAGCACAATGGCGCTGAGGGGACAGCAGGACGTGGAGGGGAACCGGCTGGTGTTTCAAACCCCCCCCCCCATTTTAGGGCCAACTTCTATTGTTATGCAGCGATGAATTTGCGTAAGGAGATAAATGTGGGCGCTGGTTATCCCCAATCCTGACAGAGCCAGACCAGGACACACCCCAGGGCAAATCAGCCATTCCAAACAATGAGGACCCCCCCCACCGGCAGTATGCATAGCCAATAGGCACCAGCTGCTTACAACCCCCCCCCCTCCACCAGCCCCACATCCAATCCTCATATGGGCTTTGATTCATTGCTTACAGCACAGCAGGGGGTGGGGGAGGGGGGGTCTTTGGTGAGTCACAGTGAGCTCGCTCCACCCAAGCCGCTTTGCCAGAGCTGAACGTGAGAAGTGGCGCGACGCGGGGGTGGCGGCGTGCTGAGAAACTCTCCATCCAATCAGCACGAGCGGCCTGCAGCCTGTATACACCCAGAGACCAGACACTCCAAGTCTCCTCAGGGCCACAGTACAGAGGGAAATAACCTCCTCTTATACAAAGAAGAGTGTGGTCGGATCCCACTGAAAATATCCTCAGCAGCAGCCGAGAAGAGAAGCTAGGGGACCAGGAGGTGTTGGGCTCAAATCCTAATTTCACACAGAAGAGCAGTCCGGCAAAACCGTTATGCAAATATCCGGCTGCGTAAATGAGTATAAGTGTCGTCTGTGCCAGTTACTTAGAATAAAGGCAAAGTAAATAAACAATGAAATATTCCATCAGATTGAAGGCTCTGCCTTTCCTCTGTAGTCCGCCGTTTCGGGGGAGAATCCCTTTCGTCTACTCTCTGTCTGCGACCGAACTTCCTCTTAACTGCCTCCCTCGAGAGGACATCAGAGACTCCAGGCGATCAAACCAAAGACTAGAAGAATCCCATCGATTAATAATATTTATGGACAAACAAGGTAAGCCATCCAGTCACACAAGATGACACAGAGGCATACAGACACATAAATGCAAACTGTTCCATTCACCCCTGCTTCCCTTATATCTGATTCCTATCTTATTAGCTTCAGAATAAAACTTGATTAATCAAACAAATCTCATTTTAAGCAACTCGCCTAGTTCATGGGAGTTTTAGTTACATAAAAATGTACTGAGGGCAGAAAGAAAAATGATTATTTCAGAGAAATCACTAATCAGATTGTAGAGGAGGCGGGTCGAATCAAGCAGATGTCTTTGGTCCTGCCTGCCATCTCTTTGAATTAATCATTTTTCTGTACTCCCCTCATTCAACATTTTTGTATAAGTAAAATTCCCACAAGCAATCCCCTATACAAGAGCTGCTTTAGCTCTTATAGAAACTCTTTTCCAGAATCAGAACACAAAAACAAAAGATCAGTAAGAATCAGTGCACGTGACGATGAGGACAAAAAGACCTGCCTAACATGGATCCGGGCCGTGGCTCCGAACTGGTGACCTCCTCCTACGCGCTCCTGCGGGAAACATCACCCTTCCTTCCATCTGTGTTGACAAAGACCTGCATCTCCATCAGGAAGGAGAAGCCACATGGCGGGCAGGAAGGTGGAGTGAGCATAGTTACGATGGGAGAGAGGAGGAGTGAAAGGAGATGTATGATGAAAGGAGGCGCTGAGGAGGAGAGGGCTGGCAGACATGCTGCCGTTTCGCGGAGGGGAAAGTCTTTGTCACACCTCCTTGAAACCCTCGTCGCACCTCCTGTGCTGGCTCCATTGAACAAGCTGTTTGTCCACAGCCATTCCTGTCTCCTGGGGTTCATGCAGACCCCTTACGACGACTTCATTCATCTAATTAGCACTTAAACGAGATAGCCGCTAGCCAGGATGATAAGGAAACGCGCTAATCTCGAATTCAAGTGCTGCAGGGGTCCTACTGCCGTAGTCTGAAGGGGGAATATGATCTGAAAATGCTCCCTTAAACCCAAAGCTGTGGAATCACAGCAGGGAGACTTCAGCAGCGGGAGTGACTCCCCGTGACAGCGGCCTGCCGCATAAACGCAGCCCTATTCACCCTGATCGGGTCGGTGTTCGACAGTCACACACATTTATCCCCTCCGGTAACGAGACACTCACTCCCCAGCTTGGGTTCTCTTTGCCAGGCCCCTCACACCTCCTTAAGCGCTTCATCACGCGAACGACTCATTCACATCCACAGACTCAGGCCGGCCCCTTCCCTGCGCCGCTGTCCGCCGTTTCCCGGGAAACGGTCTCCAGGTGGCGCCTGTCGCCGGCCTGCTGTAGGGACGCGACACCAGAGCTTAACGCCACGGCCAGGCGGTGAGGAGGAAGAGGGGAGGAATGGGAGAGATGAATGGCAGAGAGGTTGGCCACCACAGAGAGAAAGGCCCCCGGCGACAGTGTCACGGGAATCAAAAGCTCTTCAGTCGAAAGTCAACAGGGCAACACGACACACACGTGCACATGAGGAGCCTCAGACGAGGCAGGTGACGGAGAGCTGGTCTGTCGCTCTCTTCTCAGAAGCACCAGTGACCGACGACAACATGCCGTCCATTCTTCAGTAGCCAATGAGCATCAACACTGACTGGAAGCGACTGGAATTCCACATTTTGTAAAACCCAGGGATGGCTTCAAGTCTGTGCCGGGTGCTAAGCAAGCGACGAAGTACAGCGGGACTACAGCAGTAGCTGGAAGCCAGTTTCAGAGTCACCCAGTGGCTGCCACTGCATGGAAACCCGCAGTGTAGCTTACATATAAAATAAGTGGAATAAAATAGTCCAACAGCTTCTAGTAATTTGTTTTCTCTCACAAAACCCTGATAGATCATTATCGTTTTCCTTTCAATGGACCGGCTGATCTTCATCCACTGTTCGGTTTTGGTCATTCACACTAGGCTTGTGCAGTATTACTGTAACACTGAACACACCGGTACTTTAAAATCCCAAAGGTATTATTTTAATAACGACAAAATAAGTTATCTGAATCATGGAACAGATTTTTTTTTTTAACTAATGGAAACCATAAATTTTAAATTAAATGAATTTGACACATCAGCCAACAGAAGAATTATTTGAAAGCAGGAAAGAAATAATTTGCTTACAGTGACCACTTGCAAACACAACTAATATTTAATTTATTTCACAGTGATCCTTCCCAAGTTCTTATGCATTCACGATAATGTTAGTAGATTAGGTAACACTACCCAATGGGGCACAAATACTTAGTAATAACTAATTTACTACTGAAATACAAATTATGAACAAGTTATAGCTACTTGAGAAAAGATTTCACACATTCAATTAATGATGAACAAATACAACATCAGTATTTCACTTGTGTTATTATTTATTTGTTCCTTCATTAGTTAACACAGGTTTACAAAATATCAGCTACAGTAACAAATATAGTAACTGCTTGAGATAAGAGATGCATCATGATTCATTAGTGATGAAATCAGCATGTAACTAAGATTTAGTTTGTGGTTTGTTAATACATAGTAACAGTATGGTACTACAGTCAAATTAGGACGAATTCTAGAGCACGCATTTTTAGTTTGTTATTAAAAAATATCAGCAAATATCAGCAAAGGTGATGTAATTGCCTCATTTTTGCCAAAGAAAGAAACAAATTTCTTTTATTAAATAAGTGAATTAACTAAGATACCAATTTCTACTGAGGAAAAGGTTAGGACACCCTCACATCCATTACTGAAGGGGTCTCCAACTCCGATCCTGGAGAGCTACTATCCAGTAGGTTTTCTGTCCCACTTGGCTTCTGATGAGCCACACCTGGCCCTGGTATTTACAGGTGTGGCTCATCAGAAGCCGGGTATGATAGAAAACCTACTGGACGGTAGCTCTCCAGGACCGGAGTTGGACACCACTGCATTACTGTTTACAAAGCCTAATTAGATTCAAATGCAACACGTTAGGTGAAAACGATGAGAACACCGTTACAGAGCTTTTTGGGAGGGTGCTGTCTTTCTTTAAACCACAGACATGTAGTCTAGTCCTCTTGATTGTTGAGGCCTTCAGAAAGTAGCTTATAGATGCATATGAGTCTGGGAAGGATATACAGTAAAAAGATCTCAAGAGGTCTGGAAAATAATTTACAAGTGGAGAACATTGAAAATAATTCCCAGCATAGCCAGGTCAGGCCATCTTAGCAAGTTTATCCCCAGAACAGACCGCAAGATGCTGAAAGAAATCTCCAAAAATTCTGAAATGTCATCACATATAGGAAGTTCTTGCCACAGTTGATGTGAAGGTACATGCATTTACCATCAGATAGAGACAACGAAAGCTTAATTTATATGGGAGGTATGAAAAGAGGAAACCCTTGCTGTCAAAAAAATCATCAGGGCAAGACTGAAGTTTGCCAAAGATCACTTAGACCAGGGGTAGCCAATCTTATCCGGAAAGGGCCGGTGTGTATGCGGGTTTTAGCTGCAACTCCCTAATTAGATTACTAATTAGAGGAGTAATTGGCTGAAAGAGTCCTCACACCTGTGTCTGAACAGCTAACCTACAGGTTATCCCAAAAACCTGCGTACACACCGGCCCTTTGCGGATAAGATTGGCCACCCCTGACGTAGGCCAAGACCAGGACTTTAGAGTTATGTGCTTTGCACAGATGAATCTAAAATTGGGCTCAGTAACAGAGCACATCTTTTGGCTAAACCAAAGACAGTTATTGAACAAAACAACTGCAAGCCAACTGTGAAGCTTGGGGGAGGAAACGTCATGGTTTGGGGCTGTTTTGCTGTAGCGGACCTGGCCAGCTCACCATCATAGATAAGTGAGTAAGTGTTCATTAAATAAGTGAATTTGTTTCTTATTTTTGTGTAGGTAATGCCAATGCATCAGATTTATCTACAGATATAATTTAAAGGATCTAATATTGATATGGCTGATATTTCTTAATAAGAAACTAAATATTTAATGGGGAGTCCTAAATTTTTCATATGACTGTATATTATATGTGCTCCTTTAAGTAAAGTGTTTCATTAAATTGGTTAACTATAGTTTGGCATGAAGGCTGATCTTTTTGACTCTTCAACCATCCGTCTCCTCGGTTACCCGATGCTCTCCTTCCACACTGAGCTGATTTAGGGTATCTTTGATTAAAGAGTTTACAGTAGCCTACATTATTTACGGTTTATTATTGTTATATAATACCGGAGTGAAATATCTAGAAGGTATGACAGTATGAAGAAGTAGATACCACACAAATCAAATTCAAACACTTCTTTTGGGTGGTACTTGGGTGGTAGGTCATTCCAAACACATATTGCTCACGTCTGAGTCCACAGCAGTGCCTTCTTTCATCTCATCATCAGTTATTAAGTATTAGTTGCATACGGGAAAGCGGCACATAGACAGCTCATAAGCACGTCGTTCACGCACACCAGGATCACAAAGAGTAACAAACATGAAAATGAAAACAGCAGATGAGCACAAAGGCAGATCAGAGGTCAGGCTGAGATGGCATCGGCCGTTTCAAAGGACGGCTTACAGGTCTGGTGGTGTTACACAGCCAGACGCAAGACGCTGCTGATGTCATGGAGGAGAGCTGCGGTACTACGTCCACCATCCAACGACGCTGTTTTAGAGACATACTTCAGTGCGTAGGTTGTGACGCAGCGCCGGACCGTTCTACAGGTAAACACGACATGCGCAGGTTAATGATCCGTAAAAGATGCACGGCTGGCCCACATTTTAATCTTTCATGGCCGTCTGAGCAGTGAGTGGCGGGGGCCGTAAACCCCCAGGGGTGGCAGTCAGGCAAAACACAATCCCAACATCGAAAGAAACTGACAATGTGGTGACAAATGACAAATATCACAATAGGAACGACAGAATTAACAAATATATTTTCTGTTGCCCCACAACCCTGCAAAAGGAGAATAAAAGTATACATGCATGAATGTACGTTGTATTTTTATCTCTTTTTATCTTATTGTATTACTGTAGACCAGGGTCCTGTATCATGAAACTGGTGTTACAAAGTCAGGGTAGGTAGATATATTTCAGCTACACAAAACTAAACAAACATAAACAAATGGTAACACAACACTGACAATCAGCAATGTGTCAAGCCAGAGTTTTTTACTGAAACACAAAAGCGTGCCGTGCCCAACGATCAGCCAATCACATAAACTTTGTTCACAACAGGACTAAGTATATCAATGAAGTGGAACGGGGAATTATTATAGTAAAATATGAAGAATTCTAAAGTACAATAATGAGGAAAAGCAAGGGCATGGTTGTTTGGTCCCGGCACTGTTGAGATCCGTGACCCTGAGATCTAACTAACTCCAGAGCAGGTTATGTACGTAGCATGAGTTACCAGGGTGAGATATCCCGCTAAGAAATAAACCAGAGTTGTGATATCGGAAAGCCAGAGTTACCACTACTTAGCCTCAAAGTTATCTGGCTAAGCAAGATATCTGGCTCTGCGATATAGTCCCACATTCGTTTGCCGTGGTCAAACTGGAGTCAGGCTGAGTTACGCAATAAGCTTGTGAGGATCGATTCCCAAATACAGATACTTTTTTTATTATTATTGAATGTTTCATCTTGATTTTTGTCAGTTGTTTGATCTCATTATAGTGCGGAAACAGAGAAGAGAAAGGGAAAGATGTTCAAGTGCCCCGACGCTAGCGACTAGGAAAATGTAATCAATGGTCTGTTGGCACTTGCCATTGATGTCAGAGACATACAACTCTGTTCATTTAGGCGTTACATGAGTACTGATGACAGCAGAAGCGTGAAAAATAAAAATTAAACTAACTACAAAAATCACGATTATTGATATTTAATGATAATACTATTTGGGTGAGCAATGGGGTAGCCATACCTCAGATTAGAGTGGCGCTGGGCACTCCCAGCCAATATTTAGCTCCGCCCCCAGTAAACAAGGCACCGGATCTCGCCCAGAAACCAAGAAACCGCTCTTCCAGTATGGTGGCCTGATATCCATCCAGTTGGTATGCTCTGTCAGTCTGGTGGCCTGATATCCATCCAGTTGGTATGCTCCTCCAGTGTGGTGGCCTGATATCCATCCAGTTGGTATGCTCTGTCAGTCTGGTGGCCTGATATCCATCCAGTTGGATTTCTCTGTCAGTCTGGTGGCCTGATATCCATCCAGTTGGTATGCTCTGTCAGTCTGGTGGCCTGATATCCATCCAGTTG
>JABFEA020000021.1:8942772-8961170 GCA_019775915.2 Cyphomyrus plagiostoma | reverse complement strand
CCCCCACCCCGGAATTAATGTGCACAGGTGTCCCAAGCACTTGGCCCTCCCCCCCCCGCCCCCCCCCCCCCCCCCCCACCAGCGTGACCAGCTGCAGCGGCTCTCGGCATCAGGGGCCAAGGTGGAAAAGGACAGTCATTGCCCTATATATAGGGCCACAATCTCCATTTTGCCTCTTTAGGCTTTCACTTCTTCTATGTCTGTGAATCTAGTGAGCATCGGCATCAAGAGGTCTGCAGAACTTTCAGAGAAGCTCTGACGCCTCTGAGCTTCGGCAGATGGCACAATTAGAGGTAGATAGTGAGTTGTCAATAACTGAAATGACACGAAGGGGTCAAAGGTCAGACGGGGCCCCTGGCTTTTCACCCACGACAGAGATTCCTGACTCCCTCAGTAACTGTACAGCTGTTAAGATTCATAAAGAGAGGAATCAGCAATACACTGAATCACTCAGAGATGTCTGCCGGTAATCGTGTAAACTGGCTATTTTTAGCTCGTCTTGCCGCACTATTTCTGATTGTGCGAGAGATGTATGATTTCAGGGAGTGCAGGAACTGAGAATGCTTTTAAAAGATATTGTGATACTTGAGAACAGCTTTTCCAGTGACATCTTTAATATGTGCATCAGATGTCAAGAGCAGTATGTGATCTGCATCTGACAGCTCGTAAATATTAAAGTTTTTCCATTTTGTTTCCATTAATCAATCTGTTGCGAAACAGCAGCGTACCGAAAGCTTGAAAACAAACTCAAACGCAATAACAAGGTGTTTGTTCTGTACTTACACTCTGTTATTATTGGTATTTTTCCCTTGGTACCAGTCAAATATCTGGAAATTATTAAATTTTCAACAAGATAATGACCTTAAGCACATCTTGAGCTTATGTAGTATTATCTTGTGAACAAGGAAAGAGATGGAGTGACAGAGGGTCTGGCCCCCACAACCCCCTGATCCAAACACAATCCCCCGATCTAAACACAACCCCCTGACCTAAACACCCAAACTAAGCACTTGTCAAAACTGCCAAACATACTAAATATCCTAGGACCATTATATAAGTTTTGGCTATATGCAGCTGATGTAGAAGGGTTATGCAGCTTCTCACATCAACCTCAACATGTATCCATCCAGCCGGAAAACAGGAAGATTCAAGTCAAATGACATCATCAATGTGTGCAATGTATTTATTTGTTTACGGTGTTTTACACTGTTCTAATACATTCTGTTTGTTTGTGCCTCAAGGTTCAGGATGGGCCATTGCAGACAGAGGGGCACGACACACATGTGGCCAGTGAGATGGAACTGGCCGTGCAAGTGGTGCAAGAGGTTGCTCAAGCAGCAAAGGGGGCCACAATTCAAGGGATGGAAACGGACAAACGGCGTGGGGGGGGTCTGTCAGCCCTGAGTGAGCAGACAGAGAGCACGCCAGTGTATTTCAAAGAAGCGGCAGATGATCCTGAGCCAGCGGCAGAGCCACTGAAGGCTGATCTTGTGAATAACCACGTGAGCTTGGATCTTCCTGACAGGGACGGCTTTCATATTAACGAGGGTCTAGACAAAAATGCAAACAATATGTCTGAAGCCCGTGCAGATGCTGGCTCCATTGGGGATGGGAAAAATGAGATGGAAGTAAAGGAGACCATCATCGACAGTGACGACTTTATGGAAACACCAGTATTTTTGCAGCTGAAACCTCAGATTCATCAAGATGTGGAAGAATCCATCCAAAGTGAGGTGAAAGGCAGAGGAATCCAGATTCATGGAAGTGGTCTAAATGCAGTCTCTCCTAACCAAGAGCTATATATAACTGAAACACCTCAAGCAGAATTGTCTGTGATTGTTCCAAAGGGAGACGCTGTGATGGAAACCAAGAACAAGTTGTTGGCAGCTAAGGATGCAGATCAATCCCATTTACAGGAGAGGGAGGTTTCTGAGCTGGTGGCTCCAGTGGCCCCTGATGTTGCTGCCATCCTGCAGAACGTGCGGAGTGATGTAGAACATTCACTATCAAATGAAGACAAACCAGAAATAACACAGCAAAGTGAGAAAGACGGGGTGGAACATAAAAAGCTACTTGAGACACGCACCAGCAATAATGTGCCTTTTATCGTCTTCGAAGATTCCATTTTACCCAGTAGTGCTAACTCTGAGCCCAGTAATGTGAGTCGCCCTGCCCTAGCAACTTCAGAACAGCCACATAATACTGAGAAGATTATAGATGCAAAAGATGAGTTCCACGGCAAACTTACACTGGCTCCAGAAAATGAAAAAGTACCCCAAGAAGCTACCCTGGACTCGAGGTCTGTTTTTGATGAACTCCATACAGTTAAGCCTTCAGTTGAAGTGCTCACCCCTACCAACCTCAAAACACCTCTGTTGAGTCCCACAGCTTTGCGACGATTTGCTTCTCAGAGAGCTGATGATCTGGGGACTCCAGGTTTTACAACGGTCCCTGCAATTCAGGTTGAAAGCACGGAGCCATCGAGCACCATCCCGTCCTGTGAGAGCAGCCCGAAAATGAGGAGGAGAGACAGTCTGGGCGCCATCCCATCAGCCACCCCAGAGGAACTCGCATCTGGGGCGCGTAGGAAGATCTTTGCCCACAAAGCTAAAGGAGAGGACCCAAGCGGGGGAGAAGAGGAGGAGGCCTCAGGGAAGAAGGAGCAGGAGCCCTCCTGCAGGTCACCTCCCCAAACTCGCAGAGGATCCACCCTGCACACTCCGACTGGCCAAAACACTCCTCCGACTGAGAGGCGCTCCCCTTTCCTGGGTCGCAGGAAAAGCACCCTTGAGGTGCCCAAAAACCACGAGGAGACACTCAGGGAACCTGAGACCACCAAGCCTGATACCAAACCAGCAGAGAAGGAGAAGCTAAACCCCTTCAAAGGTATTTTTTTTTAAGTGGTTGCTTTTAGCACTGAAAAAGTGTTACCTGTAAGGAAAGAGGAACTGAAACTCGTGGACATGCTGAACGGAAAGTTTTTCTCTCTCATGACAGCTCCACAGGTTATCCGCAAGATTAGAGGAGAGCTCTATTCTGATGCCTCAGGACACCTGAAGCTTTGGTGCCAGTTCTTCAATGTGCTCAGTGACTCCACTATTAAGTGGTACAGAGACGAAGTGGAGGTCGCTGAGGTGAAGAGGAGGTAAAAACTGAAGTGACCAAAACACCCACACCCACAGAAAAACTGTACAGTGGAGCTGTGGAGTCAGCATGCCCATCGATAGCCCCCAAACAATTTTGGCAACATTTCACTCCTGGAGGGTGTGTGTGTGTGTGTGCGTGCGTGTGTGTGTGTGTATGCGTGCGTGTGTGTGTGTGTATGTGTGTGTATGTGTGTGCGTGTGTGTGTGTGTGTATGTGTGTGTGTGTGTGAGTGTGTGTATGTGTGTGTGTGTGTGTATGTGTGTGTGTGTATGTGTGTGTGTGTATGTATGTGTGTGTGTGTGTGTGTGCGTGTGTGTGTGTGTGTGTGTGTGTTCATTTCATCATGGATCATCTGTGTTTTGCTTTTCCACCAGATTGATTTTTTTCAAATGACGTTTGCAACCTGCATTGTCATATCATGCAACAATGCAGTCATTCATTTCCTTCTGCCGGCCCCTGGAGGATGGGCTCCCCCATTGAGTCTGGTTCCTCCCAAGGTTTCTTCCTTCTTGGGAGTTTTTCCTTGCCACTGCCATCTCTGGCTTGCTCACTGGGGGCTTTGGGCGGGGATGCTGTAAAGCGCTTTGAGCCAATGTCATGTTGTGAAATTAAATCAAATTGGATTGAATAATATTATAAGCAAATGACAGATGCTGTCACAGCATGGAAAACTTTGCAGTAAGTGTCCAGTGCATCCCCAGGCTCTTGGTGTTTCACAGTTATTTGCAGCTTGCCCCCCTTGGCCATTTGATTACGAAACCCACATGGACCACACTGAGAGGTACATGCCCAGGCCATGTAAGCCAATGCTACTTGATTGCACCATCCCAGCCCGGCGGCTCTAGTTAATATCTAAATCTGTTCTGTCGGCTGCTGTGTCAGCTAAAAGCTCACGCTCACGGTGTGTGGTGTCCTGCGCGCCAGCGACCCCTGGAGGCTTACTGAAGCATGACTGGTCCTCTCATCTTGATTCCCCAGTGCAGGTGACGAGAGGCCACTGGCACTGGCCATTGTGCAGGTGAACAGCTGGGACTGTGGTGTCTACGGCTGCTCCATAAAGAACGAGTACGGAACTGACTCCACAGACTACCTGCTCAGTGCAGACAGTACGGCTCCCTCAAACCGATCAGCATGTGCTTCTTGTTTTGACATACAGAGGTTAATTTGACTGTCTCTTGCTTATTGCAGTACTGTCTCAGTTCTTCTTCAGGGAAGATGTAGAAGGTAAACAGATTTATTTGTCCTGGAGTATTTTACAAAGAGTAAGCCCAGGTCAAACGGGACATTGTTACTGTATCTGGGTCCTGAGGTTGTTTTGTCTCATGTGTACAGCAGTTGGAGAGGAGGTGGAAATGACCCCGTTACTGTTTGCCAGAGGCCTGGCAGACGCTGGGTGCTGGGGTGCCAAGCTATTTGGGCGCATCATGAGTGAGGAATCCCATGTGGGCGAGGGCTGCGGTCGCAAGACTAGCCGCGTGAAGGCCATTTATGGCCTGGAGCCCATCTTTGTGTCAGGAACTACCTGCATGCTCAAAGTACGCAACCCCATCACTTACGGGAGCCAGGAGGAGAGTGCTCTCACGGAGAGGAACATGGAGATCACAAGGCAGGTCAGCATCATGGAATACGATTCGAGTTATGAGAACCCTGCACAGTAAAGGGACCTCCATCTGAATCTGATCGATTATACAATTATATTCATGATTTTTAATGAAGCAGGAATGAGTATAGATTAATTACGGTGCTAAAATTGGCATTCTTCTTTCGTGGTGTGTGGGTCAGTCAACATGTCATCACCTGCACTACACCTTTCGATAGCTTTTAAAAGATAGGAAGCTTGGGATCACGGTCTTTAAATACGAAAGAGACCAGGATGTTGTTTTAAACTGCACAAACAAATTGAGCCCAGCAGTTCATTTACTGTGTGGTTTAAGAGACAACACAGGATAAAACATTTACTGTATGTACCTCACTGTATGTAACTGACTATATATAATAGTCAGTGGTCTGATCAATTCACCTCTGAATCCCATAAGCTTCTCATGTAAGGTTTCAATCTTTGATTTCGCGAGTGTTGAGTCTTTGTATTCTACACGTGTCAGAATTGTATTTAGGGGAAGTGGGGAAGATGAGCAGAGTATTTGTTCATGCGGAACTCAGCTGATGTCAGTGGAAGTAATTATTGCTGTTCAGGCTCAGGAAGCCATTATTGTTATAAGCCATGCAAAGCCTTTCGTAAAATCTGCTGGATATTTTGGTGGTTACAGAACTGCTTCTTACCCACTCTGGCTAACATGAGCTCTTAGCGTGCGAGGGGGCCACCAGTGTCGGACCGTACCACATGGAGAGATCCTTATAAAGGGAAAGCCTGAGCCACCTGCCTTATCTTATCTCAAGCCTGGGTGAACGTGAGCCCTCTCTCCCTCTCAGGAGTGTAAAATACAGAACACGGTGCGAGAGTATTGCAAAATATTCGCTGCAGAGGCAAGAACAAAAGAGAGCTTTGGCCCCTCGTTGGAGTGAGTATGGTGACAACGCCAGCGATGCAAATAATGGTGATACAAGTTTTAGCATCACGGACTCAAATTTAAAAATACAATGATAAAGCTAATAATTAAGGATAAATACCAAGTATTAACCTGAAACAGTAACCAGGCTCATTTAATTCACAATTTAATTTTTATTGCCGTTATACAGTTCCGTTAGGTCCTGAAATTGACGCTCTTCTGCCTGTTTGGACCTGTGCAGAGTGAATCCAGTGTATCTAATGTACCGGCCTGCCAACATGGTCCCGTACGCCACCGTGGAGGCTGATCTGCAGGGCACGTACGTGAGATACTGCCGGCAGGACAGCGCCGGGAGGCTCGTGATGAGGAACCAGTCTGAGGCGGAGCAGAAGTGCTGTGCCTTTCAGCACTGGATCCATCAGTGGACCAGCGGCAACCTGCTGGTCACCCAGCTGGAAGGTAGAGCAGGCTGATGAGCCTGAGATCCTCGCCGAGGGCTTCCCCCCCTCGGCTGGCCGTCCTCTGGTTAAAATCTCTGTATTTTATGTTGCAGGTGTTGATATGAAGATCACAAATGTTTCAGTGGCCACCAAATCAAGGGGGTAAATCTTCTTTTTAATACGGATTTTATTTACTTGCTTATTTATTATTGTTATTTATCACTGGCCACATTTTCCTGCGTCTTCGGCAAAAACAAATCAACACAATGCTCTACTGAGGGGTGTCCAACTTGTTTTCATTCAAGTGCTACATTTAAAAAAGTGAAAGTGGTCGTGTGCTACTGGCGTGTTATATCATATTACATGCTTCATATTTTAGGAAAAAACATCTTATATCCAGATCAGCTAAAAGAAAATATGTCTGTTATTGACAGATGATTTCCCATTGGTTGTCTGCTGGAAAGGGGAGGGACATCTATGCCTTGGATGTCATTATCATTGGTCACTGATATTGTCATTGCAATTGTCATTGCAATGGTCACATGTGTGTGACATTTTGGGGACCCCTGTTATAGGGGAAACATCTGTATACTGTAGACAATAATGAGCAGTCATAGTGTATTATCACCATTATTATCAGCAATTGCAGACCCTTTATTTAATTCTCTGTTTGCTCTGGGAGAGAATCGATAAGCCCCTAAAGGGTGGCATTGTGTTGCAGGTACCAGGGCCTGTCGGAGGAGGCTTCTCCGCAGGCATTTGAGCACTTCCCCTCCTCACACCAGTGTAACTACTACTGCGGCCTTCTCGGCCTGCGGACCCTCCGCTCCTTGGACTCCATGCAGCCGTCTGCCAAGGCCAAGCCCTCCAGGAGCCCGCTGATCGCCCGCAAGATGGGGGGCACGTCAAGCCCCCAGCAGCAGAGAAAAGGGTCGCATAGTCCCCAGACCGCTCGGAAGGGCGCCCCCAGCCCAAAGGTGGTGAGGAAAGCAGGGGAGGGAAAAGCCACGAAACAGAAAACAGAGGAGGCAACACAAGACGTGTGATGCAGCATCGCTGATCCCTCAGAGAGGAACCCAGCACAGACTGAACCGTTTGCTTGACTGGATTTTTCACACATTGGACTTTTATTCATTAATGGGAGACGGTTGTGAGCTGGGATGGGGGGCAGCCTTTGGCTGCCTTTAACTGGAAAAAATGAGGCACATACAGAATGTTAGAGCGCGTAATGAAAGAGGTTCTCATCCACAGCTGAAACTGGACTGTGGTGTCGAGTAGCAGATGGCAGTCAGTATTGGAAAAGGACACAAACCTGGTATCAAATGGCATCAAAATTGATTTAAGTCTGGGATAGATGCCACTCTTGTAACCTAAAGAAAGATGTTTAGAAGAAACCAGTGTACTATAAACCTGTATGTCTAGATAAAGTGTAAAAACATTTAGAAGTCAGATAAAGAACAGATTATAACGCAATACAATAATAGTAATTCCAAGACTTTTGATTGTCAATGACAGCACTAGGACATTGATAACGACCATTTTCTTTTGTGTGTTGGTCTCCGGTTGAGTCTACTGCTAATTGAAGAAGTAAAATTCTTTAATGAAAAGTTCTCAATGTCAGAGCAGGTGCATGCTGAGAATTGATGCTCAGGAGTAAATGACCTGACATTGTAGTTTCTCTTTTCCTGTAAAAAATGTTGTGCTTTTCTCATGTGACATTTTGATTTTCTAACTGCTCCCGTTTCCACGTTAATTGAATTCCTACTATCAAAAGAAAGCTTCCCAGGATAAGCAGGACAGATGGAATTGAACAGAAATCTGATTGATTTAGATTTAATCATAAACAGGGATTTGAAGTTCCTTTGATTAATGAAATTTGCCCTGTAAAAATTGCATTTTACATTGTCATGATTATGTGGTTCTACTGCAGGACTACTGAACATGTAGGAATGGAAATGTTTGGAAAAATCTTTAAAGTTTTAAAAGCTTGTCTGGTTAAAACTGTTTTTGTTTCGTTTTGCACCAAACTCAAAGCATTTTAGAATTTAGTATTTTTGATTTTTTTTAGCTGTACAATAAAAACAATGGGGAAATTAAATAACTGTCCCATAAAGGCATGTAAACCCTTAAATGTGCACTTTCGTGGCACTGAGTTAGTAACATTAAAGTCACCATGAAGTTGTGAATGTGTAGACTGGGGGGATAGTTCAGGCCTGGTGTTTGTGGCAGGTACTACAAATGATACAGCTGCTCGTTATATGTCTGAGTGAGTGTGTGGGATCAGGGCTGATTTTCCTGTCCTCTGTGGAAACACTGTTGCCTCTTTCTGTAATCTTGTACATACCAACTTGTCATTTGTGAAACTGTGGCAATATAGCAAATGTCTTAAGATTGAATAATGTTTTGTGTAAGCATCATTTCTGATACAAAAATAATGATAGATTTTTCATTTCCATTGTTTTTATCTCTTTATTGAAAACATTGAACTATCATAAACATGCTCTTATTTTCTAAATATAAGAACTCGTTTATACACGTTTATAAATATAGATAACGATAAACAGAAAATAAAATATTTTAATCATAGAGGGACTATGTGTATAACATAAAACTGGTTATTCTTTTAGACCTGGCAAATGTCTCATTATACTCAGTACTCACTGCTCCAGTCATTTATTATATACTCATTATGAGGAATGGTAATTTATTGTAATAGATCTCTTTGTGGATGTACCTCTGCTTTGTTCCCATGCTGCCTGTGATAGGCTCCGTGTTTCCCCAAGATCCTGATTGTCATGAACTGTTGTAATTTTAAACGTTTATACGAACGGTAAGGATAAATCATTCATTAACCGGTAGGCTGTGATGGGTCTGTATGCAATGCAGCCCACGGGTTGCAAGGAGTGAGAGTAGAATGGGGAAAAAAGGATCGGAAAGAGACTGAACACTAAGCGGAAATGGGCATTAAGCAGATGTGTCTCAGTCTGACGTCTGTATTTAGAAATGCTTCTCCTTAACAGGGCCTTGTGTGAACCCGATGTTATGACTCATAGGTGATGAAATTCTGCTGAAAAAAAGAGCAGAGCATTTAAACAGGTAGGCCGTTGTAAGGTGCTCCGTACAAAGGAACTGCAGCCCCCGTATAGCTGCCTCGTATTTCTTGCGAAAGCAGGAAGTCTCTCTCCTGCTCTCCAACTTCCCACTTTTATGTGACCTGGTGTAACAGAGAGTGACAGCTGGGGAAAAACATGAGACAGGACAATGCCCTCATCCTATTGATGAGATAGCTACCATGACATATTTGTTGATGATATATTATGAAATAACTAAATACTGGACAGGCAGATAACTTACAATGTCTTAAATTTTGCATAATGTATATTTTAACTCATTGTGGATTAACTGAAAACTACACAACACAAGTACAGAGGACGATAAAAAATCTCCACATGTGGTCTTGCTCCACCCCAAATATCAAGAATACATCGGTTGCATCCTCACCAAATGAGACTAATCCCATGATTCATTGCCCCCCAAGTTCGCTCTTGGATGGCAAGTTAGCTAGACTGGTCTTGCCAAGACCACAAATATGGTCTTTACGTTCTTGTTATTGACATTCTCCACGTCTTGCCACACCACAAAGTATTCTGGGATTTCAGTTACACTAATTCTGCACCACCTAACTTACGTGGACTATTAGAGCATTTATGTCATTTATTTAAACTTTATTTTACCAGGTAAATTAATTGAAAACCAGTTCTCACTGCTTTACGTGATATTCTGGAGAAATAGCAGATTACGCATCGGAAATGCCTGGGATACAAACGTCATGCGTATAACTAAACTCTTCAGCCAATAAGGGCAAAGGTATGTTGGCACGGAGGCAGTTCCAGTTTGTGCAGCCGGGTGAGAGCCTCGGGGCAAGACAGGGATGATGTTGGGAGAAGATCTTTATCGTTTTGGAAGCAATTTAAAAAAAGGCTGTTCTTGTTTTATCCTGTTAATTTTGTGTTTTAATGCTAAAAAAAAAGATATTTAGGTATAATTTTTGGAGGGTGGGAAACAATTAATTGGTTTTCCATTATTTCTTATGGGAAAAATTTGATCATAACTTTTTAGGATTCTACCCGGAGTCCAGGACGGATTAAGTTCGAGAAAAGGACACAAGTCCCATTGTGTTTGAGTCCCACTGTAAACCTAATATAATTATTGGTAAAATACAACATAAAAAATATAATACCTAGTGCAGTCTACAGTGTGCTGTATGAAAAAATCCTAAATTATTTACAGATTTAGGTATTTATAAGTCAATGTAATTTAAAGTGACCCAAGTGCGTATCAGCAGCAATCCAGACGTGTGGAAGTGACTTAATGGTCAGTGTTCTGTAGTGGGAAGGGATGTGACGGAGGCCACTGCTCTCGGGAAAAGGCTGTTCCTCGATCTGTTTGTCCGTGATTTGATGGTCCTGAACCTTTTGCCCAATGGGAGGGGGACAAACAGTTTGTAACCCAGGTGGGTGGGGTCCTTCATGATGTTGCTGGCCTTCCTACATAATCGGCTGGCATAAACATTGTTCAGATCAGGGAGCTTGGTACCCCTGATCCACTGCGCAATCTTAACTATCCGGGCCGAGTCTCTCCGGTTCGCTGCCTTGCAGCTGGAGTACCATGGAGTACCACACCGTAGCAGAGAATGTTCTCTGTTGTGCTCCTGTAGAAGTTAACAAGGGGCTGAGTGGGAAGTCTGGCTTTTTGAGTCTTCTTAAGTAGAAAAGTCCCTGTTGAGCTTTCTACACCAAGTGAGAGGTGTTAACAGTCCATTTCAGATCCTTGGAGATATAGATCCCCAGGAATTGGATGTTGTTAAACCTCTCCACTCATTTTCCTGGCTCTCCTAAAGTCCATAACAATCTCCTTTGTCTTGGATGTATTCAAGACAGGGTTGCTGTCTGGGCACCACTGTACCTGGTGTTGCCCCTCCTCTCTGTAGTTGATCTCATCAACTCTTGTTATCAGTCCCACTGCCATGGTGTCATCTGCAAATTTCACTATGGGGTCGGAGGTGCGGATGGGTGTGAAGTCGTGTGTGAACAGGGTGCAAAGGCCTGGGCTGAGGGCACAGCGCTGTGGTGTGAACAGGGTGCAAAGGCCTGGGCTGAGGACACAGCCCTGTGGTGTGAACAGGGTGCAAAGGCCTCGGCTGAGGACACAGCTCTGTGGTGTGAACAGGGTGTAAAGGCCTCGGCTGAGGACACAGCTCTGTGGTGTGAACAGGGTACAAAGGCCTGGGCTGAGGGCACAGCCCTGTAGTGCGAACAGGGTGCAAAGGCCTGGGCTGAGGACACAGCTCTGTTGTGCTGCTGTGCTCAGTGTGAGAGTGGATAATATGCGGTTTCATACCCCGACACATCGTGGTCTGTTGGTGAGAAAGTTCAGAATCCATGAGCAGAGAGTAGTGGTCGTCTCCAGGTTGGTTAGCTCGGTAACCAGTTTGTAACTACTGAGTTAGAGGCGGAGCTGGAGTCAATAACATTCTGGCGTATGTGTGGGGATGCTCCAGAGGAGACAGGGTAGCATGAAGTGCGACTGAAATTGCATCTTTTGTTGACCTGTTTCCCCAGTAAACAAACCGATGGCTGTCCAGATCAGTGGGAATGCTGGCCTTGATGTGCACAGGCCTCTCAAAGCAGTTCAATACAATCGGTGCTGGAGCAAATATCGTTCAGACACGCGACTGCTTGCTTTTCGGGCACCGGGACGACGATGGTGATTTTGAGGTTTGTGGGGACTTTAGGCTGCTGCAGAGACAGATTAAAGATGTTTATAAGCACCCATGCTAGCTGATCAGCACCATATTTGATAAAATATTATTAAAACTTTGCTTTAATTACGGATAAAGCAGTGTTATGTTAAAATATCAATAAAGTTTATTAAAGTTACTCTGGGCCTTCAGAGGGGTATGGATACCCTGGCAGATTCGCTGAACTACCACTTAGCAGGGGATTTGATACGTAAAATGTGAAGTGACATTTTGTCAGGAGCCTAGAACTTTTACTTAAGGCTTTGTTCACGCATTTTAACTTCTATGGTACATTTTTCCCACTAGGTGTCAGCGCTATACAACAGTCTTTTAAAAAGCCTTGGCCATTTCCTCACTGAATGTCTGTATGGTGGGAGGAAACCGCTGAGACTCGGGGAAAACCTGCGAACTCCACAAATGCCGCAACAGCGCCACCCGCAGAGCTACCGCAGGAGCATCTGCAACACACCCACATTTAGCGCGGCGTTACGTTTGCGTGCACGATGCAAAATCACATTTGACTCGCAGAATCCAAGCCAAATTATTTCATTAATATACTGTGCTCATGCGCAGTTTAAAGATTCAGGGTTTGAGTTATAACGATCAGAAGCAATTCTGTAGCCCAGACGGTTGTTTTAATAACAATATTATTTTACAATCTGACGATCTGGAGCACAAGTGATTTTGTTGAGATTCAGAGTTCGAAAACTGCTATGTATGACTCCATGTTTATGTAAACCTGGATCAATGTTATGAATTTGATATGAATTTCAACCGCTTGCGGTGTGACGCTATTTTTCTTCAAAAATTGCAATGACATGACAAATACAATCTCATACCAAGATGAAACAGAAAAGTTTAAAGAGTGTGAAACTAAGTAAATTTAGTAGATATGACGAATGCGAGTTTTACTCTTTACTGAAACCGTGACGACCCGAAGCTTCTAGAACATGTCATTTAAAAAGCCAAACTCAAGTCTGCAGAGTGAAACTAATGACGTCTGACTGCAGTGCCGTAAAGACTGCAGTGTCTTCACCCCGCAGTGAAGCATTTTAAAACCAGCCAATATTCATTTGCATTCATGCCATTGAGTCATAAATTAGTAACACTTAAGTACTAATCACCTCAATTTGAACACTGAATAAAATAATTTAAGTTTATGTTAAAGTGACATAAAACATTTTTAAAAAGCACGGTCTCACTTGATTTTTCAGTGTTTCCTTAGTACCAGTTGATTCAGTTTTTAAAAATGAACTTATTATTTGAATAATGATTATATTATGATGAGACAATAATAATAATGACCCTTTATTGATTGCTGTGGGGAAATTCTCTTTTTGCTCGCCCCGTCTCGCTCTCCATGGCACACATGTAGGCAAGCCTAAGCTTGACAGTGAAGGACAGCCACCAACAATAGCACCTATATTTTGTGGTTGAGGGCCTTGCTCAAGGGCCCACAGACAGGTGACTCGTTTACCAAAGCCGGGCTCCAAGCGGTGACCCAATCACAGGCACAGAGGCTTAGCCCGCTGAGCCACACACTGCGCCAATGCCTCAATACTGAAATTATATCCGTAAACAGCAATTAAAATGAGATCCGATATTACCCCGATCAAGGTGAGGATTTAGCTAATGACTAACATGTTGTGATCACTCTGGGAAAAGAATCTGTCATTTTATTCTCATTTACCATGTTATGGTTTTCATTTTCAGAATCTAACAAAACTGTAAAACCACAATATTACATGCAAAGCAATTTAGAAACTGCCTTCTATTCATCCATTTCCTTCAGAATTCAGACGTCTGCATGTTCTATATCTGAATACAGATTATCTTGACCTCTGCTCCTCCCTTCTTCCTTGCCATCTCTGGATACCGTCTGTCTTCCCCTTCCCCTGCTGACTGAAACCTTAAGGGCGAGATTCAAACTTTTATTCATGACCTGCCAATTCTCACTGCATTTCCAACCAGAGATTTATCTTTTTTGATAAACTTTCTTCTTTCTTAGTATTGTTGCACTTCTTGATATTCCTCATCCTGCCTTGGAAACCCTCCAAACTGAATCTGCAGTCTCTTCGACGAAGGGTTTCGCTTGTATTTAATCTTAATCGATAATGCACACGATTTTATAACATGATGAAAATTAACTCTCAGCCTTTCATCACTCCCTAACATTTGAACCACACAACTGTGAATCGTGGGCATTAGTTTTATATTCTGGTCATTTTATTATATAATTTTCTGCATTATGTAACTAAGATATCTGCTAATCGCTGTACAAGCTACAAGGGTCAATTTGGCGGACGGCACAGAAATGTGGCATCTTAGAGGAGCCAAGGACTTCTGTGGAAAATGCAATGGGAGCATGTGTGTGTGTCCTGGCAGCAGGACAGGGTGAGCGGCCCTAAGCCTGCACACACCACAACCCATCGCTCAGCCTTTGAATATGTGACTTGGGTTATTATTTGAGAAATAAGTCATCTGGTGGCGCTGGTGTGAACGGGGCGCTAATTGGGGCTGCAGGGCTGGCAGCCGCCTCCACCCCCCCCCCCCCCCATCACCGGTGCAGGGTGTGGTAGAGGGCTGGGATTGGCTGTCAGAGCAGCAGAAAAGTGTGAGCAAATACTGTGTGAATCCATCATAGGAACTGGCCCTGAGAAGCGCATGACATTTATCCAGCTTTCTTAATTGTCGTGAAACCCTCTCGTTACAGAAGGACAGAATGTCCATTAAAGGGAAGCCCGTATTCAACACAATAATGTTCAACGGCTCTTAATATGTTGCACATGATCTCCTCTAACTCACCCCACCCATGGTTCACAATCCAATCTAGCTTTTCTTCTGCAGCCTACAAACCCACAAACTCTAATTCATACTCACCCTCACAGAACCTGACAATGCACCCCACTGCCTCGCTGGTCTATTCCATTAGCATCAGCTCTGGTGTAAATTAAAGTTCCTTTTTGACACGAGGGATTTTTTTGCACACCAAATGCGTTTTGAAATCAGGGGGAAAACCTCCATGAAATGAATTTCACAAAATGAACATCCAGACGCTTCTACAAAGACCTGGGTTTTCTTGTTAGCCTTGAAACAAAAACAGAGAGACGATCTGCTCAAACAATACATTAAGTATACTCATGTGTTTTCTTGTTAAACTGGGCTTTGTTCACAGACTGCAAGTTACTCCCTACCAGCGTACAGAGAATGTATTAATATTTCATATACTCTCTCTCTCTCTCTCTATTGGAATGACAATTATAAAGCCTATATATGTGTATCTGTCTCTTGGCTTATAACCTTTACCCCTTAATTTATCAATGAGGTTTTTCCACTGCCACTATGTACTGATCATGAGCGGTACCCCCGCTGATCTGGGCCTGTCAGTAAGAGTCACCAAACCCAGCTGGTTGTGTCACCACCATCAGATTGGCTGACAGCTGGCCTGCGAAGATACGCATGCATTATCTGAAGGAAAAAAGAACATATTCTGTATATCATTATTTATTAGTGGTTTCGCACATTGCCGTGTTTTGATGCATTCCCGACAACTCGAAACGTAAAAAAAACTCCAACCTCCTACTTAAAAAGTACCACAGAACAACTAAAAGGAATGAGTTCGTAATGCAAATTTACCCAAGCCAGTGCGTTTGATACTAACACCGCGATTCACACAGAAATGCTAGCGGATATTTACGGACCCCGGGAGTGGACATGGGAGGAAAAAAAAGAAAAAAAAAGATAAACTTTTGCGAGATCTTACAGAACAAACAACAAAAAAAGAAAAAAATGCACGTAGCAAATTGTGACGTGCACCACGCGGACAGTACATATGCGTGTCTTGGGTTTTATGTCAGAAAACTGGAGGGAACTGGAAGCAGCCAATGCTGCAACTAGTCTCTCTTCGCGATACGCGCCGGTTCCCGTACGCCAGTGGAAAAGTGCCGGAAATTCAGTCCGAAGTACATAGATGATAAGTAACAACAACATTTAAATTGTGTCTAAAAAGGTATTCTCTTTCCCACAACCTGGACCAAGGGAAGTAGCTAGAGGGTAAATGAATAATAGATGAATGGGTGGGTGGATGGATGGATCCTTAAAATGTTTTTCTTTAAGTGTCCGGGCCCCAGTCCAAGTCTGGATTCAGCATCCAGCTCGGTCATCAACCGATCCAGTTTCCCTTCACCAGTCATCCTTACCAGTTGTATCCACCCGTGTTACATTTCCTGTTTGAGCGGTTAAATACAGGCTGTTTCACTCGGTTCATTGTGAGGTATTTTGAATGCTACGTTCTACTGAGCTCAGAACTTTATTATTACAATTACTGAAGGGCTGGTGAAGCTTTTGAGGCATTTGCCCATATTGTATTTCAATGCTTCAAGCCTTTTTTTCAAACCTAAAGAGACACTTAGTTCATTGTTTCTCAAACAAGGACCTCCAGAGTACCGGGAGCAAAAATGTGGCCAATCTGGGGCTCGCTGACGACTGCATTGAGAAACACTGACTTATTCCATGGGTTTTAAAATGTGCGGCAATGGTTTAAACAATCTGACGATGAAGTCTTAGTATTTGCATTGAATGGATGATGTTGCTGGCATGACAGTAGGGTCTAACTGGATCATCTTAAATATAATCTTGTAAAATACTATGTGTGTACAATCTACGTCAAAATATTGAAATTTAGTGTTTCAATAACTAAAATGTTCATGTCTTTTTGTTATGAGTTATAAAAATGCCATTTTGGGTGTTCATGAATAATAATATAAGAATATTATAAAAAATATAATAATAATTTTGATTCATTTGGATGATGTATTAAGTCACTTTGGATAAATGCAAGGGAAACAAACAGTGGCTTCACATATCAGGACAGAATTCTCCCAGTAAACCACCAAATCGGACCAACTGCTAAAAAATAATAAGGCAACAACAACCAATTAACATTGAAATTAATGTTATCTTTCTACATAACAGTATATTTCAATGTGGTAACACGGTACCACTTCACAATAAGACTGCCCCTATGAATGGTTTATAGTCAGATTTTGTAAGCTTTGTAAATCATTGATAGACAATTTATAAACAAATTTCAATGTTTTTTATTTATGGGTTTTTATTAATGAGCCATTTATAAGTAGCAAAAGGGAGCCTTATTGGGCTATAATTACTTGATGGGGCACAAGTACTTATTAATGACTCAGTTATACTACTGAAGCATAAATTAAGAACAAATACTGTGGCTAGTAGAGATGAAATATGTGTCATGAAGAACAATGATGAACAAACATGAGATCAGTATTTAACATGCTTTTAGTAGGTTCACAAAGGGTTATTTAAAGGCAGTATGTAATTAAGTGCTACCTGCTGTATTAATATTCATTTGCCTTATTCGAAGAATTCAACTCAAATATACTCATTCCAGAGTCATTTACCATAACGAATACAAAGGTGTTGTATATAGTACAAATTACATCACAATCAGTCTCCCCAAATGCAAAAAACCAGGACACTTCTGAAGTCATTAGTCACGTGAAAAAAACGACCTGCTTTACTTTGCTTTATTGCTTTATCGAAGTCTCACTATTGTCTGTCCCCTCCCTGGTTACAACTGATCGCAGCCTGTTGTTCACCTACTGCCTGTTTCTTGACTTCGTCTTTTTCATTCTGGCCAGTCACACATCTTCGGGCTAATTGTCTGTTTATGACATCTGTATGCTACTTTGATTAATAAATGGCTATGGAACACCGCATGATGATTCATTATATTAAGTGACCAGGCTTTGAAATACATGAAATGAGTATGTAGCTGTCTCACTAAATTTTGGCAAATTTTTATCACTTAAGAAGATCAAAATGCATCAAATACTTTTAAAACGTATATTCCACAGTTAAATATGTGTCTCTCGGCTACTTCCCTTAACACAGTGCGTGAATAAAATGTTTTCATCAAACCCCTAAAGTCTTAAATTCCAGATCCGCTGCGGCACACTGATCAGGGCTGTTACCACACGCGTGCTGAGATGAGTGCTAACAATGTCGTTTATGTGGACACGAATGCCTGGAGTGTGAAGGGTTTCCATCCACGTCAATTATCATGATCAGGAAATAAAGAGTCACACAAGACCCCGCGTGTATGGACAGTCTCTAATTAAAGCCAGCCTCTGTGCAGCGTGGGGGTTGGATGGCGACTTAATCAAAATAGAAATTAAAGTCAGGTGACCATTAGAACTAAATATTCCCAAGTGTCCCTGGTTTAGCTTGTTCCGATTTCTTTAAAAAGACTGCTGCTGTGAGGTTTTAAAACTCTGCTAGGAAATATTCAGGTATCCATCCATTTTCTGCAACCACTTGTCCTGTGCAGAGTTATATGGGTTTGGAACCTACAGGTACAAAGCAGGGAACAACCCAGGGTGGGGTGCCACCCAACTCACCATTTGGTAACTGCATGTTTTTGGACTGGGGGTGGGAGAACAGTCCCCACACGGAGCCATGGACCCTGGTCCT
>JABFEA020000021.1:8919091-8942672 GCA_019775915.2 Cyphomyrus plagiostoma | reverse complement strand
AAAAAAATTACAAATAATCATAACTATGATGCCAGCTGTGTTTAGCTCCCGTTTAAAAATCTGTCTGCAAGGCCATGTATCAAGTATTAACTGAAAGACCATGCATTTTGGTATCCATCATTAAAAATGAATTGATTCTGTGTCAAAGTAACATTTGCAGCTACTTATCAGGACAAAAGATTCTATAACACAAAAGACCGCCGTCTGTCGAGTCACCCTAACAAATACCAAGCAAGAACAAATGATGGCCGTGCAAATGTCTTACTACATTTCTGGTTAATAAGATATCACAAACGATTTTGTGAGAAACCGTTCATAAATAGATTCGGAGGTGCAGTCTGACCAGTCAAACCGACGGTGTGAAAAGCATGTTGAGCATTTACAATTATCTCTGGGGCAGATGGCATTTCAGCAACTTTTTAATATCAGGTCCACTAAAAGCCGAAAGCGGCGTTTGCGTGTGCGATAAAACGCGGTGATGAGGCGCCCTTTGTCCGCTGCAAAATGATATCGTGCTGGCAAGGTCCATAAATCCGAGGCATTATCTTCAGGTGGCAAACGAGTCATATAAGGAAAAGAACAGATCAATTAGAGGGGAAATGTTTTTTTTTAATGATTATTTATTACCACCCAATTATTATAATTATTATCTTAGTTTAATTATTAATGTGCACTTTTCGATGTGTTTATGGAGTCCATTTTGGAGGGGTTTGCTGTGGGTTTGGCTAAGAATTAGATTCTTTTATAAAACACACAAGTCACGAATGGATTCTGTCACAATTTGATTAAAGATACGGCATTATTAAGATTTAAGGAAATATTGTGGCCATTACACGCATTTCATAAACAAATTCACAAAATGTGACTCTGATATTATTACAAGTTACAGTATATGGTTTTTAATAGTTCCAAAACATCGCAACGAAAAAAATGTCCTTGTCTCCGGAGTAGACGATCAGATGATGATTACTACCCAGCGGACATTAACAGGTATAGGACAGCTATTTAATGTTCTTTTTGTGCTTAGAAAAAGTGAAATATTCTCTAAGATGCTCGTCTGCCAGATTTCCCATAACTCGGCAGCCTAGTACTATATATGTAAATACCGTTTGTCTCGGGAGCCCAGCTGACTTCAGTCATCATTTTTTGTGCATCCATTTCTTTGTAGGTTGTCTTGTGTTTTTTGTACTTGCATGAGGGGCGGTGGAACTAGCTTAAACATGGTTATATGGATGAATTAAAAATATTCCCCACCCCCGAAAAAATATAAAAGACCCCACCCAGTCCAGGGTAAAATACCAGGTGAGCCCTAAGATTTTATTTTGTTGTTTTGCAGGAGTAAAATATTTAACTAACGTGTGACTGATATTATCTGGGTTTGTCAAGTGGCTGAGCACCATTTGCAACCAAATCCAGACAATATCAGTAACACGTGTTAAATATTTTGTTCCTGCAAAACAACAAAACAAAATCCTAGGACTCATCTGATATTTTGACGAGACTGTCTGAAGAACGAGGCAGATACCTTCAACCTGCCAGGTGATAATAAACATACTGGCTTGTCAGTTTCCATGGCTTGTGTGGCTGGGGTTGTGAATTTCTGAGTATGTACATTCATACTACATTACCAATGTGATACTTCAGATTAATTTCCACATTATTCTAGAAACACAAAACAATAGGACCAATGCTAGCTTCTTGCCTTGGTTGCGTAACCATGTGTATCTTCTTTCACACTGCCCCCTATAGGTAAATTCCCGGACTTGCATAGTGAGTGAAGCACCTTCATGCATAGTGGTTTGAATCCCACAGCACCTGTGTAGAAGGTCTTGAGGATCATAGAAGAACCCTTATACCTCCTTAGTTGCCTCAAATGATAAAGGCGTTGCGTTGCCTTAGTAATCTGTCCATGTATGTGCGTGGACCAGGTGAGGTCTTCTGTGAGCTGGACCCCAATTTACTTACCCTTACAACTGGAGCCCCACTGATGTAGAGGGACGATTTAACAAGCATTTAACATTTAACAAAGAAACCCTATCGTTCCATGAAGTCATTTGTACCAAAATCTGCATTAATGTTTTGCATAAGTAAAAATTAACCCACTAAACCATATTGTCATTTCCATAGCTATGAACAAGGGCAAAGTATAAATCAAACATTTTCTTATCTTTCTCCACGTACAGGATTTACTGACTGAGAGATTCAAACAGAACAGAAAAGGCTGTGCATTTATTCATTAAACTTGTCCAAGTTAAATTTAAAATGTGATTTAAGTAGAATTATAAACCATAATTCATATGTGTAACGGACATGTGAGAGATAATTCCAGTCAGAATGCATTGAGATGCTCTGAGATTTATAAAGAGCGGTACCACCCAGACATGGCAGTAGCTTAGTGGTTAGTGTTATAACCACTCACCTCAAGTGCTGCAGCTTCAGCTCCAGCCTCTTCCAATGAATGTTACGTGTAGGTCATTCTTACCGTGTAGCACATTCTCCCGCCTGTTCCCATCAAATGTCTCTTAAAATACTGACCAAAAACTCTGAAGCTGTAGAAGACTGTTTAGTAATTATATTCGTTTTCCTTTAGGCCCAGTAAAAAAAAAATCATTAGTTTATCATCCCCGCCCGCGTGGCGAATTTAGCCCACATCGTTTTTTTTTTCCCCATTTTTTAAAAGTGTATTTTCCTGTGTAAATTCCACTGCCGGCGTTGACAAATTTCACAGGCAGACGACAGAAACCAATTGCCGCGCATTTGTATTCTTCCACCCCAGCTCACTTTCTTCTACCTTCCCTTCCGATCAATACCAAACACGCACTGCTGAAGTTTACAGACCATTCATTCACTATAAAACAGAAATAATAATAATAATAAAAAAATTGCCCTCCCTCATCACTTGTTTCTGATTGAAAGGATGATAAACTAATGATTTTTTTTTACTGAGCCTTATGATTGAAATCACAAATAAATGGTCACAAAGGTCAACTTAAAGTCATTGCACCATTTTAGTTTGAACGGATTCTGCCAATTCTGACAAACAGGAAGGAAAATTAACAGCAATAGTAATAGAGGAGAGGTGACATGAGGAAGTGGAGAAAGCAAGAGAGAGAGCTGCTCCCCAGCTGAAGGGCACAAAGCAGCGTTACGGCCAGCTTTAGAATGCATCTCAGGATACTCTACTATAGAGATCAATATTCTAATTAAATGACATATTACTACTATGTTATTATGCACGATGGCTATTCATACAGTTAATTTTTCTGACCTGGTGTATGGTACAATGACTTACTAATTCACTGAATAAGGATTTTCCCATCCCATTAATTAAACTGAGTAAGCATGATCCTGCTTATCATCGTTTATTACTTACAGTACTTAACCTCCCACGCACACACACACCCACCCAAAAAAAAAACTCCGGTATTTTGCAATGTTGGCAAGTATGCATAAGTGAACTTTATCATCCTTTCAATCAGAAACAAGTGATGAGGGAGGGCAAATTTATTTTATTTATTTTTTATTTCTATTTTATAGTGAATGAGTGGTCGGTAAACTTCAGCAGATTGAGCTGGTGCATAACTATTTCAATACCGTATGGTGTCATATTGACAAATTTGTTTCAGGTGTATAATGATTATTTTTGTAGTACAGTACCAGCATTTAGGGAGCGATGTGGCTCAGTCGGTAACGTTGCTATCTCACAGCATCACCGTTGCGAGGTCGGGCCTTTACTCTGCGTGTATTGAGTGCGCATGCTTCCGCAGCATTGTGTGGGTTTCCTCCCAAAATTTGTCCAAGTGCCCCCGGCGTGCTTATTACAGATTACGTTGTTGATCTGAACACAGCTTCTGTCAATCTTCTTACATTTTGTCACACATTCCTCTCCAATAAATTATGCTGTGTTCATAACGGATGCACTACAAAATTCTATACATGGCCTCGATATAAATAATTTCAGTGATCAAACGCACTTTTCAGTTAATGCTGAACTGCTGATCAAGATAGATACAGTTTCGCACGCACACACCTACTCACTCTTGGGTAAGGTTTTTTCCTTGTAATTTTATGTCATTCGATGCACTGTAGTAATAACCATCCTCCTAGATTAAGAACAGCGAGCGCAGTTTGGCTCACTGTACTAGTGGCTGTGTACTGTCCAGTTAAAAACGTAAACCTGGCGTTTCAGGCATTCTAAACAAACAAAAACTAATTTACAACGCGCAGCAGTAGTTTAAACGACACCACGTCCGACAAACGCGCGTTAACTAAATAGCCGCAGCCGTCGTAATTGGACAGCTATACATAAGACCGTAATAACACATACGTTCTAAGTAATACACAAGACAAAAGAACTGCGGGTGTCGTTTCATTATTTTAACAGCGCTTACCTTTTTATAATCAGGCAGTACGTCGGACATCCCTAGCAATTAACATATTAAGACAATTTACTGATTCACCGTACTGAAACATCACTCCCTACCGACTCTTATATTTATACCTGACATGCACAAGAGGCACATGCACCGCAATGTGATTTACGTTTATATATATATTTTGCAGTAATGTGGCCATACGGCGCCGAGGGAGCGGGGTCCTGACGGGAGGCAGTCGCGCGGCCGCCCGCACAGGAAGCGGTTTGCAGACGGGCGAGCCTGGACTCAAGCTGCGGCTATGTTGCTGGCGCCTAGACTCTTCTCGGTTGCGTGGGTCGGTCGCAACGCCTGGCGTTGCTGGTTGGCGAGTTTTTAAGTCCTAGCTGGGGTTGTTTGCGGTATCCGGCATTACCGGGTGCGTTGTGTCCAAACCGTCTGCATCCAGTTACGAAAAACGGTTTGCTAAGCACGAGAAACACCCGGCCGAGAAAGGCCGGGCCTCGGGGAAGGGGATGTTAGCTAGCTAACGTTGTTTTCTAACGTTAGTCGAGTGTCGGCGGACTTGTAATTAAATTTACCGGGCTTAAAGCTGTGCTAGGTAGCTAATAAAAGTTTAAACGTTACTCCATGTAAATACGCGTGTGTGAGATGCCAGTAACACTAAGTATAAGCTACCTGCTATAACTGCCGATAGCTCAGGTAGCAGGCCACCCTGCCTGCAAGTTAAAATATCTGCTACCTTTGAAGCGGTGACGCATTTAGTATTGTATTCGTACGAAATTTAATTTACCTCATTTGGGGGGCAAAGGAAATGCGTTTTATACTGGAGAGTTGAATTACAACCAACTGGTTGCCGACGAGGCGCTTGCTGGCGAAAGTGGGGATATACCAGCGTTGATTAGCATCGCTCGCCCTAAAATATTTTTTATTTAAGCGAGAGGTTGGCGGAATAGTGGAGAAAATGTCCGGAAAAGTGGCCCGTCGCTTCGTCTGAGTTATAAACGCGGTGAAAGCTGGCGCCACGCTTCCACGTTTCCTCTGGACGTAAACGTCGAAAAGTAGTTAGCCATGAAATCAGCTACCCTTAAGGAGCCGTCACGGTGAATATACGGAACCCAAATGGTAAATAATGCTTTTGTTTTCTGTGTTGTGACACACACGTGTAGCTCCTGACATATATATCTTGCTTATGTATGAATCCGTTATCCATTTAATATCGTAGACATCCAGTGTTGCGATTTGTTTACGAGGTTATATATAAGTGCTTTCAGTCGGAGGTCTTTTAATTTTGTTACCTATCTCCGTAAGCCATAATTCCTCATGACCCCTGTGAGCTTTAAGTGATTACAGGTCAGTGGCATGTCGATTGAGCCCTGATCAAAGTATTATGGTTCTTAACAAGTGCCGTAAATCGGACTTTGGAAATTTGGAATATATTATTCAATGATCATGTTCAGCAGGTAATTGGTAATCCGTAATAAAGACAAAGGTAATTACATAACACGTAACGAAATCAATGCAAATATAAATACGTAAATTAATAGTCCAGGGAATAAGTAAGAATTTGCTAAAAATATAATTACCTTTCTGGACATTCTAAATTCATAAAATGTCATGCCCCACTGGAAGAAATTGAGCGTTTTTTATAGATTAGTTATGCACTTTCCTTATTGAATGAAAAATCTGTCGTAGTAAAAAGTTATGATTATTCAGATTAACAAAATAGTAAAGAAAAAAACAATACTGTTGGTAAGTTTTGTGCCAGTGTTTCACAATCTCTGTGCCTGTTTAACAGGGTTACAGTGCCAGGTGAAGCTTAATGCTGCTCTGATGCCTTAGATCTGTGGCATGATCTGTGTCATGGAAGTCAGCCTTGGTCATGTGACCAGTGTTTACAAACATTGAAATAGTTCAGTAGCCAACTGTAGTGCACATATTAGTCAGTGCTAGTGGTCAGGGAAAGCATTTAGTATAGGTTAACTGCTATCTATAACAATGTTTTAAAATCTTTAAATGGAACTTTGGATGCACTGATTGGCAGTTTTTCAAAAACTCAAATCAGACGATATAAATTTAATTATGTTAAAATTGAAATTGTTATAACTTCCCAAACTGACTGTTGAGCTGCCTGTTTTCAATCATATTATTTTGATCTTGCCGAGTGAAAGCATGAGTAGGGTCATGATAATGTTAATGTAACAGATGGTAGTTCCTGTGTACACCGTTCAGAGATTAGGGGAAGTGATGTAAGTGAAAGGTATCGGCTGCACAGTATATTGGTAGATGTTGGCTTTCAGTCTGATGGGCGCCGTGATCATTTTGCAGTTTATAGAATTCGTGAAGTTTGTCTTTTTTGCCGCTGGAAAAGTGTGATTGCATTTCTAGGATTTTTTTCTAACACTTCCAGCTTTCCCTTATTTTTAAATAACACCTTAAAGCAATCTTTGCTTATGCTGTCATCATTGCCGTCATTAAATAAACAACAAAAGAAATGCACACGGTTCAATTTTGTATGCATCTTCTAGTTTGGGTCTTCTGCACATTAAAGATCTTAAAAACTGTTTGTTTCTTTCAGGTTTTTCTACATTTTCAAACATGGGTGACATGAAGACCCCAGATTTTGATGATCTTTTGGCTGCTTTTGATATCCCTGATGCCACTGGGTTAGATGCTAAGGAAGCCATCCCAGACAACCACGATGAAAATGAGGGCCAGGCAAAATCCGTAGGGATCTGCTTGGAGGACATCTCCACACACAATATCGGCCCGGCGCCTGATGTTCCTGCTGTCAGTGTGATAGTGAAGAACACCAGCCGTCAGGAATCATGCGAATCTGGCACAGAGAGAGAAGGAGTCCACCTTGGACACCTCCTGCAGAATGGATTTCGGGGCTCAGGAACCATCCTAGATTCCCATCTCATGGTACACGGGAACTACGGGAAGTTTGAGAACACTTTTGTAAATGGAGATCGTGCAGGCGACTGCCCAGATTTGCCAATGGCGCCCCATCAGCCTTGTGGGGCACCCTTCACCCAATTCAGTCCTATCTCAAGTCCAGAACCTGAGGATATCCCGGCAGATGGGATTGTTGGACGTCCAAAACAAGACGAGAGGCCCTATTTTCCCTCTGGCTCTGTATTTGGGTCAGAAGAGCAGTCCATGTTGGACAGTCAAAGAAAATTGCATGGGACCAGCATGTACCGTAAATTAGTTGCTGGGAGCGAAGTTTGTAATATCATGGACAGAAACAGGGAATTTCGCAAAACGGAACAGTCCTACTTAGAGGAGAATTCTGTTTGCTCTAATGATGGCCATGTTGCACAATCTAGCTTTAGCAGTCCAGTGTTACCTATGGGTGACCTTCATGGTGACAATCTCGGAGAGACTCAGAATTATTTTCCTTTGGAGTCCAGTACTGGCTTCTCCCGGCAATGCATCAAAAGCTCAAGCTCCAAACTGTCATCCTGCCTTGCAGCACTTGTGGCTTTGAATTCCAGGAAGGTCACGGAGGATTCTAAGGATGATGTAAACTCTAGAGATCCGTTAGCGTCCATGAAAGAAACTGTGAAAGTAAGTCCAAAAGTGCCCAAATCTCCGAAGAGCCCCCGGAGCCCACTGGAGGTGGTGAAGAGGTTCATCAAGCCTCCAGACAGTCCGATGAGTATCTGCAGTGACAGCAGCGGTAAGGCATCCCCTTCTGTGACTGCAGGGTCCCCCCCAGCAATCCCCAGAGTTCGGATAAAGACTATTAAAACCTCGTCTGGGCAAATAAAGCGAACGGTGACAAGCGTGTTGCCGGATTCGGAGCCGGATGAGCTGCAGTCTCCAAGCGCCTCCTCTCCCCCGCAGATGACTGCTGTCGAAGAGCCACCGACCAAAGTGTCTCCGCCGCACCTGTCACATCACACACTCAATGACGTTGTCTTCGAAAATGGAAGGAATAAAACATTTGACAAATCCACAGCACTTGTGTCCCAGCCCTCAAAGGTTGTTCCCATCACATCTGATGGCAGCTCAAAGAAGAGGGCCAAGGCACACTCAGGCACCTCTTCACAGAAAACTAGCAGCTCTAACCTGAGAGTTTTAAAGACATCGCAGCAGCAAAAGGGGGTCTCTGTCAGATCTATGAAGCCCCCCAACACCAATTTCCTCCCCAAAGCGGTACACTTGGCCAATCTAAACTTGGTCCCTCATAGCGTTGCAGCGTCGGTCACGGCCAGATCTACGACGCCACGGCCGCCCCAGCTTCCCGGGTCCCTGGTGTGCAGCACGGTTCCGCTCGTGCACCAGGTCAAAAGCCCCGCCCCCGCGCTGGGCACCACCATTTCCTGCGGTGCCGTGGGGACCCTGAACAGACTTCTGAACGCCTGCAATCCCATACCGACGTATGTGCCCAACCTGAGCCCCCCTCCAGAGTCTCAGATCAGCCTGCCGGCTCGGGGCCACCGGTGCCTGGAGTGTGGGGACGCCTTCTGCCTGGAGGCCAGTCTGGCTCAGCATTACAGCAGGAGGAGTGTACACATCGAGGTGGCGTGCATGCACTGCGCCAGGACGCTAGTGTTCTTCAACAAGTGCAGTCTGCTGGCCCACGCACGGCAACACAAGAGTCAGGGAGCGATCATGCAGTGTACCCAGCTCTTCATGAAGCCCGTCGCCGCCGACCAGATGTTCTCCCCGGCTGTGCCCACCCCCCCTGTGGCCACACCACCAGTGCCCGTGGGGATCCAGGTCTTCCCAGGCCCAGCAAATTCTGCCAAGAACGCACCAGCCATGCCTTTCTATCCAGACAAAGTGATACCGCATGGACTCAAGTGTCTGGAATGCAACAAGCAGATGTCAGATGACAGGTCACTGGCAGGACATTTCCAGAGACTTTCTGAGGAAATGGAGAGACTGGTAAAGTGTCTTGTCTTATCAGAACTAATATCAAGGTCACTGTCAATTCCAGTCCCCAAGGTATAGGCCGAAATGAGGGATTGTCTTATTCTTACAGCCTTTGTCAAGACTTTGGTTATTGGTTGAGTTACTGGGGTTGAGAGTCTTTAGTTTCTTACCAGGTAGCTATAAGTTTGGGTGTTCAAGCCTTTATTGGTATCATGAAGTGCCCCCCCCCCCCCCTCCTTAATTTCTGCTCCTGTCTTTCAGGTCTGTAAGCTGTGCATGATGACACTGCCCAACAAGTGCAGCTTCCGGGCCCACCAGCGCATCCACACACACAAGTCCCCACACTGCTGCCCCGAGTGTGGGGCAGTCAGCCTCTCCCCGGACATCCAGAAACACATCAGGGAGAACTGCCTCCACTATGCACGCAAGATCGGCTACAAGTATGTGAATGAGCGGCCTGGGGTCGGAGCGTCGGGGCTTCGCACGATGCTGCAACATTGCTCTGCTTTACTAACAATGATGCCCCTTGGTCTTCTCTTGTTCTCCTAGGTGCTCACACTGTGATATGTTTCACTTGTCCTTTCATGTTCAAAAGAGCCACATTATGGAGAAACACTGTGAGATATTCTATAAGTGCTCTCTCTGTCCGGTCGCCTTCAAGGCTTCAGATGGCTGCCTGACGCACGTCAAAAGCAAACATGACGGCAGTAGTGTGTCTCCCCAGTGAGTTTGACTCCCACAGTATCTTTATTTTCCACGATGGCCGAATCTTTTTTTTGGAGTACAAAAATGAAATTGTTGAACATCCACATATTTGAGTTCTTGTTGCACGTCGTCTCAGTCTGAGTGATTTTTGTTTTTGATACGTTTGATTCTCTAGAGTGATCTATAAGTGCTCCTGTGAGATGGTTTTTAAGAAGAAGCAGCTGTTGTTCCAGCACTTCCAGCAGAGCAGTAAAAAGCTCACTACCTGTGTCTTCAAGTGCCCTGAGTGTGCTGTGGTCTTCACGCAGAAGCAGGTGCTGATGCAGCATTTCAAGGTCGGAGACCTCGTTTCGAAGGCCCGATAGACGGGGCCGGTTTAACATTCTGTTCGCTAAGCTGTATTTTAAGCTGCCTCGTCGGCTGAACTCATGCCTGCTGTGGGTGTCACCGTCCTCCACGTTTCAGGGTGTCCACCAGGGTGTCCTCAGGGCAGCTGTGGATGAAAGTGCCAGACTGTCTGAAGAGCCGCCGCACCCGCAGGGCACGCCGCTGCCCCCCAGTCGGCCGCCGGCAAGCCGGCTTCTCCGACGTGTGGCCTCAGATGATCAGAAGGACCCAGCTTCCCAAAAGCCAAGTCAGACCAATCTGAAGAATTCAGGCTTGACCTGTGGAGAGTGTCTGCAGTGGCTTCCTGATCGCGATGCCTATGTGTCTCACATGAAGACCAGCCATGGGAGGGTAAGGCACGCATCACCGTCCTGCACCCTGATTTTTATTTTTTAAAGCTAATGTCGTCTTAGTGTGCTGAGTGTTACATTGTCGCACAGACAGATATTGAATTACAGAAGATTGGGATCAATGTATGTTGACGTTCTCTCCCCGTGAATTAAAGTTTATCCTTCCGTGTAATGCTACCTTAGAGCATGTCAGGCTGGCACTTCCTGCCTCTGCCATGGACCGCGTGAAGTGATGGGGGAGCTGAGGATTTGACACCCACAGCGGGAGTCCTGTCTTATTTCTCAGTTTAGCTCACTGAATACCGAATTAATAACCAATCGGAAGTTGGTTAAACCACTGTGATCGATGATGCATGGTAGCCTCACTCACTGATGGTTTGGAAGCATCGTTTCTGGCATCACTTACTGAGGAGAGAGTGGCTGCATGTTTTGATAGTAACTGCTTCCATGTTTTTAAGTAGGGCACTGAAAGAGAGCTTAAGTTGTTTAGTGCAGATGGCTTTAGTTAAAGCTGGATGCCATTGTTTGAGGTCAGTTAAATTCCTGATCATTCTCTGCTGTTTCCATAGTTTCTATCAGTACTCAAAATGAATTAGTTTAGCTGGCATATTGGATGTCAATGCTGGTATGGGGTATGTGCATTACAGCAATAGAAGAATTCATAGGAGATGGTCTGTTAACACAACAAGTCTCTTGACATTAGTGGAAAAACGGACTTTATTCGCTACGATGTGGCTCGTTCTTGTTTCCCTAAAGAGAACTCTGCTTACTGTGTTTCTAGATAGTCTGCTAGCTACACGGGATGTGGTCGTAGCTTATCGGGTTCTGCTTTTGAGCAGGACTGAAGAAACTCTTAGATTGATTATTCAAGTTCTGCAATTTAACACTCATGTGAACAGGACCCTGACAAGTAATGGTCTTGCTGTATGATGTTCTTGGGCAAGATGTTGGTGCAGGAGGCAGTGCTATCCTTCAGCAACTGGAAAGTTGCAGGTTCAAGCCCTGGTTCCTTCTGTCCCCTTCAAAGTGTCCTTGAGCAAGACAACGAACCCCAAATTGCTCCTGGTGTGCAGGTTGGCACCTTGCATGGCAGCCTCCACCACCGGGTGTGTGAATGTGTGTATGGATGGGTGAATGTGAGGCATTTATTTTAAAGCACTTTGAGTGCTCGGAAGAGTAGAGAAGCGCTATATAAATGCAGTCCATTTACCATTTTGTTCTGTTAATAATGTTGAATACAACTCCCATGTATAATTCAATCCAGATGCTGATCTCTGTTGTTCATTGTCTGCAGTCAGTGAAGAGATATCCTTGCCGGAATTGCGAGAGGTCCTTTAATTCCACTACAAGTCTCAGGAGACACGTTCGCAACGACCATGGTGGCAAGAAGAGAACCTTCACCTGCTGGTTAGTCGCAGCTTTTTACACTCCAGTTTCTTCCTTAGCTACTCTGACCATATGTTGTCTGCTTAAAGAAAAAACATTTTATTCTCTATCAGTGAAATGTTTAGATTCCACAGTAAATGCATTGTTTACGTTACTTCAGGCTTTATACATATGCATTGTTTTTAATGGTGTTATTTAAACGACTACCTTCAAAGGATGCATTCTTCTTCACTGAGATGTATACATTGAGACCGACCGTGCAGGATAGATCCCGAACATCTCAAGAAAACATTCAGCTCAAGTTAATTCTGCTATAGCCGGCAATTAAATCTCTCATCACAAACTAAAATAGTTTTTTAACAAGATGCTGTAAGTTTACCCTCTTCAGTATTAACCTAAAAGCCAATTTTGTGCTATAAGGAAATTCTTCCATATGTAACCAGTGGTATGTGGGTGGTGTGCAGTTAGATGTTGCATGTGGAATGAATCAGTTTTAGTTGTACAAAAATTAAGCCGTGCATCATGATGGAATTTGTGTAGGCATGTTTGGATGGAAAGTGGGTGCTGCAAGAGATGATGTTGAGGGCTACACTGGGCAGACGCACAGTCGCTGTGTGAAGGGGACACAGGAAGTGCACATTTCATTGTAACCATTTCCTCGTGGATGAGTGCCCCAAAGTTGCACTCATTTACAGAAAGCTAAATTTCTCAGTCGTGCGTTCAGTGTTTCCCCTAGGTTTACAGCTTTGGCGGGTAATTTGTAATTTTTTTTTTTTTTTTTTACTTTTTACAAATTACCACAAAATTAATTTATGATGAAATAGCTTAATTTTGGTAGTAAAAACACTGAACCATGTGACTGGCGGAGAGCTATAAACTGATGTTTTTTAACGGGGTATAGCAGTGCAGCTAACTAATCATGAAACCGCTGATAACTAGAACAGCGTAATATATGGAGAAGGTAGCTTGGGTCTGTAGTAGCTGACAAAATCATCAGTGAAATGGGAACGTTAGCCTCGATAGCTGCTAAGCTACCTTATGTTAATTATGATAAACAGCTATTGCTGACCACATATAAAAACACATTTTGTATATTAACACCTAACGTATTAAATGTTTTTAAAAATATATATATTTTATCAACATACCACTTTACACTGCTTACCAAGCACTTTAAAGAACACGATTCTCTACCACGGATGTCCGGTTCGAACTGTTTACCATGGGAATTTCTCTGGCGTTTTTTGCAAGGGGTCCGAATGGCAGCTCTGCCGCTGTCGTCTTCTGCCACTCTGCTACACGTAATACGGCGTAAACACGCCCGACCACAGTAATGTTCCTCCGAGTGAAACACGCTGATCACTGAGCAGTACATAGTCTCGTGGATTAAATGAAGCATCGAAGCAAACTATTTTGTAATAGTTATTTGAGTTACCCAGTGAATCCTTGCAGCCCTAATTGTTTTGCGTCTGTTGACAACTGACAATGTCGATAAACGCCATGTGTTGTGTGCGTCTCAGTAATCGCATCACACAGCCCTAATTTTTATATTGTTTAGCAATTGCTAGCTTGCTGTCATACTGATTTGTTTTGCACGTGCAGTTTTCAGCTTAGTGTTTCAACATAACTTAATCACCATTATCACTGTAACTGAACACGTACTGTGCTTGTCTCTGAGCCGGATCTATTGACTTGAATACTGTGCTTTAACATTGAAATATTGTAATACTTTTTTTTAAGTATCCAGAGGGCAGGTAATTGCATAATTAGAAAGGAATTAAGTGAAGTTATATTTTCCCCATTGTGACATTGAATGTCTTGCTTTTTGGAGCACGTGCTGTTCGTGGAGTGCAGCTATGCCCACGAGTAGGATGTGGGAGTAGCTGCATTTACGGAAGTCGCCTTTTAATGCCCTGTACATTCTCTCCTCTGTGTGCTCTTCCTGTTGAAGGTACTGCACAGACAAGACGATGACTTTTACCAAACACTTCATGCTGAAGAATCACATCAGCCTGATGCACGGCATTAAGAACCCCGACTTCAGCCAGATGCTACAGGCGGATCCACAAGAGAACCGGAAAGCCCCTGGAGAGGTAGTGACCGGAAAGTTGTGATGTCATCGCCCCCCTCACCCCCCCACACCCTTTTCCTTTTAACTGCCTCCGTTGTAAATTATAAAGGCGTGATGCAGGCTGAATGGTGCCTAAAGCCTCTACACCCATGCACAGGCTGCTGTGGTGAAGAGACCTTCTGACGAAGCCCTGAGTGTGGGGGCACCAGACACCCCCCCCGCCAAGAGGCCCGCACCCCAGTTCCGCTGCTCCAAGTGTGGTTTCACCACAGACGACAGTGGGAGCTTCCAGGAGCACATACCTCAGCACAAGACCGATGACGGCACCCCCCAGTGCTTGTACTGCGGCCTGTGCTTCACCTCCTCACTGGCTCTCAGCAGGCACCTCCTCATTGTCCATAAGATTAAGGAGCCAGAGGAGGAGCTGCAGCAGGATGAGGAGGAAGAAGAGGAGGAGGAGGACGAGGAGGAAAGGGAGCAGGAGTCATCACCTCAGGCCAGTGACAGGGAGGTCGATCCCTTCCCTAGACAAAGCAGCTCCTCTGTAGCTGAGGAACCTAAGAGGCTTCACTGTAACACCTGCAGTGAGGCCTTTGGATGTGAATCTGCTTACAGCTCCCACATGCAGACTCACGGCACCTCGCACCCAAAGGCGGTCCCTGAGCAATGATGGTAAACACCGATTCCCCCCCCAAAAAAAAAGCTGCTATTGCCCCTGTGTCCTGGGAGGATGAGGACCCTCTAAATACTCAGTCAGCATAACAGCGGCTTTCACCCTTGTACCTCAGTGGAATTTGCCTTATTCTTCTACATAGTATTCTGTCACGCTACAAATCACAAATCACTCACTTTAGCCGCAAAAACCTACACCAAATATAGATACATTTCCAACTTCATCCAGTTGGGTATTTGTTGACATGCTAGGTCATTTTTCCCCTCTTGGACACACAAGACTGTTAGATGATAAAGACCAGATAGACCCAGTGATTTTTGGTTGAGCTGAAAGCCACATTAAGGATAATGGGGGGTTCTAAACGTGCCCAGTCACTCAGATGGTGCTCTTGTAGAAGTGGGGCTCAGTGTGTTCACCCGTTGTAAATGTGAGCAGTATTGCAGGTTTGGCGATTTTTATCTGCATCCCAAAGTGGAAATTTCTTTGCATATCCCTCCATTGGCGATCAAAGGAAATGTATTTTAATATCTGTTCCATACCAAAAAGAATGTGTGGCTGTTTTAATTTTAACGGTAATTCAGTGGAACCAAAGTCTCCCTTTCCTGCAAGGTGATTGTGTGTGGATTGCATAACACATCTGTAACAAATGTTTACTTTTAATTTTGACAAGGACTTGACTGATGTCTGAATATTTAGCATACAATTGAAATTGTATATCAGAGGTCTGTTTCACGTGTTTACGCAAATTAAATATTTGTGTGGGAAATTGCGTGACAGCTATGAAGCATGCAGTGGGTACTTTGGGGAATTGTTTGCATATTTCACTGAAACTGAATATAATCAGGATGCGGCAGTTATAAACTAATATTGTCATTTTAAATGTCCGTTGTCATTTTGTAAAAGGAGATCAAAAAAAAATGAAATGGTTATGATTGGGGTGGGTGTGTAATGTGATATAGTTGGTGAACGAAAATCATTTCCACCTCATGTGAACTGTGGAGACTCTTGAATGAGGTTTTTGCAGAAAATTGACTATTGTACTGCTACATTTTAAAAGGAATGATTTTCCTTAATATATTATCTCCCATATTACTCAATTTTATAAATTACTTTGGAGATTTATCTAGTCATATTGACTTCTTTCCATGTGAAATTACCATTTAAAAGCTGTATGACACGTATTCCTTTTCATGTTTGTAGTAAATGTTATTTTCCTTAAGTCCTCGCCAGTTTCCTGAAGAGTGGCTAATTTAAGATATCTTGAACAGAAATTATACTCCTTTAAATATCAGTGTTTTTTGATACAGCCTCTATTCAGAGCAACTTTGTACTTTTTGATAACGTGTGGTAGTATGGAAGTTCTGGTACAGGCTAACCCCATGTACATAGCTAATAAATTTCACATGTCTATCAGGGTTTATTTTTCCCAAGCCATTACACATCTATTTAACCGGTATTGGCCTTTGTGCCTTGCTGTTATGTTTACTTTTGATTATTTCAAATAAAATGCGTATGTCTGGACTGTGTGGGCATGATCGTATTTCTTTATTCTGTTATGAATTAAATAAAATATACCTTGCCTGTTCTATAACTGAAAGCGATATTGTGGTATTTCTGCTAAAATTATTTATTAGTGGGCTATTTTTAAAAAAGCTCATATCTTGTTTGTGGAAGCCCGAGCACCCTATTTTTTGCGGATTCAATCTTGTTCATAAAGTTTTCGGCTAATTCTTTTTAATCAGGTGATATTACTTAATCTACGTTTTGCCATGAAATAGGCAGCAGGAAAATCTATCCATCGTTGGCAGGTATTAAAAAGGATTATATTTGTGTATAGTCTGTATTTTAGCGTCCATAAATTGATTTTACATGGAAAAAGTACAAACGCTCAACTTTATTTTAGCCAGCTAACAAATTTCGGTAATACACGCACTTTGGACCTGATTTTTAAGACGCCTGGCATAGGTCCCTAGAAGGCAAGTGGAAACCAGACCGTTTGTCCCGAAAGGAACACGCATTTCATCTGTTTCTACATAGAGGTATCTTTGCAATATCGAATCGGTGTATTTCTGTTTGTGCCGACGAGCGAAATGGAGTTAAGGAGTGTCCGGCGAGCAGGCACCGGCAGCTCGGTCTACCGCGCACGCTCACTTTGTCGGTGCTCAGCGCTGTCTGGTCCAGGCAGAGCGACAGTGCTGTCCTTGGGTCTCCTGGACGATGCGCCGCGGATGCAAAAAAGCCAGATATGGGTAATTAACTTAGTTGAGTGGTGTGCTTGGGGTGTTCAGCCGAGCTCATTTGGCGCTGTCTTCCGAGATGGTCGAAGCGTACAGTGCGGGGAGCTGCACCGCCGAGAGCTGATCTAATTACCGAAAAGAAGCAAATGTGCAATGATGCATAACTGGAAACATCTATTAACGACTATCGTCTCATGGTGTAACATCGCTAGCAATAAAATCACTATTTAAGTAAGTTAACTAGTCTCATTCGTGCACGAATATAGGATGATATATATTTTTTAAATGGCATATGTCACCGTATACCTTGGGTGGTGCTGTGAATTTATGTCAAATGTACCAAGAACCAAAATAAATGTTACTATGCACAAAGTGAGCAAATACTAAGTCGACTGTTGTGTTAATTAGCGTTTAATTTAGCTAATAGTTCAGAGTTATATTTTTTTGTAATATAGATTATAATAAATTATAAAAGACTGCTCTGCTTCATGTGTCTGAAAGCTAGTTTTGTACAATTTTTTCCCTTGTACATTTTTTCAGAATTAATGACATATACATGTACATTATTCTATTATGCTCCCTAACCATGTCACCTCATGTTGTCAAGCCAGAGCTGTACACACATAAAGACTCTGCTTCATGTGTGTACAGGAGTATTTCAAAAATACGCAGAGTAGTCTCTATATACTCCACATTTGGATTGATATCATGCACTAAAATTGTTGAATCGCGTAATAGTTCCTTATTTTAATGTCAAATGAATGTTCAATATTTAATATTTAACGCTGTTAGAGAGATGGCTAGTTTATTATAACGATATCAAGCTATTATTTCCAATCAATCACGCAGACATTTGCATTCAGACATTTTAATAATTTCTCTCTAATCGCTCAATTAAAGTCTTAATTTATTTATTCTAAGTCTGATTCTCCCAAATGTTATAGATTCAAACAAAATACCGACCTAAATGTAAAGCTGGTTATTACGATCCTGTGTGCAGCGGGTTGCTGTTGTGTTTCTACTGATAACTTGTCTGTATTTGAATTTCGACTTTGTTAGCCGGTACTGAACTTTGGTTTGATTGTATTCTCTGCAATTATGATCTTGAAAGGCTTGATGGTTGTAACTGGCACTGAGAGCCCAGTTGTAGTCGTTCTCTGGTCAATGTTTAATTCCATATCCTCCCCACAAATAACATATTTGGTAGCCTATTAAATTAGATCTGTGCTTAAATGTATTTTGCTGGCAGTGGGAGCGTGGAGCCAGCCTTCCACCATGGAGACCACCTGTTTCTGACCAACAGCACGGAAGGTCCCGTCAAAGCTGGAGAAATCGTGGTTTTCAGGATCGAGGGGAGGGAAACCCCTATAGTTCAGGGAGCGCTCAAAATTCACGAGAATTAAGTCACAGTAATGTACAGCAGCAAGGGCGATTCCAGGATGTCACCCCTCCCCAAAATAAATAAAGAAATATTACAGTGTGACATCTATATTTATGTAAATGAGTAAAAATTTCTCTGAAGTTTGTACCACACAGTAATGAATGATTATCCAAAATTCAAGGTAAAATTTTCTCCATTCGAATAACAATTCAGAATGCATGCTATACTGACCTAATAGCCGACACGTTGCCTTGCCTAAACGGTGGAGTTGTACAGTTGATTGTTTCCTGTCCTCAGTATGCCGTCCTCTTCCTGCTGGGCCTTTTCCTGCTGGTACATCGTGACTTACTGCATTCTTCTATTATTGTCAAAAAAAATCAAGGAGGGCTTACAAATTAGAACATTCTGTCTTTGTACTTGCTACTGTTGCACTTATTGGTCAGTTATAATAGGAGGAATCAGACTTTAACAGTCATAAATGGTGTCAGGTCCTGCCCATTAATGATTGGTTTAAACTACATTGACTACCTCTGATTGGTCTGAAGGGTGTTAATTCATTTTCTATAAATGCACATGTAGTGCCAGCCAAGCAAATCACAGTAATAAATCAATGTGCTATTATAATCTTCAATTCTGTTTAAGTAATGGTCAATGCCAGACAAGCCATGCATTATACGTTTTTGAACACATGGCTGCAGAGGCAAAGAACCAACAAAACATAAAACCACGGTTGCAACACATTTGTCGTATATGTTTGTACCACAGGACATTATCTTCACATTTAGGAGTTGAAATGCATAACATCATCCGGGGAGATTTCAGTGGTAATTTTGAGCTTTACCCCTGGCATTTCTGAACTTTTCTCCATTGTAACACTTTGGAACTAATGACTGGCTTAGGATCGTAGCAAAGGACAGTTTTCAAATGAATGACAGTGACTTGGGTTGTAGCTAATCATTGGCAGAAGAGGTCGTTTTACTAATAAATCCATTTTTAGTTTGTAAACGTAACAATAACGTCTTTAGGTACAAAAGTGTAGAGTGACCGTGGTATAAACGGGTTCATGCACCCCAAGCCACCCGTCATACACTTTTAAAGACGCGCCATATCAAGTGCATGTAGCGTAACAGTGAGCGGCTACATCAGACAATAATGTCAACTGGCATAGTAAGTAACACAGACGGTATATAGCGTAAAATGATAAATGATAAAGGCCCAGACGGTAACACTGTTGCCTCCAGGCCTAGCGGTTTGAGTCCCTCCTCTGCGCCTCTGGAATGCCGCGTGCTCCTCACGTTACGCGGCTTTCCTTGGGCTTTCTTGGTTTCCTCTTGCAGCCCCAGGACATGTAGATTTCCCTTAGCGTATGATTACGTCTGCATGTGCATTGGATCCTGACTAACATACTACACCCCCCCAACCCTGAGCAGGAATATTAGCAGATGACTAGAATAACTGGAAAGGAATTGTATGGCTAAAATGAATAGCAAATTGGGAGTGTTTTTGAGATTGCGCAAGTGATCATAAGTTTATTCCGCAGTGCCGTTATATGTTTCGAGAGCTATATGCTCCAGGAGACACATCTTTGGTGAATGTGAACAGAGGTCAGATGCAGGACAGACCTGCTAATAGCTGGAAAGGACAAGCCCTGTTAGAAGACCTTAGGCAATGCACACATTTCTTGTTATGTTTTACAAGCATAAAATATGTTATAATTAACAGTTGGTGAATAGCTTTATTGCTTATAGCTAGAAATCTCTCTGAACCTTGAAGCTTCACATCATCAGTCTTTCATGCAAAATTTTGGATAGAAATCAAAATAAAGACAGGTTGTGTGATACTGTATTTTTGTATTAGGTGTTTTGAGTGTGGTGACTAGCAGATGCAACATTGTGGCCAAAGGATATTTTGCTAGCACATATCATGTTCATAGTGTACCTATGTCTCTAATGTGTTATTTGCCTTGCTTGTACATTGCTTTGCACTAAATCGTCTGATAATTAAAGGGAATGTAAATGTAAACCGATTACACTAATCCCAGAATGTTTGTAAACCATTACATTTGAAGTTGTATTCATTTGTTTTGCATTGCCATGTGAATTCTTAAAAAATCTGTAATTACTGTAGTTTTATCTTGTTTATCTGATGAATGATAAACAAGTTTTATAAGTCAGTTTTAATTATACTCTAGGTGCACTAAGTCAGTTTATTTTAAATTCTCCAATCTTTGTTTTGATGAGGAACTTCTTGTGAACATGTGAATTAATATCTTTTTGTGAAAGACTGACTGTCCAAGAACATGTAATAATGAATTTACAAGATTCCACCAACCTTTAAAGCAAATGTCTCATTAAATTTGGATTCATAGGTTTGCCATAACGGCTCAGTTCATCTGTTTATATTTCACTAATAGGCAAAACTCATCTCCAAATAGCTGGTATTTTTTGTAATTAAATTTGTATATTCTTTTTGTTCCAGTCGTTAAGGTTTGAGTTGTTATAATTCACATTAAAGGTACAATTTCAAAAATGAAGTTACAATTCAATAACATCAGTATGAAAAAATATGGACTCGTGTTTACCCATGGGCCCCTCTGTCATGGGTGCTTCTGTAACCATCCTGAGGCCTTAAGATAACCTTTGGCGTCCCATCTTTGGTGAATATGAACAGAGGTCAGATGCAGGACTGACCTGCCAATAGCTGGAAAGGACAAGCCCTGTTAGACCTTAGGCAACGCACACATTTCTTATTATGTTTTACAAGCATAAGATAAGCATATAAATCTGGCAAAGCTGCATCTAGCATTACAAAATAAACTGGAATGCAGAACTTACTTGGTCAAATGTAACTGCCAGCTTCCCTCTGGGTGTTTACTGTACCTTTGGAAAGGTTTGTTTATAAACAGTTGCTGTATTACACGAGACAGGACCTGCCTCCTGGATGGATGGATGTGTATTACATGGATGCACAAAGTGCTATACTAGATGAACGTTTCTTCTACAGTCGTTTTGTTTTGGATATCTGCAGGAACTATATTTTATAGCAATTTTGCATTTGATTTAAAATTGGTCATTTGAATATTCATACACGTGTACTTTTTACAAACAACACAGCGCAAACATCAGACAGAGGGACCCCACCTCTTAGAAGTTTGGTGTCATTCAGAATATTTCACATTTTCCATGAAACACTTTCATTCATCAGATAAAAAAATTAATGGAAAATATCAGGATATTGACAAGGTTAGAAATAACATTTTTTTCGCATGAATTAATTTTGTGCGTCAAATTTGCTTTCATCAAAGAATCCTTCATTTGCAGCATTGATAGCCTTGCAGACCTCTGACATTCCCACTCTCGATTTTTTTTAGGTAATCTGCAGAAAATTCACTCCATGCTTTCTAAAACACCTCCCACCAGTTGGATTGACTTGATGGGTATTTTGTACAGTCAAGCTCTTCCGACAATAACTCAATAAGGTTTGGGCTCCAGTCACTGCTGTAGGATGGAATTGTAAGATTCCTGTAACACTGAACAAACATCCTGCCTCCCAAGCAAAGCCCCCCCCCCACACCCTCATATTTCCTCCACCGTGCTGGACAGATGGCATCAAACATTCCTCCAGCGCCTTTGCATTTGTCCTGTGTCTCACAAATGTTCTTCTGTCTGATCCAAACACCTCAAACTTAGATTTTATAACACTTTTTTTGCCCAATCATCCTCTGTCCAGTGTCTGTGTCCTTTACTCATTGTGATCCTTTCCTGTCTCATTTTTTAAACACTTCTTAGAAGACCAGAATCTGATGTTCTGTGGCTGCTGGTTGACAAATAATAAAACAGGGTGGCACTTTGTGGCACTGTGGCCTCCCACCTCTGGGGGCAGCGTTTGAATATCTGCTGTGGCTCTACGCGTGAAGTTTGCATGTAGAGCCAATAACCTCAATAACATGCTAAGGCAACTTGAAGATGCTAAATTATGAATGTTGTGTGTGCCTTGTGATGGGCTGGCAGAACTTTCTGCCCTGTCCTGAGTTGTTTCTTGGCTTGTGCCTATAGTTTGTGAGACAGGCTCCAGACCCGCCAACCCTGCACAGGACAAGCAGGTATAGAAAATGGGCGGCTGGATAATAGAGCTGCAAACTGATCTCCTCTGATGATCTTAACCTCCTGCATACCAGAGCCTCTGATTTCTCTTTCTGTCCTATTTAGAGCGTGTCTGTGCTGTTCTGTGAAGGGAGTAGAGCACACCTTCAGTTTCCTCACTATTAGAATGGTATTGCGATCTCTCATGAGAAACAGCTGCCGTTTCTCAAAGCAGTAGACGAGTTTCCGAAGAAAGTTCACTCTTTCTGGCTGCTCTGAGACCATAATCAAGTGCAGAAATGCTGATACTCCAGATACCCAAGCAGCCCAAAGGAAATGAGCATTATTTCTTCCACATAATGACACAAGGATTATCTAATGATGAATTAGTCTTTTAAAATGACTCAGCACTATCTTACACAACGTGCCATTGGAACACAGGAATAACGATTGCTGAAAGGCCTTTTTAGATTGTCCATTAAAACCAGGCAGCTATAATAGTTATTACAACATTAACAATGTTTTTTTTAACAAAGGGTCAAAGACATACAACAAGGTCTCATCAAATTGTGGAAAGGAAAGATAGAACAGAAGAAAGAGAAAAAAATAATAATAAAATCAACCCAAAAAAGCAAGCAAAAAGATAAATAAATGAAGGAACAAACAAACAATAATAATAATAATACAGTGGCATAACCATTAAGTGATATTGTCCAGTGAGTGTGCGAATTGTTTAGATTGCATATAATACTTCCCCCTTTGTGGTGAGCATGTATGTCTGTGTTGGGGAAGATAAAAGCAACACATGAAGGAGCTACAGATGGGAAAGCGGAGAGGTAGGAACAGAATTGGAGGAGGGTTATCATAAGGTCAACCAAGGCAGCAACCCCGCCCAGCAATGACAACCACCCCCCACCATGACAACCCCGCCCACCAATGACAACCCTGTCCACGAATGACAACCCCGCCCACCAATGCAATGCAATGCAATTTTATTTATATAGCGCATTATCACAACATTACATTGTCTCAATGCACTTTACATTTCT
>JABFEA020000021.1:8898319-8915116 GCA_019775915.2 Cyphomyrus plagiostoma | reverse complement strand
GTTGGGATAAGATCTTTACCGTTTTGGAAGCCATTAATAAAAAAATGCCTTTATTGTTTTATCCTGTTCATATATATTATTTGACATTGACATACAATATCTCTTCTTCCAGGAAGTCCTGGCCAAGATGGCAGCAAATAAGAAAATAAGACAACAGTTTCACACCAGTTTTTGCTATTTGTGAGGTAGAGTTACAGTTAGGGGCGGCATGGTGGTGCAGTGGTTAGCACTGTTGCCTCACACCTCTGGGACCCGGGTTCCGGTCTCCGCTTGGGTTTCATGTGTGTGGAGTTTGCATGTTCTCACCGTGTCGTCGTGGGGTTTCCTCCGGGTACTCCGGTTTCCCCCCACAGTACCAAAAAAATGCTGAGGCTTATTGGAGTTGCCAAATTGCACGTGTGAGTGTGCCCTGCGATGGGCTGCCCCCCCCATCCAGGGTTGTTCCCTAACTCGTGCCCGTTGCTTCCGGGATAGGCTCCGGACCCCCCCGCGACCCAGTAGGATAAGCGGTTTGGATAATGGATGGATGAGTTACAGTTATCTATAGCTACACACTGTGTTCTCCCAGTCAAGTAATTGGATAACCAATTCAATAGTGTCACTTGATCCTATACTCTGCAATCTTTGCAAAAGACAAACATGATGAACAGTGTCACATGCTTTTGTTAAATCTATAAAAAGAGCAGCGCATGATTTTTTTGTTATCCAAAGCAGTAATTATATCATTTGTAACAGAAGTTATTGCAGTTAAGGAACTGCATGTGGACCTGTCTAAACCCAGACTGAGTATGACATAAAGTATTATTATCAGATAAAAATGATTTAAGTTGGTCATTAACAAACGATTCAAATAACTTGGCTGTGACTGATGATCTGGAAATAGGGCGATAATTAGCCAAAGAGGGGGGGTCACCTCCTTTTAATAGTGGAAGGACAGAGGCTGACTTCCAGGAGCTATAGGGATTAACCCACTACAGAGACCAAGATTAAAAACAGAAGCAATAGGACCAGCAATCAGATCTCCTGCTTTGTTTAAAAAATAAGGCTCAATCTCATCTGGACAAGCAACCTTTTTGCAATCCAGGTTTAATAAGGCATTGCGAACTCGGGAGGCAGGAATTATAGAAAAGTTAAAGTTGGCAGAACAGTTAGAATTGATAACTGCACTTTCCCCAGAATCTACTGGAAGACTGGATTGAGTAATAATTCCTGCATTAATGAAAAGCATCTACTACGTTTTGTTTACCCTTAATTTCCCCTTGATTTATTACTAGGAAGTAATATATATATCTTCTTTCTCATTCTACACGCGCACACACACACACACACACACACACACACACACACACATATATGTAGGCTATTTGTCTCTGCCTGATTTAACTACGCACAAGACAAAAGTATTGTAACACCTGGCCATTACAACTATAGGAACTCTTATGTCATCCCATTATAAATCCATAGGCATAGAGTTGATCCCCCCTTTGCAGCTATAAGAGCTGCCACTCTTCTGGAAAGACTTTCCACGAGGTTTAGGAGGGTGTCTGTAGGATTTTTGCTCATCCATCTACTACTACTACTACTACTACTACTACTAATAATAATAATAATAATAATAATAATAATGAGATAATAATTCGTTTTCCATATCCGCTTGTCGTATGCAAGGTTGCAAGGGTCCAGAGGGGATGCAAAGCAGGGGATTAATCCCGGACATAATAATAATGATTATTATTATTATTGTTATTATATGTATACTAACACTTAATTTTCAGTGAATATAAAATGTAAAATTGAATACAACCATATATAGTTACTTACAGAAATAATTAGGCGTACAATAACCTCATGCTTCATGTAGATCAGTTCCGGGCATCCAAACTTGTGACTTTATTTCAGAAGCCACCCCTCCCGCACCCAGCCACATATAAATACATGGGTAGATATGCAGATATGAAACAGCAAGCGACTCTGAAGGTCTGGAGGAGAGAACATCGGTTTCTAAATAGGAGAGATATCCAGGGATCATAGAAAATAGGGGGGGAAATTCGATAGGCACATTTTGGAAAGATGGCAGAAACTGCGTGGAGACAGATCTGTCAGTTCGGATTCCTCACTTATTTAATCGTTTTCTCTTATATTTCTGTGACCAGTTCAGTGAGTCTTGATTTGACAGAACTGAGAAACAGGGTGTCAAAAATCAAAGTAAATCCAAGAGGAAATCTGTGGGCGACGGGTGAGACAATACATCTCCTGTCACCGTTCGAAACAAAATGCGTCTCCTTCTGCCTCTACAAAGGACGATCGTATTGAAATTAATGAGAAACTAGATATAGGCTATTATTGTCGTATTCAGCAAACTAGTTAATCCCACCATTTAGGGAACACTTGGCCATTTAACAAAACTGTAGGATTCGCAAGAATGTGATTACAGAAGTGAGAATATAAACGAGGCATGGGCGTCTACGAACCAAAAAAAGCCTCATTTAGAGCGTTGTTACTTTCGCATGTACTTTTACTGCCTGTAAAGCTTACTGATATTTTATTTATCTATCTATTAGGTCATTTCATGGGAAAGAAAAATGCTGTGGACAGCTCGTCGCTTGAGTCTCCAAATAAGCAGGCGCTGAACGCAATTCGTACAGCTCTAATGCCCGAGCAAAAGGCGCAGGACTGGAGGGAGTTTATTGTGGAGCAGATGATCAAAGTTGCCGTGCAGGACCATCTGCAGGAGACTGGGGAGAAAATTGATAACAATGAACCGGTGAGTGAACTCATTTATATAGGCCTATAATAAAATGCGGTGGTATAATTCAGTGTGAAAATGCCCATGCATTTGGTTTTTGTAAATCGAGTTACTAATATTTAAAGAATTGTATTATTATATTATGAGTTTTAGTAAAGCATATGGAATTCAAAGATGCGGGAATGCGTCTGTTGTAATTCCAGATTAGTTTATAGAATAGTGGGTTATAATTACCCATTTGTATTTTCGAGCACGTTACTACAAGCATTATATCAACAAATAAGAGATAAAAGAAAGCTGCGTGACGGTTTCTGTTAAATGATAATAATCTGATAAAATGTCTGGGAGCAATTACCTCATTTTACAATAAGCTACAAGATACTACATCAACAAAAAAGAACCTAAACCAGTTTACGCTGCATGTAGCAATACAACTGATAAAGACCCCTTTCTGATCATTGTGTGAAACTGTATAATTACCTTAAGAAATGAACTGCCGCAAAATTGGTTTCCACTACTGTGTTTATTTTGCAGGAAGCAGACTCATTGACGAAGATATTGGAAAATTACTTAAGGAGCAGAAGAAAGTGACGTCAGCACCAGTCAGATTATCTTTTGACATTTTATCTTACATTACCTGCTTTATCTTACCTGCTATGTTAATAAACTTTCTGTCGGTAGCATTTCATTATGACCACATGTACTACAAGTAGTACGTCAATAAACAATGCCTCGCCGACTAGACTATGAAGCGAGTGACATTAATCATCAAACTCAAATACATCCTCTATGCCGAAATTATTCAAACTGGGGAGCACGGCCCCCTAGTGGGGTGCGAATGAATTCCACGGGGGTTTAGGTGAGGGGAAAGAACTGTGCGCTACCTTTAGAAATATGAGGAATAATGTGAACACATTATGTGCCTGTACAGAATATGACGCTAGCCAATAAAATTAAAGAAATGCGTAAAATGTGTATGTGTATCTGGGGGTGTGTGGTACAATCAAGACAAATTATTCAACCATGCAGAGGCCGGTCGAAGTTTGAATCCCACCGTTACGCTGTGCGAGCAGGAAAAGTCGATTCCAGTCGTATCAGCAACACAAAAGTTCCATCTTCAGTGAGTTGTCTTTCTGACACTGTTTTACAGTTTTAATAATCCTCTGTGTTCTGTCGAAATTAGCTACTTTGACGAGTTATCCTACCGTAGTGCTAATCGATAGCCCTAACCCTAACTCTTACCCTAACCCTGACTCTAAACCCCCCAACCCCCTAAAACCCTTACCCTAACCCTAATCCCAAAACGGTGGAACTGCACATGCGCTAAAAGGCTCGATAGTACGTCTCGATAGGTAGCTCAACTCGTCAGAACACCTGTTATGCAGAAAAGGTTCCAGGTGTGAGTAGTGGCCCACGTCAAGCACTGCACATGAAAAATATAAACAAGCAATAACGGTGGCGTATATAAAGAATTCTAAAACGAGGAACGCAACTTTAAATTCCAAGGAAAATTCCAGGAGACATTCCACTCGTAAGGACAACTCCGAAAACGTAAATATAAACTTGCAAACGTCATTCTACGTATTATGCGTAACCAATCATTTTTCACTTCCGGTTCACTGTAGTCAGGACTCTATTTCCAAAGCCGCATCTCATGGCAAAAGTAGAACATGCCGTTAATCGTGATGTGTGGTTTTCCCTGTAGTGGCAAAAGCCGCAGAACGAAGGAATTAAAGGAATATTTTCTAAGATGTACCGAAAGAAAGGTGATTGTCGTTGGGGATGAAACTGTGGATATGGCTAAGAACACCGTATACGCAGGTGAGACTTCTGAGTACATGCTGACAGTATTTAGCGTGTGTCTCCAAACTCAAACCTTTTTAACATATAGGACGAGTCACAAATTATGATTTAGAGATCACTTATGTGGCAGTCGATATTTAAACCATATAGTACCTGAACTCCTTTTACAAAAAAGAAAAGAACAGCAGGTACCACTTTGTCGCATCTATAGCCATATCGATAGGAATTAAATGTGGTGTCATTGCATTTTTGATTTTGAAGATATCTGGCATGTGAATTATACATAAATTCCAAAGCTGAAAAATGTTTCTTGTTTATTTAAAAAAAAGATATAACGCATTTTCTGCACCGCGGGCAGGAAGAGGCACCAACTTTTTTATATGCTGTTACAGCAACATGGGTCTGCTCTAGGGCGATCACCTAATCCACGTCAGTAGGGACACTATGGACTACTTCAGGTTTTACAAAATACTTCAACTGAAAGTGTCCCGCGCACGGCTGAATTGTTTGCCTCGTCTTGTACTTTTCATAGTTTGTTTCCTTGATTAAAATTCTCATTCTGCTGATTCACATGTAAATTATTGACACAAGCATGATTTTCAGAGACTAACCAATCAGTGTTTATGTGAAATACAGGTCATTTTAATTGAAATGGCTGCAAACCATGTCGTAGCTCATAGTGACCCTTTCTGACATGGATTATCTGGTCATCCTGGTCTGCTGTAACTCTTTGGAGATCTCAGAAAGAGTTGTTTTTTACTTGCCGTATTCAACCTTTGCATAAATGGAAAAGAAATGTAAGTTTCTTTCTTCGAAGTTCATCCCATGAACTGCATTTTTATTTTAGCATTTGGGTTATTAAAAACATTGACAATCTGGAATAACAAGCCAGTTTTTTATTAATTTAAAACAAAAATAAAATTTTTAATTTACAATACTTAAATGCATGAGCACTACTTGCCCAGTAGGCTGATAAATTATATATATATGTATTATTGAACCCCAAAGAAGCAGCATGTGGTAGGAGTAGTTAAAAAAAAATCACTGAATTTGGAAGAAACCTGAAAGAAATCTTTATGTGCTGTCCAATTGTAGGAGTTATGAGGCTCTATAGAGTAAAAATACTCTACCTGAAGTTATCTGATATTCTTATCAGAGAATATCTCCCTTGCAAGGTGAAGTCCAGGCAGGCCACTTTATAGCTGATCTTCACTCCTGTTCACATGTACAGGTGTTGCTTAGATTACATACATGAATAACATTTTCCTTGTGTTCTCCTGAGAAAATTAAGAAGACAGAAAAGATGGAAAGGCCGTTTCTTGGATTATAAAATGGAATGACCCTGTGATCATACAGCGGACTGGCTGTGCAACCTGAATATTTGGATAATGGGTGATGAAGCTGTGGGCAGAGTGATCTTGTTCTTGGGCCCCTGATGATTAGATAGATGGATACATACAAGCAAGAAGCTTGCACATTCTTATTTAAACAAAAAAAATGCACAAAAATTAAGTATTTTGAAAAAATATGCAAAACTATACAAGTTGTATAATGATTTTAAATTTTCGTTTTAATAATTTCTACATAGAGAACTACATACCAGTGTACCTTTACAGTAACATTCCAGTTTGCAGTAAGTGTATGCACAGTTACTCATCACTGTTAATAATGACCATTTTAAATTTTGTTTCTTGGCAGACTCCCAAATGGAAAAAAGTCTGAGGGCATCTTTAAGAGCTGAAGTAGAGAGGTGTGTTTGTCTTTTTGCTTTTAGGATGCCGAATGCACAAAGTCATTAGTTTTCCCTTGATTTTAGAGTAAAAAAAGGTTGACGATTGGTTTGCTATTGATTACTGATCACACCTATTTGCTGCCTGAATATTAATGTTGATGCTGAGCAATAATCTTGATATTGACCAATTTGGAAAAAAAAGATAACATTCAATAAATCAGTAAATATTTTATCGATTTTTACCCTCATAATATAGATAATATTTCCCCCAGACTAACCCTAATCCCAGTTGATCCAGGGACTGGCTGATCTTGCGTTCACCTGCACGTTGCTTTGGATAAAAATGTCCGCTAAATCTAAATGTAAATGTTTTCTTGACACTACTGGATGCTTTTTGTTTCTGTAAATCGCACTTAGATTTGGTTTCCTTTGGGAGTCTCTCTAGGGGGATATTTTTATGTCTTGCATTTCTGATTTAAGGTAGAGGTGCAAAGACTGGAATTTTTTCAAGCGTGACCTGCCAATCCCAATATTTGCCAATTCCAATTCTTGTTCTCTTCCAAATAATATTAGGTGCAGGGTAACATTATTAATGTCAATGTTGCACGTTATGCGCATACAGTACTTACATCGCTAGTAAGCTTGATCAAGATCAAGCTTTTTCATATCTTTCACACGGGCATTACATCTTAGGGGGGTTAAAATTTGATTAAAACGTTTTTACTTTTTCATAGGAACAAAGCTGAACTAGCTTTGCAATTTTAATGGTTATTCTGTTTCAAAATGATGTAGAATATGTTTAAGAATCAGTTTAAAGTTTACCTCTGTTTCACCGTGTTTTTGTGGTGCTTCTCTCGTGAAGTTCTTTGGCTTTACCTGTGTTACAAATTGCACTCTTTGTGTCGTCTTCACTCAAAGTGCTTCAATCCATGCTAATGACATTTTTTCTGGTGGATGTAAATGTGCATGGGGTGGTGGGGCTGTTGCCTGTGCGACTTCGCGTGACCTGTGGTGCGTGCATGAAATGGATCGGTTTGATATCTGAAATATGTTGACCGGCCGGTCTCCAGTCTGAGCCCAGTACACTGGAAATCGGATTTCGGTCCCTGGCCAGGCGATCGGTGCTCCTTAATTTACGGTGTTCCTCAGTATTAACATTGCTCGTTTCCCAAAATCATCTTGCACTATTATTGGTCAGTGGCTGGAGTATTAGCCTCCCAGATCTTCACCCCAAGCTGACTGCTTGACAGCAGAATGCTTGTTATCAATTAACTGTCTGCTAAATGAATAAATGTAAATGTATCACTCGTATTTATTATCAGTAGGCAACTTGAATAACTCCTGGATGATGTTTTGATTGCATTTTGAGCACTTTTGCTTCTTTGCTTGTCTGTTACTGTAGGACGGTCAATAAAGATGATGTCATCATCTTGGATTCCATGAATTACATTAAAGGTAAACTTTGACATAAGCATATCTATTCAGCATGCTGCGACTATCCTAAAGTATTACATTGCATGTCATTTGTCTGTCTCTTGTTGTCACAATATTGGTTTCTTTACAGCTGTATAATTAATTTACATTAGATATCATTATTCTGCCCACAGCTATAACAAGCGTAAGGTGATTGAAGATGGACGAATCTTTATAAGGTCCATGAATCATAGATGGCTCTGATCCCATTAAGAGAAGTTTAACCCTCTTAACTTCATTCAGAGCAAATGCACCTTAGTTTTTGAAATATTAAAATAATATTTAAGAACTCCCTGCTCGTATCATGTACTATTTCATGTTAGTATTTCCTCCAGACTGTTTTTTGATTTTTTTACATCATGACCTCCTCAGCCCAATTGCCCCAAATTACTTGACAAAGGTCTGATAAGGACCCTTTACACCACAGCACAAGTGTGAACCAGAGGATGACAGCGGAAAGGATAGATGCACCAATATGATATTCGAATCGGTATTGATATCCAGACTTATTTGAGGGATCCGGTATTGGCTAAATGTGAGCAGTCCACGTCTGATACTAGCTTGTTTAGTTTTTGGCAGTCTGTAAAAAGAGAACCCCAATTTCATGTTAAATCCGTTTCTACAATCAATCGCACTTTTTACAGGTCTTTCTGTACCTGTGTTTTTGCGGTATTCAAGCTAAACGCTAATGCTGCTACTCGGGTTTTTTTGCTACTCGGCGGCTGTGAGCGCAGTGATTTCTCCCTGCTATGACGTCCCTTTGCCGTTCCCTTTGCTGTACGAGGAAGTCGGATACGAGGGTGGTATTTTCCACTTTTAATAGCGACTGGTAGCACAGCGATTCGCAGTCTTTCTAAAGACACAGTTTTGAGACGTGGGAGTAGCATTTAGTGGAAAATCCCGTGGATTAAAGCGAACGCCGTGGATGGTTTGGGTTTCGCTAGCTTGGGCTGTTTTGCGCGCTCGACACAGCTTGTGATAGATGAGCGGCTGCTGTCGCATCGAAGCCTCTGGGAGAAAAATTGTGGGGAATTTTAAGCATTAGCTACTTGAGGTTACTCTCCTGGGAGATTCGCAGATTGAACTGCAAATACCTCAAAAACGCTTCAAGCAACGAGGTGGAACAGTATGTTATGATGTTCATCTATATTTACCAATTTAAAACATTTAATATAAAGTGTGTGCATATGCGTATATATATAATGTATGTATATATGTGTGTATATATTATTTATTATATGAAAATATTAAAGTAAAAAGAACTCATGTATCAGAATCGGATTGAAACTAAAAAATGTGGATCGGCCCACACTTAGCAGAAGAAGCCAAAACTCCTGATTTTTAGGGAAGTAAAATTCTGTTGTTCCCCTGCGCAAGAAATGATGTGATACCATTCAGGAATCAGTGTGGAGATGCTGCTAGAACTAAATGATGTTTTCTTCCAGGTTACAGATATGAGCTGTTCTGCCTTATCAAACATGCCCAGACACCTCATTGTCTGGTAGGTGAACAGCGTCTGTGTTTTAGCTTTTATTCTTTCAGTTGTCTTGGTTCATGCGTCATTCTGTGTCGACCTTGGCTTCGCCTCTGATTTAACATCTTCATCTTTTTATTGGCGAACATGAACGCATTCAGGTTTACTGCCTGACGTCACCGGAGATCAGTGCCGAGTGGAACGCGAGCAGAGGCACTGAGGAGCGGTATGCCCAGGAAATGTACGTTGGCTGCTTCCTGTTTTCTGCTGGCCTGTTTTATTATGTTGACATTGGGTGAAAAAATGTGTAAATATGAGAACTTTCATGACTGCAATGCAACTTACCGGAAAACCCTGTGCTTTTTCTTCCATTAACAAGCAGAAAACCAAATCCACGTTTTCATGTAGACGTGGTGTTTTGATAAGCTGTTGATGAGCATTTTCTTCATAGATTTGAGATGCGTAGTTAAATCTGCATTAATTTATTTGCCTTGCTTGCTGATAAAGCTCTTCATCCTCATTAAAATGGACTTTCCCTAGTGATAATTACTTGAACCTGCAATTAATACTATCATTACCCCATGTCTCCTGCAGTCTTCCACTCTAGCTGTCTCTGTTGAGGGAGCCAGTTTCAGATGTTCATGTTGGAATGTGTGAATCTGCAGCTTGGATGCCCTTGTGATGAGGTTCGAGACCCCAGACTCCCGGAATCGCTGGGACTGCCCCCTTTTCACAGTCCAGCATGACGACAGCCTGCCGTTTGAAGCCATTTCAGATGCGATCTTCCTCAGGAAGGCACCCCCCCCGAATCAGGCGACACAGAGCGTGAGGAATCTAATACCTGTGTGCACATGCATATGTTGATTCTCTGTGTTCATTACTCACTCCGTCCTCCACTGTGTCGCCAACCACAGCAACCTCTGTCTTCCACAAACTTCTTGCACGAGTTGGACAAAGTTACTCAAGACATCCTGACAGTAGGCAGTTTTTTCATCTGATTTTCCTCTTATCGATATTCCTTTTTTTTTTTTTTCTCAGGGCACCTTCTGTTTTTTTTATCGTTCCAACTTGCATATGACATAAGTAAACGTTTTATTTGCTCCCAGAAGTAATCGTTTCATACTTATTTACCCTCAGCACTTAGAATATTCCTGTTGTCTGAGGTCTGTCCAAATTTGAACTCTCCCTTCCTCCCAGGCTATCCTAAACGCACAGAAGACATCGCTCCCTGGAGATGCGATCACAGTGCCTGCAGCTTCTGAAAAGATATCCTTCTGGGTGTGTGGGTGCCTCCAGCTTGTCTGTTTATTTCGGGCCATTTCACCTGCTGCTGGAGGAATCGCGCATCCTCCCGGTGTGTGCGACCGACAGTTTAATTTGTAATGCGTGCTTTTAAAAGCGGGCGGTGTGCTGGATCCCCATGTACCTGCGTCTCAGTTCTAAAGGCGGCCGTGCACTTCACACGGCGTCCAGAGAAAACGGAATCGAACACATTGGCGAGCAGCGGCACAGACAGAGAAGCGAACAGTGTACACGGTAGTCCTTTGCACACTCAAGAAATGCACTCATTCCATGGCAGACATTACACTTCTCTGGCATTTACTGTTAACAGAAATGCTCGTACAAATGTACCATATTTCAAGTGTAGTGTGGTGCACAGCATGCATGTAGCTGTGTGATTTAGTCCTTCTCACCAGCCCTGTGGCGTCACATCATGTCAGCCTTGCATGGACAGTGGGCGGACCATAAACAAACCATAAAGTTCACCTTGAGGACCCTGTACAGGCGGTGTGCTGAAACGGTGATCACCATGGCGATTATGCCTCATGTGACGTATCGCTAAAAATGACGTCGATTTTGTTTGAGGCGCGTGGCCCAGCTTGAGCCATGTCTTCATGCAGAAAGGTTTGCGACGTGGGATCCAAGTTCCCTTAACCCATGCGCAGGTGCAGGCGACCCGGAGTCTCAGCATGGCAGAGTTGCGCAAACTGCGGCACCAGTTCATCAGCTACTCCAAGATGCATCCCACTGAAGACAAGGGCCTAATCGCCAACATGTTTGTGCAGTACCTGAACAAAAGCACGCGCTGACCCCTCTGGCGGCGGGCCTCCCCTCTGGCGGCGGGCCTCCCCTCTGGCGGCGGGCCTCCTTTTTAAGGCAGTTTTATGCTCCTTTTCATTTACTGCCAGTTCCCCCAGTTTTACTGCTGTATCCACATCCGGTCTCCCTTAAAGCATCAGTCTCTATTGGTCATGGACTTTTTCTTATGCTGTATCTAGATTTTTTTTTTTGGCAGTTTTATAAATTACTTTCAGATACTTTTACTCAAATTTATTAAATGGCACAAATTTGCATAATCGCATCTGCCAACTTTTGTATCAGGTATTTATTTTATTAGATAAATTATTAATTTCTTTTACTATTTTAAATTGCTTTATCACCTGAATTTTAGTATTAAAAGGTTGTTTGGAATCTATCTGGTATAAAAGCTCATTAGACCTGTGGAAGTATAATGTGCGTAGTCTCTCCGTGCCAATAATGAAGGAGGTTTCCTTAGGGTCTTTAGCCAGCATATTTTGATACATATATGCTTGTTACATAAATACTGGCGGATTACTGGGCTTAGCTCTTTAGATTTACTGGGGTTCATGATTCCCAAGACCTTTTGTGCACTCTTTGTGTTGTGTGTCTCATCATGCCTTTTGAAACCCTCTTGACTTCGAGACTGATAGAGAATCAAAATGACTGAAGTGAAGTGTATCTGAGGGGGGTAAGAAAGTCCACATTCCAGAAGTTCATGTTTTATAAGAGAACTTCGAACTTGGTGAAACTTTCTGAAGTGAACTGAATCATTTTATATGGCAGAAACTACCATCGGAATAAGGACTGTTTACTTATGTGGCAGATTCCTTTGTCCAAAGTGACTCACAAATAAGGGTCAGAGAACAGGATCAGATGGTGCTCCTGCTGCAGTTGGGATTGAGGGCCGTACTCAACAGTAGCATAACTCTGCCAGTCACAGGATTTGATCCATTACCTTCTGTTTACAAGCACTGAGCCATACACCGGCCTTTTCATTAAAAGATATTAAATGGTTGAATCCAGTCTATAGACAAAGCATTTCATTTGCTAAACATTGTTTAATTAAAAGCTGTATATAACTGAGGAAGGAGGTCAGTCAATGACTGGAGCAATTGGGCTTTACTCAGGGGCCCTGCAGTGAAATTGCTCTGCTACCTCTGGGCTTTGAACCAGCAACCTTGCGGTCGCAGGCACATAACCCTAACCCATTGAACCCCACAATGCATGTTTGTATTTAGTTTGAACATATTTGATATTTCATTGAACAAATACACCAAAATGTACATATAATGTAAACTGTATTATATAGTAGTGATATACATAAGCTGCAGTGGACTGGAATCCTTTCCAGTGCCTTTCCCTGCCTTATGCCCTATGCTGTCTGGGGTTCTCTTTAAGTGGGGTGGCGTAGTATAGCAGATTGAAACACATTCTTCAGATATGATTGTAAAGTTGGCCTCTTCTTTTCTCATCATCCTGAAACATCCCTGGAGCTGAGAAGTAGCCCTGTTACATGTTATCACCGTGGCAGATGGAAAAAGGCTGTTCAGTGGTTTGATTGGTATTTTGGTTCGTTTTTAAACATTCTGTTCACATTCTAGTCGATGTTCTCCTACCCATTAAGAATCAAGTTTACAAATCTGATTCCCAAATACTACATTTCGGAATGATCTGTTAACATTTTTGCATAGAAGAATCAAAGCAGGACAGTGGAGACAGTGCAGCTCCTTCTCTTATCAGCAAAGCAGTTTGTTTTGTCACATATGTACTAATAATGCAAGAAATCTTTCCGGGTAATTTCTGTACTAATATTTCAGTGATAGGTTTCTGTCAAGCCAGATGAGCCCCAGTCTGCACATTCGAGTTGATAAAGGAATGGCGTTCACCACAGAACCTGCTCCACCACACCCTGCCTGGAATGCCCTGTCCTACAGCACTTAGGAACACAGTGGATGAATTGTTCACCCTGCTACTGGGAAAAAGAAAAAAAAAAAACTCCTTCTGGCAGGGGTAGAGTACAGTGCTCGTGTAAGAAAGGTTTTTGTTAAATTTGGAATTTGTTGTGGATATCAGCAGGTTAGGTAACACTGTTTCTGACTTGAGGCTATATCAGCAAAACTTTTGATGTACTGGGCTGCTGTCCAGCAAATGCTCTAACGTTCCTCCGCATGTCCCCAGTGAAAAGACAAGGCCAGAAGTTTTCAACCTGTGAAGTAGCAGTCGGTTTCAGAAAGGTTGGTGACCCCTAATGTAGATCATCATATAGAGAGAAATTAAAGTGTAATCATCATATAGACCCAAATTACAGGATCCTCGGATGTGTGTAAATGCGATGTTAATGGAAAGAATTGGAAAACAAGTCCCAGAAATTTTAAAAATGACAAATACTTTTGGGTAACAGTTTACTTAAGTACAAGTAACTTAATTAGTAAGTTATTACTCAAGTACAAATCATGAGCAAACATATTAACTGCATGAAAAACATAAACTGTTATGACTGATTAGTGCAGAAGAAACACAGCATCTTTTTCCCAGAGCTGTGAAAGCATTGATATTGCTTGAGACGCTGCCTTGAAACAGCTCACAGTCTTCTGTGTGAAATGATGGCCACCATCTGGTGTGAAGAGGAAACTACACTTAAGCAGGATAGTAAAGGACAGTCACCGCAAGCAGTTTGACGTTACTTTCAATTGACAGACTTTTACAATGACTTTCTTTTAGTTCCATTTAGCATCGTGATACAGTCACACACTCACACTAGCGGGAAAAATCAACTCGTCTTTGCACAATAGAGCAAAAAACGGCGCGAGCCGATAATCCGGTATTTCGCGGTAGTTTGAGAATAGCGTGGTATTTTCCTGTAGCTAATGAATGAAGTGTTGCTTAGGCGAATGACCTGTGTGAAAATGGCCCCCACGCGTTTCACCAAACCACTCAGTCATTTGTGCCCACATTTGTATCATTTTGTACTGTTGAAATTTTCTTTTGTGCTAGTTTCTGAGATATAAAGATGAAGGTGCTTCACTGTCATTGTAAATACAATGCGATTCAGTTTGGAACACACCAGCAGAGACCAGGAGGGCAAAACCCCTTCCACCGTGGCGGCTAACAATGGGTATTCCATAGACCTGTAGCAGAGATCAGTTAATTTTGTTATGAGTATTCATGTCACCTATCAACAGAAAATAAACAAATATATGAGAACAAACTGCAAGTTCTGGGCACTTTACTATCCCCTCACAGCAGCTGCTCCAGTGTTTCAGATGCTGAAAACAGCAAGGTCCTGGTTACTGGGTCTATTTCTGTTTGACTGGTCCCCTGTAAACTTCCTGTGTTCTGCAGTTGAGTCCCTAAGCTTTCTGTTCATAACAGTTGATGTCTACATTATGTGGGCAAAAATATCGGGACACGTGGCCATTACATCTACAGGAACTTTTATGACATCGAATTTAAAATCCATAGGCATCAATATGGAGTTGGTCCCCCTTTGCAGCTATAACAGCTGCCACACTGTGGGAATTTATGCCCATGCTAGTTCATCCCAAAGGTGTTTGATGGGGTTGCGGTCAGGGTTCAGTGTGGACCAGTCAACTTCTTGTACACCAAACTCGTCCAACCATGACTTTATGGACCATGCGCTGTGCATGGAGGCGCAGTCAGGCTGGTACAGAAAAGGGCCACCTTCCCCAAACTGTTCCTACAGAGTTGGAAGCATAGGGTTGTCCTAAATGTCTTTTTATGCTGTAACATTAGAGGTTCCCATCACTGGAACTACAGGGCCTAGTCCAACTCCATACACCCCCACACCATTATCCGTCCTCCACCAAAACTTTACAGTTGGCACAATGCAGGCAGGTGGGTAACGTTCTCCTGGCATCCGCCAACTTCGGACTTCCAGACAGAGAAGCGTGATTCATCCCTCCACAGAAGACATTTTCACTACTCCAGAGTTCACAGGCAGTGAGCTTCACACTTCTCCAATGCTAGACACTGCGCTTGGTGATGTGAGGCTGGCATGCAGCTGCTCGGCCATGGAAGCCCATTCCATGAAGCTCCCAGTGCACAGTTTCTGTACTGGGATTATCTTGCAGGGAATTTCACAAACTGACTTATTGCAAAGGTGGCATCCTGTGACAGCACCACACTAAGAATTCACTCTTCATTCTTGACATTCTTTACAAATGTCTGCAAACCTGACTGCATGGCTGGGTACTTCATTTTATATGTCTGTGGCCATGGGTCTGAATGAAACTTGCAATCTACCACTAACCAGCAGGGGCCACCAGCATTGTGCAGGCTGACAACGAGGAATCCATGATTCTCATTGGCCACAAGGAGTGCCTGTTCATGCTTCCGCAGGCCCTGTGGACAGACAGCTTGGGGGGATTTCAATACTGAAGTGACTTCCACATCCTGATTGACCCCAGTTGTACTGAAGGCCCTGTGCCAGCATGTGTGGGGGAAGGGGTTTCTCACAATGCTTTTGCTTGTTTTCCCTTCATTTCTGGAATAAACCTCACCCTGAAGGGGTACCTGCCTGCCCACCACACGGTCACTCGTACTTCCCGGCCTTTCGTAGTTAACTTCCTGCAGGTTGAGCTTGATGTTTGAGACTGAAATTAGTATCGTGGTACAGTCACAGTGGAACGCAAAAGTTAGCTTTATATGCAGCTTTCTGGCTGCAATATCTTTTGATGTACGTGATATATTTCAGTGTTTGTATGTGTCCACTTCACATACAATAGCCCAGAAGTCTCTGGCGGTGAATGGACACAGTGCAATTATTAATAAATGCGTCTAAAACACATAATATTAAAGTTACATTGTGTACATTGTCCCCCATAGTTTAATGCTTAAAGCTCACAGGACACGTCTGTATTATTTAGGTTTATCTTTGCCGCCAAGTTGCAACAAATAGCAAATGGGGAAGTGAAGTGGGAAGGCAGAGTGGGCAGGGGTCAGCATGGGCACCCTGACTGGCATACGGAGCCCCATACGCAACAGGGCTCAATGCCCTATGTCTCACATTACGCCAGTGATCATCATCAAAATTATCTGTCACAGTAGCCCCTCTGTTGATTTGTACCAGACATGAAAGCTTTTATTCACATCTCACAGCAGTGAGTCCTGGCCGCGTTTGTGTCAATGAATGGACCTTTTGTGTGGTTTCAGGTTTTCGAGTGGCTCCCCAATGCACTCTGGGTGCCTGACCTCAGTGATGAAAACTATGCCACCACAGTTGCACACACTGCGGTGTGCCCGCTTCTGCAGTGAATATGAACCAGCCTATTTCCTCAACAAAGGTGATAATGGTGGGTCAGATGTCGTTGATTGCCAACAGTAACATCATATTGCCCAATCCTAGTACCTATATTCAATTCAATTCAGTTTATTTTTATATAGCGCCCTCCACAACAGAGTTGTCCCAGGGCGCTTTACATGGGTGTGGTAGAACACATTGATATACATATAAAATTAACTACATAA
>JABFEA020000021.1:8883260-8895264 GCA_019775915.2 Cyphomyrus plagiostoma | reverse complement strand
CCATATGTATCGGCTCTGTCCCTCTTATAGCCCTTTTGGGCATCTCCCCCCTCTCTCGGTACCTTCCATCTACGTGGAAACCCAATGTTCGATGTTTGCCCTAGTTAGTCAGTTAGTACTTGTCCTTGTGGAAGGCTAAAGATAAGTAAGGACCGCTTACGTTGTCTGTCTGCTCCCGGTCTTGATTGGATCACCCACCCCTGACGGCGCAAGTACGTTCTTGTTTCAATTTAGTTAGAGCCTTATAGAATTATTCCCTCACTAAGTTAATCTGTATTTCAAGAAGGAAGGCTTCATCTTATCACTTTTGGTGTTATAACCCCCATGGTGGGCAGAACTTCACTCAAACGACAGCTCATTCATTAAACTCCATTACACAGATTACTCTACCATGTCAGCTGGAAAATGTCTACAAGATCTGAAGATTTCACCTGTTCTTCAACTTTCTTATTGTTCGATTTCCCTCAGGCCTTTCTGTATACTTTGCAGACCAGTGTTTCTCAAACCAGTCCTTGGGTCACACTGGACGGTTCCACATTTTTGTTTTATCCCAGTTCCCAGAACACCTGACCAAAACAATCAAGAGCTCTAAAAACCTAATGCTGGGAACTGGGAGAAAAGAAAAACGTGGAACCGTCCAGTGTGCCCTAGCTGAGGATTGGCTTGGGAAACACTGTTGTAGAGTATTCTTGCATGTGTGTCCATCTGGTTTTTAATTTCACTAGATACATAAGTGTTAATACCAGGTCTTCAGTCTGCCCTGCAGATGAAAGGCTTAGAACCTCTTCACCAACTAATCACCATCTGCCCTTCCAAAACAGCAGACACCAACCATCTGCATTATCTTCATTTCTACCTGCAGTTACTTTCTCTGGAACTCCATCATTTCCCGCCGTCACCCCCGACTGGCAGAACAAGCATTCCACAGTTATCAGATCTGCTGAGTCACTTCTTCTTTATAAAAGTGAATGCTCACTTTTTCACGTTCACTTCAAACATCGGCACTGCACTGTTTTCGCAGTGTAACACCGGCATCACCTGCTCGCCGTGACCCGCCGTGGGGCCAAAGGGCCGGAATGAGGTTTTGCCACTGTGAATCTCTACTGTCTCACTCCAGCAGTCATGTTGGGTAACCCAGCTGGCTTTGATCCAAATGATTACATAACTGGAAGGTAAGTGCGGTAATTTCCAGAAGGAATGACTGAGGGAAACATGATATGTTTGTTGTATTTTTTTTGTATTAGGTTCTTCTTGGAGTTCCTTGTACATGAGAATTTAATCTCCTTTTTCAGTATTTTATGATAATGCCTTTAATTTGTATGAGTCTTGCAGTCCAGTATTGGAACGAATATACTATACTGAGTGTAATCAATACTCTTATATACTCATGAGCCAGTCCATTACATTTTTATTATTCTAACCCTGTATGTCTCTCCAAGTTGGTGTTTCCTAAATGAAAATGTAAAACGTAGAATATAATATCATACTGACTGTGGGTTATGCTGTTGGGAAATCATGTTAATGAAACAGATTTTCATATGCAATACATCACTGAGTATTGGTTAGTTGTCCATTGCATTAGACAGGAAGCCACCGGCATCATAAACAATTCAGAGTTGATGGAGCAGCACATATGAAAATACTGAATAAAGAAATGCTGTTTCTGGCCCTATGGAATAATTGTCGACCCTTTCATCAGTGCTTACAGTTGGCGGGGAGTCACTACTGGGGATGATGTGTGAGTATCTTATCACAGGTAATGACAGGTAAGTATTTATGTCTTCTTTGCTTTCTATTTATTTTCTTAACACTCATTTTCAGGATGGACTGTGTTCTTCTTAGATTTGCTCACCCTATGTTCTTGTTATCTGCACCATTCGTCTTGTTTGCCTGCACTTTATGTACATTGCTGCTGTGTGCACAGGAATCCACCCCCCCCCCCACCCCCGGGATCGACAGTATACCTTATATTCATGTTATCTTCCGTGTGCCCCGTGATAATCCTGCGTTATCTGGACCCCCACAGCCCTGCATAAGACAAGTGGGTACGGAAAATGGATGAAGAGATGGATCCTATCTTAGAGATGCTAATGGCTTTGTGGACCTTTGAGAAATCGCCAGGCCTGCTTTGACTTCAGGATATCGATTGCTGTTTGACTGATGGAAAAGCAGCAGTGAAGCAGGCTTACATGAACCCCACAAAGGACTTACTGTTCATTTGGCAGGTTTGTTTATGCAAGCAGTGCTCTCCAGAGTCAAGTTTGAATGTAATGTGTATCATTCAATTGTTTGCTTATATTTTTGCAGAGAGACCTTCAGTTATATTGTTTAGAATTGCTACATAATTGAAGAGAGTGAGATACGAAAATGAACAGGATATAAATATTTCAGAGTTTTGTTGATCGGATTACAGCTGATATCCCTGTTGCAGTGTTGTACTGAAACACAATCCGATATTGAGGTAATCAGTCATAGTTTATGGGAACACTTAATGTTTCTTGGTCATTTATAAGCTGTATTTGTCTTTTTATGTCTAGCAAAGAAATAAAAAAGAGCAGCAGTTGAATAACCTGGCATCACATGCCAGGTTAGGTGATTAAAAGAAGCATGTTACATAAATGAATTAATAAATACAAATGCAAATGATTCCTTGCAATGGGTTGGTTCCCTGTTCTGAGTTTCCCCTGCCTTGCGCCTATAGTCACTGGATCGGTTCCTTACTCCTGTGACCCTACATGGGACAAACAAGTATACTCCTGAGACCCCACCCATTCATTTATATCCATTGTGGTGGACATTTTGATTTTGCATCCATCTTTTCAAAGATGTAAGGAAACATATTTATTCCTGTTGTACACTAAAGAGGACATGCTGTGAAATTAGAAATAAAAATAAATTTGAAAAAGTCTAAATTGTAAGATGTCTTATTTCCTCTAAAGACAAATAACCTAAAATTGAAGGACAGTTTTTTTCCTTGGATCTCAGGAGGATAGAAAATAGACAGAAACGTAGTTGAATGGATGGATGGTAATACAAGTATCTGTTGCGTTCTATGGCTATACTGAAAAGTTTGCAAACATAATCGTGTCTGATTAGTACATGCAGTTTTGTATTTGAAAACACCGGGTGGTAAAATTAACTCGAGTCACATAGCAGCAACATGAGTTTCTGTGTCAGGTGCCTTTGGAATACAAAACCCAGAATCTATTATGTACCAGACAGGTAAATAAATCATGAACAAATCAGGATCAAATGTTTGAATAAAACCTTCTAGAAAATCAAGTTGTATTTTTATTAAATGTAAATCAATGCTAAAGTGATTCATTCACTTGTACCCATATGTAAGTCGTCAATCCCATAACAAATGAAGGATGACGATTAATAAAACAATAAACCAACGATACTTAATTAGCGTTTATACTGAAGGAGGCCACACAACAGCCTTACGTACACCCTTTTTAACCGCTAGAGGTCAGCATTTTGTACACGTTGTAAAACTGTTCAGTTAGCAAATAAAAACAGAACACCAAATGATAATATATTTAACAAGAAATGCCATGAAAGAAAGCCATTCAGACAAAATACGCATGTTTTTATTTTCCTTTCACAATCAATATATACTCAAACATTTAATAGTTTTTCTTGTACAGTATTGTCACTGACAGCTTTGTATATAACACACTGCAAACCTGGCTGTATATAAGCCTATAAACAAAATGGGAATAAGTAAGCGATGAAGTTTTAAGTTTCTGATAGACTTGCATGTTCCAGGGTGTGAGCGGTATTGACATCACTTTCATCATGCCGTGATAACACAGTAAGGCCGTTAATCATTTAGTCAGTGGTCCAAAGTGAATGTCTGAAGCGAAGAGCGAATATTATAGGATAAGCCCAACACTGGAATTCTTTAGATGTAAGGTTGTGTGATTTTTTTGTACCCAATCTGGTTCCCAAAGGATGAAAGAAGTTGGAGAGGATATAAGTGACCAGAGAAGAATGTTTACCTTCCAAAATGCATCTTACTCCTTTTTATAATTCATTGTTAAACTTGGCGTTCTGTGATAAGGTCAGTAGGCCTACCATGTTTTCGTAACACAAAACTATTCTCACCTTAATAACAAACAAAAGAACATGATAGATGCTAAATTTCTATGTGTTCCCCACAGTTATGTCCCATAGTATTAAGCACCCTCTGAAACATATATGTTGTAAGATGAATATAAATGCATGAATACAGTTCATTACATCGTGAGAGTTCTTTTAATAAGTCACACGTTTTAATAAAGCACATGTCCGCTGTGCTGCAGAAGCGATGAGCTCATCGAGTCACGTGATCGTGTCCGACAATCTTGTGCGCTGGTGGCGATTTCATGAGACACTGGGAGACACCGGGGCAGTACAACAAGGCAGCCCGACAGCCATTTTAACATTATAACTGGCAAGCAGCATTCACCACACGAATAAGAAATTATATAAAAGGAAATATGGGCCAGTGTGGTATTACGTCTTCGAAGACAGTTCTGGTTTTCCTTAACCTAATATTCTGGGTAAGTAAACCTTTTGCTATTATTTCTCTATGCGAAATGGTCAGGAAGGCTGAGATATACGCAGCAGATTTTGTGACTAAACTGGAAGAAGCAATGTGCGTTGCCAGACTGCGATCCAGCTTGGATTGGAGGGGGGCCGATGGCAGCGCTGGGACAGTCGGCTCTGGAGAGGAAGCTGCGTCTATTGTGCATTGTTATACTTAAGAGTATATAATTCTACCTAAATGTGGTGCCATAAAATGGAGGGGGGGTGTAATACAGTGCAGAGATTTACATTCTATATAATAACACAAGACGCAATACAATATTATATAATGCTGCATTATGTAATATTATATATTGTGACGAGGTTGCGTTCCTCTTGGTTTGCAGCGGTAGTTGAAAGTGGAGATGCGGCTGTTTCTATGGAAGGTTACAGCTTCGGCTGCGCAGGAATGAAACTCCGTGGCGTCTCGGCCACGGTCATTAATATGAGCACCGCGATCGTTCATTTCTTTAAATCCTTCCCTGCTTCGCGAATCGTTTTCTGGGGCTTTGTGTTACCCGGTGAAGCGTCCTTACGGTGCGTGTGGTGCATTGTTATCTATATGGCACATAGCTACAGCAATAATAAAAGCAGGAAAATATGCCTGTGTGTCTGTCTATGCCACCTATTTACAGATATAAAATAGCATAAGTTATTGCTATGTTTCAGTGTGAAGATGTTCCTCGGTATCCGGGTCTTTCAGATGTGCCGAGGTATGTGCATACAATGCATAATTTTAGCCATGTACTGTGTGCCAGACGTGCCTAACGGTGCATTTTCGAGTTCACCAGAGACGCCTAAAATGCCGAGTGCAACATATTCATTTCGTCAAAAATAGCTTATAATTTGATCTGGAGAATGTGAGAATTATGACTGAACAATGGATTGGCAGGGCACCAGTAATTGCAAGGTATTATTTCACAGAGAAAGGAGATACGTAGGTTTTGCAAACATTGCATGATGAATTGGAAACCCTTTGGCCTGGAGACCCGATGTAGCCTCTTTTGGTCCCTGGGGGGGGATGACGATAACAGAGAAACCCAGGCAGGCGTGGCACGTGCTCTGATGCACCCCTTGCTAGGGGTGCTGGATCCAGGCTGGATACTGGAAGGGGTGGGGTGGCTGTCCGGATCTCGCTGTGCACAATACCTACTGCTTAGAGGGGTCACTTAGGTATCGTTAAAACCGTTAGCTTCCACCTTTAGCTAACATTAAAACACCCGATGTATCCCTCACCCCCCACCCACTCACCCCAACCACTGGCATGATAGCAGTAATACTCTGTCACTAGGCAGTTTCCAGTCATAATGGGCATATAACATAGTTTAGTCATACCAGGGTGTGAGCTGCAGAGTTCAGCTGATATTAGAAATATCTGCCATGACAGAAGACATCAAATAGAGAATGAGTATAATTTTTGGAAAGTATATATTGTTTGTTCAGAAATATTTTTTCAGTTTTTCTCCCAGTCATGGTATTTCTGTAGGCAGTAAGGGCCACGGCTTGTCCACCCTTCGACTCTTCATCATCAGCAGGTTTCCGACGCGACAGCAGCTGTCCCTGATGAGTATTTATGAGCTGGGATTATCTTGCAGTGGCAGAGATCAAGACACACATCTCCGCAGTGCTGAGCGGCCGTTTGTCACTGTGCGCATTGTCAAATCTGTCTGTCGCAGAGAGCGACACTGAGAAGACGCCTGTGTTCTTCAGACACACGGCCTCTGTCACGGAAGTTGATGTAAAAGTGAAATATATAAATAAAAATGTCACTTTCAACACTGATTTCAAAAATGAATCTAAAATTAGCTAGATCTGACAGATTCTCTCTTCAGTGAATTCATCCTGTGGTTAAAGTTCATTTGTGCTTGAATTTCTCTATTTTTTTTAATATTTGGTAACACGCGGATGACTATAAGACATCGAGACAATGTAGGACTTCCTTATAAGACCTTCATTTGATTGAGAAAACGTCAGTGAATTTTATATCTGTATTCTTCTGCTTGAGTGGATGAGGTTCGACCTCTATGTTGGTGAAGCATTTTGTGTTTTTGCCAGAACGGTCGTTACTCGAACCACCACGCAAGGTATCGCCAACTACTCACAATCATTCCCCAGGTGACAACAGGAAGTCTTGTACTTTTCTTTGTAATCTTCATTTCACGATGACAGACTCCTTGTAGGAAAGGTGTGCGATTCTCTGTATCACTTTCTGCCAAGCTGATAGCTTCTTTTATACACGGTATTCACTTAGTGTCTCTTATTATTCTCTGTTCTCTACAGCTTTCATGTAACGTTTTCCGTTCTCACCCTTTCTTGGCGTATACATCACGTTCCCACCGCCTCGGAATTGCGGTGCCGTTACTCTTTATTTGCTGCATTGTCAGGACTGTACTAAATGCATTAACTGGCAAACATCAACACATCAGGATAGGAAACCATCTGTGGCTGTGACGTCTTCTACAGACAATGGCCTGTGTCCCGAAGTGCCCAAAAACCGCTCAAGTTGGCTATTGTTTTCAATCCACGTGTCTGCTAGGCAGTGTTAGTATACACTAAGACATGACGACTACATGACCTTTGACTCTCCAACTTCAGCAGCACTAAATAGGTGGACCCGGCTCCTGATTATCTTCCTCCTCCCTGTGTTTGTACAGGCGGCGGCTGGCATTCTGTGCTACGTCGGAGCCTATGTGTTCATCACATATGATGACTACGAGCATTTCTTCGAGGACGTGTACACACTCATCCCCGCCGTCGTCATCATTGCCGTCGGAACCCTCCTGTTCATCATCGGGCTGATCGGCTGCTGCGCCACAATACGAGAGAGCCGCTGTGGCCTGGCGACAGTAAGCGGACGCCTAGGAATGTGGGCCTGTTTCTGCCTGTGCCCAGTCTCATGGTCAGGACCCCTGCTGGCCACTCAGGGAACAACTTGTTAGCCTACAACTCCCGAAGACTAAACAGAACTTTGGGTCAAAGTTTGAGCGTCTAGTCAAGGCTTTAATCATAAATAACCACACCTTGTGTAGTTAGTTTTCACAAATGTCATTTGCAGGATTCTTTGTCACAGGAATCTCTGAATTTATTAATCTCTCTTTACCCCAACAGTTTGTGATAATTCTGTTGCTGGTGTTTGCTACTGAAGTCGTGGTGGTGGCTCTAGGTTACGTTTACAGGGCAAAGGTGAGTCTCACCTCGTCTGGCAAATATTGAAGTTGGCTGGGCTTCTGTTAAGGCAAACTGAAAAATTCCTAGGAAATTGTTTTAGCTCATCGTAGTTGATTTATAAGGAAGTAAATGTTAAGTGTAACGTCGGTGCTGGTCATTAAGTCACAGCAGTATGCCCACTGAGCCACACCTGTATATGTGTTTGCACTGTCATAAACATCCTGTTCGCACACCCCTCTGGACATTTACAGTGGGCCACCTCTAGAATTTAATATCATTCCAGAAGACAATGTTAAAACTTCAAGCATTGACTACTACATTACTGTAGCACCTGTGTGTCTCATATCCAAGGTGATCGTACTCCATGGTGTTCCTGCATCCAGGGTTACAGTCACGCCTCAATCTGTGAGGCACGGCAGGCTCCAGACATTATAGTGCGTAATGTTTTCCCATGAGCCTTCATTTATTAAAATATATAGCCTGGTAGGCTTAAAGACTAAGAACATATTTTGGCTTTACATGTAATCCATGTTGCTCTGAATTAAATGAAATGTTTGGAATTTGAAATGTAACTCAACAGGTTTCTAAAGGCCCAAGTCAAGTTTCACCAGTTCAACAGTGACTCACATTCTTGTTTAGTCACTGTGTTAGTCACCCAACTCCTGATTACTGCCAGCATTGTGCGAGTCCTATTAATGGCACCTCATTAAACGAGCTGTTTTGTTCAGGTTGAAGATGAGGTCGATTCCTCCATCCAGAAGGTGTACGAGGAGTACAATGGGACAAACTCAGACGCCCCGAGCCGTGCCATCGACTATGTGCAGAGACAGGTAATAAAGGTTTATCAAATATTTGAAGCTGATTTTGATGGGGAAAAAAAAACAGCTTTAACGTTGTGGAAGCGTGGCTTTGCGTAATGCCTAAGGTTCTGTTTTCTTATGGAGAGAGTAAGCTACCTAATTAATGACTTGTAATTTATGTCCTTTGGTTAGGTTTAGGTTTAGGTTTAGTAAGGTTTAGTGCTACGCCTTGGGATGGTGACCATCTTCTGCTCCATGTTTCTCTGTCTCTCTCACACTCAGCTTCATTGCTGTGGCATTCACAACTACTCAGACTGGAGGAACACGCGCTGGTTCAAGGAGGCCAGGAACAACAGCGTCCCCATCAGCTGCTGCAGGCCTGGCGTCGTAAACTGCACCGGATCCCTCACCCGCCCAGGGGATCTCTACCCGGAGGTGAGGCGTGAGGGAGATCTGTCCCAGCCCAGCAGGGCTGGCAGTGATAGCAGTGGGAATAAACTGGTGGATTGATACAGGGGGATAGCTGGCCCACTATTTATCGGTTTGATGACAGACAGGCGGCAGTATCAGCTAAAGCCCTCAGTGCCCCAGCAAAGGCTACAAACTGTCTGTGAACAAATTGGTAGTGCATTGATTTTGCGTTAACGGCAATGACTGAGGGAGACACGCTAATAATGAACTTTTACCCGTTTGTAGCCCATTGTGACAAGATGATAAAGGGAGGTTGATCTTCCTGCTGTAATCAAGGCAAAGGGCCATCATGGGAATCAAACTGTGAAGTCTCCTGCCATTCCTTATTCTCTGACAGCTTAGCAGCAATTTTGCTATTGATCCTACTTACGATAGCCATGATCCTCTTCTCGGCTGTATTGAGGGATTATTATTTTTATTTATTGTTCATTATAGCTTGATTTTTTTTATCACATCTTCTAGATGTAATGTACACGAAAGCATAATTAAGAATGGTTCATAAATATTATGGTCAAGGAATGATTCATGTGGGAACGTGGATTTAAGGATCCGTTTTGCCTTCCAGTTTATCTTTCTTCTTAAATACGTTGTCTTCAGTTATCATCATTGTGGCTTAAACAGGGTTGAGCCATTTAGGTTAAGTACCTCCCTTCCCACAGAATGCTTCCCGGTCTTTAACCTTTATACCACCAAGCATTCTTAAATTACATATTTGTAATGGGCACACTGGTGGATCGCTCCTTTAGGACTGTATTGTAAGAATACCAGTAAGTTCTTTGTAATGGTTTTTATGGCATTGTGTGACACTTGTTGTTACTTACAATGCATTTGTTGTGTTTCTCCAGGGCTGTGAAGCTCTTGTCGTGAAGAAATTGAAGGAGATTATGATGTACGTCATCTGGGCGGCCCTGACATTTGCGTCAATACAGGTAAAAAAAACAAAAGTGATATTCAACAAATTTCACATCAATAATCTGTGGGGCCAACAGCTACAATACCGTGCATGGTACATAAGCTCAAAACGATGAACACTAGACATAGTAGTTGAACCATGAAATAACAGACAAGAACGTGAGATAAGAAAAAGCGCAAGCTGTCGGTTCGAGTAAGATACACATGCAGACAAACCTGTGTTGCTTTATTTGTATAACTTAATTGGGATGACAGTCAGTATTAATAAGCTTGGTTATTTGTGTTAGCTTAATCTCTGTCTATTGGTGGTGTCTTAATGAGTTTTTATTGCAAATGAATTGCTCTTGTTGGATATCAGCATGGGGTGCCAACAAGATGATGCTTGACTGTACTGGTATGAAATAAAACAATGACATATGGACATATGTCCCTAGTGAGCCGTCCATGAGAGTAATTAGAGATGTATTAAGAGTTTAGTCCGTATTCAAAATTGGCAGCACCAGACATAACTACTAAAATAATGGTGATGTTTGCAATGGACAATTAGCCATTTTTTGTTATGGAGGACGAGGGATTTTGTTGGTTCATTTAGCACTTATAACCTTGCTACCGTCTACCAAGTTGGTATCACTATACCAATGTCTGATTGCTTGTGTTATATGATGTATAAGTTCCACACATTTTCCATACGTTAAGAAGGAATGTTAGAAACATCAGTTTCACTACATATGTATAGATCTCATAGGTTATCCAGTTATTGGTATCAGTTTTGGAAATATTAGACCAAAAATACATTGGTTATTGTTTTGGACCTAAATTTCCACATTGGTGCACTATTAAGAAATGTGGATTAATGAACACTACTGCAGCATTATACACTAGTGAAAGATGAGGGTATACAGGGGGAGAAAAGCTGCAGTAAAGCAGTACTGAGTAAGAGTACTGTTGTAGTAAGGCAGGATATACAGGAGGAGAAGAGCTGCAGTACTGAGTGACAGTACTATGGCAGTAAGGTGGGGTATACAGGAGGCGAAGAGCTGCAGTACTGAGTGGGAGTACTGTTCCAGTATGAGTGCTGGTCCAGTAAGGTGGGGCTTAGAGCAGGGGTAGAGCTGCAGTAATGCAGTACTGACTATGAGTACTGATCCAGTAAGGCAGCGTGTATAACTTGCCTACTCCCCCACTGGCTTGGTTGTGTAAGGACTTAATGTGCAGTATAAACCCTAAAGGGGCCTAGCGGGAAGGGCACCCAGAACCAGAAGAGCATTCCGACTCCACTCATGATAACTCAGACCTTGAAATGAGAACAAGCAACTGCTATTAAGTAACCTAGAAAGGGCCCGGTGTGTCTCCCTGAGTCTGAGTGAGCGGCTCTCTATGAGCAGACTGCTAAATGTGCAGTACATTTCCCACCACATATTTTATTTATACAGCAGAAGCAGGCCACCCATCTGCTGTTTCCTCTTAACAAGTCTGCTGACAGTCCTGCTGTCAGCCATTTCTGCTTTTTCTCCTTTCCAGACCTTTTGTTTTGGTCAGTTTTGCTTTATGCAGTTTATTTTTCATAAAATTTCAATTATAACCTGGGCTAAACTAGCTGAGAGGGAAATTAAGGAGAAGGTAGGCAGAGCAATGGAAGATTAACAGATGGTCACATTATCCCTCTTCCAAGTGAAATTTTATCTGCCGGGAGGGCGGGTGCTCCAGTGACTAAGCAGGCAGAATTTCCACATACACTTTTACTCCGGTCAGTGTGGACAAAATTTGTATGTGTAGTTTTTTTTTCTTTTCAAAGCTTTATCTGGGGAATCACTTAGGCTGCTATGGTTTGTGTGCTGGGGGTGCTGAGAAATGCAGTCAGCAGTAAGAAAAGTAACTCTGCTGTTCGTCTGGCCTTCAGTTTAGGGGAATTTCTACTGCCAGGCTAATTCCCAGAGGTCTGTCTGTCCTGGGCAGACCCAGAGTGATAACTGTGGGTCAGGCTCAGAGTTCGGTGTCTGTCCTGGGCAGACCCAGAGTGATAACTGTGGGTCAGGCTCAGAGTTCGGTGTCTGTCCTGGGCAGACCCAGAGTGATAACTG
>JABFEA020000021.1:8853951-8875352 GCA_019775915.2 Cyphomyrus plagiostoma | reverse complement strand
CTCTTCAGCCAATAAGGGCAAAGGTGTGTCGTCACGGAGGCGGTTCCAGTTTGTGCAGCCGGGTGAGAGGTCGCAATACATCTAACCGTAATGCATTGCGTCAGGATCAGAATGCGTTGCTTTAGGCCAGTGCTGTAAGCAGTCGAACGCACCCAATGACTGGACTGGGGTAACACACTGAAACGTGAACTTAACACAGAGGACTAATAACAACAACCAGAAACAGCTGATCACATGGGGATTCCACATGAGGTTAACGAGGGGGCGTGGCACACAGAAGGAGGGGACTATCGGGGCAGGAGAGGGATAATGTTGGGATAAGATCTTTATTGTTTTGGAAGCCATTAAGAATACAATGCTCTTCTTGGTTTATCCTGTTCATTTTTTTCGATATACAGTACAGGCCAAAAGTTTGAGAGCAAAGGGTGGCTATTTTGGAGAAACTAGAATATAAAACATGTTTTCAGTTATTTCACCTTTTTTTGTTAAGTACAAAACTCCACATGTGTTCATTCATAGTTTTGATGCCTTCAGTGAGAATCTACCAATGGTCATGAGAATAAAGAAAACACATTGAATGAGAGGGTGTGTCCAAACTTTTGGCCTGTACTGTATATCATTATATTTATGTGTATCATTATTACTCAGTTTGAAGGAGCGTCTACCAATGGGTAGATGTGCATGAAAAAGTGGCCACTGTATGTCTAAATATTATTGTATGAGAGCAATGTTATGTAAGGCTTGTAGCTTAATGGTTGATGGATGTTCCTCTCCTGCCCAGGGGTCGTGGGCTGGGGTTAATGATATAAAAACAAAGTAGCCGAGATAAGGTTTCCTTGTGGGGTTGCTGGTAGGGTTACCATGTTTGGTGAGACAGAAAAGGAGAAACTCAAAAAAAGTGACAAACGTAAAATAAATAAAAATGGCTTCTATCTTTGCCGTGAGAAACAGCCACAGTTGTAAAATACGAGCAATTTCTAATAAAAAATGAAGGAAAAACAAATATTTTTACTTAAAAAAAAAATTCGATAAAATATGCTTTCATTTGGGAGTATTTGCTCACATTTTTGAATATTTATTAAACTTCAAGGAACTTCACACTTCACTCTGTTCGACACAAGAGTAGTGTAAGTGTCAAAGTGACAATGGTTTGCAGATGCTGACATGTTTGAGCAGCGTGACGACGCAGGGATGTGCATATTGTTTAACTTTGAAAGTAAACCGGCGCATGAGCCGTGCGAAGTGGTGCAACGATACGGAGTGGCTGCCGTATACTGAAGATCGGTGCCTTTTCCTTCACTTGGTACAGCACTGTAACTTGCAACACTGGGTCATGTGGGTTGCAGCAATAAACCCCGGAACAAACCGCCGATTTTTGAAAAACTGGCCAGGGGCCCAGAAAGAGGAAGTGTCCGGGAGAGTCTGTACTCATGGTAACCCTAGTTACTGGAATCACTCTCCTTCGCAGGCTGAGATCTATTGATGCATGAAGGGTAACAACCCAGCACTACTCACTAATTTCACCAAGTGCTTCTCTTTGTATGTTGTCTATCCATCAATCCTTCAGCCACTTACAACAGGACTGGGTAGAGCTGAAGATCTTTGCCTGAAACCGACGGGACCCGACCGGTTTGGGCTTCATTTCTATAATTTTACATGGGCATCAGGCTGGGCCAAATTCGGTCGGGCTCGGGCCTTGTCGGGCCTAACTTTTAAGGCCCGATTCCAGCTCTAGGAGTGGCCAGACTTATCCGCAAAGTGCCAGTGTGTGTGCAGGTTTTTGGGATAAACCGTTAGGTCAGCTGTTCAAACCCAGGTGTGAGGACTCTTCAGCCAATCAGTCCTCTAATTAATAATCTAATTAGGGAGCTGCAGCAAAAACCTGCATATACAACAGCTGTGAGAGAAAGTGCATGTAGCACAGGGAGAACATGCAAACACTACAGACAGTGAGATTCAAATCTCCATCCCTGGAGTGATGAGTTGACAGCGCAACATGACCTCTCTGTATGATACACACTTGCTAACCATCTTTGTTCTGACCCATAGTGCTCCGGGAAAAAGTGTCTACTAAATAAACACACAGTAAAATGGGAATGAATATGAAGAGCATATTCTTTGTGGTTGGTGTTAGGGTTGGGGTGCCAGGGCAGAAATCTTACCTCTTCTTCACCAGCCCGCTGAAACGGGCACTGCCGTTAGAGCTGTCAGACTGGTCTCTGTCATAGTAATTCTCAAACGTGATTGGACCTGTGGAGATGAGGGGCGAGGTCTTAGAAGGATGCCACAGTCTGTGTGCTAACCAGGCAGGTGTGGATGCTACAAACACCATAAACAGGCCAAAGAGAAACGTGAGCACATTTTCACTACGGGTCCTTAACGCGAGGGTGACGGGTGGCTGAGTCACTTTGCCTGGTGAAAAGGCAGATTAGTGACAAAAAAAATAAATCAAGCTTGTGGAAGCAAGACAGACTAATCAAGAAATCAGAGTGAGTTGCATAGTAGTAAAAACTGTTAAATGTCTGCAAAGCATTGCATAAATAACATCGGTTTTCAATATCGTCTTTTGCTTCTTTGTGCTGGCAATCTAGTGTAAGAAATACTTGGAGGACATTAAGGTCAAATTGCTTTGTTCTTATATTGGCATGCAGAACTGCTACTGTATTGTATACTGTACGATGACAATAAAGAACTGATTCTTTAAATGAAAGTTGAATATTAAAGTGGCAAGCTTGAGCCAACCTGAAAAACACTGCCCCCTGTTGGTAAATATATGCTATTAAAAGATTCTGTTGTGTAGTTTTGTTTTACAATCATATTAATTAAGCACAGTGAGTGCTGAAAGCCTACCTGGTGCCTGTGGACCCGTCTGTTTGCTCTGAATGAAGGAGTTGTTATCTGCAATGATGTCACACTGTTCTAGACTTTTCCTCACCTCCTCATAGAGCTGCAAAATGACATCATATTACCAAAGTTAACAAACTAAGGAGGACATGTATAGGACTGATTTGGGGAATATAGAAAACATTCTTTTATGAATCTTCTTTTCAGACCCTGAGATTAAAGACGCAAAATACAAATACAGGGTTACTGTTGTTAGAGATGCACTGGTACCATTGACAAGATTCTTAGCCTGTTAATTTTTCATCAGGGTTGTTTAGTTGGAACACAGACACTAACCTCATCATCACTGACACACTGCATTGAGAAGTGGTTGCAGTGCACCCAGATGGAATTACGTAGCACATTCATGCGGTCCAACTCCTGCTGCTGTAACACCTAGAACCCAAAAAACATTAAGGAATCATTTTATTAGCCATGCAATACATTCTTATGGTTTATATCCTACTGCTGTATCACCTAGAACCTAAAAACCACTGAGACATTATCATATAAACCACGCAAAATGTTCACAGGGTCCATCTTCTGCTTCTGGAACACCTAGAACCCAAAATCCATTGACAAATCATCATATTAACCATGCAACTCGTTCATGGGGTACATTCTGTTGCTGAAACACCTAGAACTCCCAAACCATAATGGATGCAATTATGCATGGCAACACATTCAAAAGGTCCATATCCTGCCACTCAAACACTGAAAAACTCCAAAATCATCTTATGACAATTGTTGGTGAAATACAGAGAACCCAAAATAATCTTATTAACCAGGTAACACATTAATTTGTTCTATTACCTGCTTCGGAATCAACTAGAACCCACCCACCCATCCGTCCGTCCATCCATCCATCCATCCATCCATCTTCTATCACCGTTTGTCCTATTAAAGGTCATGGGGTTTGGAGCTTATCCCGTACATATACCTTTTCCAGTTGCTCGAAAAACCCAGTTCTTCACAATAATGTCACATGTTCTGTCATTGACATAACTAACCCTAAAAATGATACTTTTTGTTCCTTTTGCTAAATTATTGGGTATAACTTGTATTATATAAGAATGGGTCAAACTCAAACCCAAATTTGCTATTTTCATCCATCAGTGTTCCGTTGCCGCTTATGCCTGGCAGGGTCACGGGAGCCGGAGCCCATCCCTTGCTGAGACTTCTGGCAATACAGAGGCACTGATTTACATAAATGCTACTGTGAATGAGATGATCTGGAATAGGATCCACCTACAGAATTCTTACTGGATGAGAAGGTGGAAGATTGATGACTGATGAATAGATGGAGTGTTTCCATAGCTACTTATTTTTGACCATGCATGCATGAGGTAAACAAGAATGGGCTGGAACTGAACCCATAACCCCCACATCCAAGACAGGCTGAGTTCAGGGGGTCGCTGTTACCTCACAGGTGCTTTGGTGTGTTTTCTCCCAGTCCAAGCGAGTTTCATCCAGCTGCTCAATGTTGGCCATGTACTGCTTTTCTGCACAAGGTAGGACACATGTCACAAAGAGTAATCACTCTACTCAAGCTTTTCTGACTTCAAATCGAAAGCAGTACAAACACAACAAGTGAACCGCGAGCACATTCTGTTTTTCCTGGAATGACCGTGCCACTTCCTGCAGAAGTGAGGGAGCTGTTTTCACAGTACAGAATTGCCCGGTTATTACTGTTCACGGCTGAAAGGGGAACCAGGCTCGCTGTGAGTGAAGAGTTTACTGGGGAACCCGAGTAGAAAATAAACTACATCTAAACATATAAACATTCATCTTATGCACCACTTCTGATTCATGCAAAGTACAAGAACAGTACAGCAGCGGAGTAAGTCGATTAGATAAGCTTAATTAATTTGGGTTTGCCCAAGAGGTCATTAAGGCCTTGGCTTTGATCCAGGACACTCAAAAACTCAGACAATCAGAATCCTCAAAAGCCACGATCAGTGCCTCTATTTACACTTCAAAGATCGCAGCGTCCTTGGCAAAGTCATGACTGGTGAAACTTTCTTTACCAACAGACTCTGATCAACCAGTCGATGCGAGAACAGAACAGAAACAAGAACACACCCCTGACGAACCCCAGAATCAACCAGGAAGAAAGCAGAGGTTCTGGCTCCACTCTGCACAGCACTCACAGTGCTGGTGTACTGACCAGCCATGATGTCCAGCAACTTCAGGGGGACCCACAGGGAAGCTCCATCAACTGAGTTGAATGCTTTATGAAAACTGACAAATGCTACAAAGAAACCCTGCTGATATTCGCGTTTCTGGTTCTGATGGTTGACTTCTTAGGGTAAAACCAGACTTCTTTGGTTGCTAACAGGCATGCAAGTGATCGCGGATCCTGTTGAGGATACCCCTAGTAAGGACCTGAGAGCAGTCTTATAGGTCAAAGTAGTTGCTGCCATTCAAGCAATCACCCTTCCCTTTCCAGATAGGGACTTGAACGAGATTGCTTGCAATGCCAGGAGAATAGCCTTACCACCAGTCTGGAGAAGTTCACCCCCGGACACCACAGATCCCTGTGGCCTTCCCTACCACAGCTCCTTCACTACCTCTGCAATATCGATAAGATTGGGTGGTTCACAGCTAATCAGAGGATCAGTCTTGAGGATAGTGGACCCAGAGATGTCCAATATCCTAGCTGGAAGGTCAGCTTTATACAGCTGCTCAAAGTAGCCCGCCCAGTGGGGCACAACTGCAGTGTCATCTGTAAGGACTATTCCTTCATCCACCATGACTGTGACTCTCCAAGGAACTGATCTGGATGCATAATGATTTGTTTGCAGGATGTGGGTCACTAAACCACAGATTCCTCTACAAAATGTCCCCTTATCTGCCCTCAGAGCCTTACAGCCGTCCTTCCCAGTTACCAGTACAGACCGTTGCTCTCAAGTCATGTGCTGTTACTCAATAATATGTAATAACATCAAAGGAGCATAAAAACATCAGACTGGAAGTATTTAACAGTTGAAACAAGAACTAATAGCACAGTGATTTGCAATCTTTGTAAAAACAAAGTTTTGAGAGGTGTAAGTAGCATTTAGTGGAAAATCCCACCAAAGAAAATGCGTGTAGTTGTGCAAGACAACGCAGGTAATATGAAAACTGCAAAGGATGATTTGAGAGTCGCTGGCTTGGACTGTTTTACACACTCACTACAGCTTCTGATATGAGAGGCTGCTGTCACATTTAAGTGTAAGTGATGCTGTGGCAGTGGGAGAAAAACTGTGGGACATTTTAAGCCTTCACTACTGACGTATACTTTCCTGAAAGATATTCAGATTGAACTGCAAATACCCCAAAAACGCTTAAAACAGGGTGTACAAACGGAACAGCACTCTATATATGTTTCTAGCAGCCTATTAAACATGCCTTTTGGCATGCATTTTTTCATTTGTATCCATCCATCCATCCATTGTCCAACCTGCTTATCCTATCCAACCTGCTTAACCAGAGCCTATCCCGAAAGCAACGGGCACAAGGCAGGGAACAACCCTGGATGGGGGGCCAGTCCATCGCAGTCATTTGTATTTATTAGTGTAAAAAATAATTCATCATTCATTTATAATTCATATATATATATTTTAAAGTAAAAAGAGCTCTTGTATCTGAATCTGTAAGAGTTTCAGTAATTTCGAATCAGAATCGCATCAGAACTGAAAGAATGTGGATATGCCCATCCCTAAACATCCCTAAACATCCCTAAACATCCCTAAACACAGGCATCAGCAACCTTCAGGGTCGTGCTACAGAAGGCGTCTCACATCGTATTAGAATCAGCAGTTCACCCAAGTCTGCAACTTTGTCACACAAGCTGCGTGCAAACTCATCAAAAACAGCTTGATCTTGGAGTCTGGCCAAGTCCAGCCTCATTCTCCTACTAGGTGGTAGCCTGCCGGACCAAAGCTGAATCTTCAGAGTAGCATCAAGTCTGTGGTGAGAATTCACAAGCTGCGTGCTCCTGTAGACCCTGCAGTTCTGTTGGAGCCTCTGGCATCTGCCCAGGAGGATGTGATCGATCTCCTTCGCCACACCACCAGAACCAGAGTACCCAGTCTAGGATGCAGCTCAGGGCATTGGAACCAGGATCCAGCGACCCACAGCCCAGTCGAGGAAGATGGAGCCACTTTCACCAGACCGACACAGAGCTTATAGCCAGCCCTGTCAATGCCAAAGGTCAGATGGGCGTCACCATGACCAGAGGAGTGTTAACTGGTGTGAATCCATCAACCACCGAGTGAGGTTACACTGCGTGTACACTGACAACAGACAAGTCACACTGAGGCTGCCTTAGTCTGCGTCACATAGTACGCTCATTGACAGGAGTGACATCAGACACCATCAGCACACCACAGCAACAGCTCCTCCCTGAATATGGCACCCATCAGAGCAACCAGACCACTAAGAAGTGTACCCACCTCCAGAGATCTGGCCACTCTCTGGTCTGCCTACCTCAAAGACCCAACCGCCACCGAAATGCAGAGCTTTCCGAAGCTCCTTCGACAGCAGGGTAAGATGGTTATCATGCCGGAGAGCCAAGACATTCCCCAGACCTACCCGGATAGGCCGCCTCAGACAAAACTGCTATACCTCAGCCTTCTATCCCGAACAGGCCTAAGGCCTTTGGCTCTCAGTGGTGGCTGCCGCAGATATACTGCCACGGAGAGCTGAATAGAGTTCTGTCTGCTGTTTGGGAGCTGGGCGATGATATTTACGCTGGCTGGAGTGCCAATCCCACCACCAACCCCTAAATGTTTCGGAAAATTTTATGTGTCCCTGGACAAAAGAAGCTGTCGCATTAAGAAAAACACATGAAAGCAACTGCAAAATTTCGATCCAACTGAGACTATGTGGAACTACTTGAAAATTTGAATCCCCTGTACCTGAACAACAGGAGTAATTCTGCTCATGAAAATGAGTCAAATACTTTCCTGAACAAAATGCAAAGCAGCTACTTACTGTTTTTGTTGCAAAAGGTGACTTTACAAACTATTAAGATATGGCGATTATGCAAATTTATGCAAACCACATATTCTTGCTGACTTTCCTAAGGACATTTTCTAACACGAATTGCAATAAAATAATCCCTATGTTTACAAATGAAAATATTAGGTAAAGCTTTACATTTACTGTACCCTAGGAATCGTGCTTTGATGGGCGGGGCGAGCGCCCAGAGATGCGTCACGGGCCCAACACGACGCTGGGTTACTCACCGGCCTCCTTGGCTGAATCCCTGCACTGCTTAGCCTTGTTCTGGGCCTGGCGGAGGGGGAGGGGTGCAATGTGAGTAAAATTACGATGGGGAATTTAAACTAACCATATCTATGACACTATGTGGTGCACATGCTATTATTGCCATTATATGTCAGAGCATGATAAGATAGTTTGACAAGGTAATTTCCACCTTTGCTCGACGAACGTGTGGTCGTTTCATGGTTGTTTTTCTGAATGCCTTCTGTACTCCTTTCTTGATGATGTATATATAAATTAAGATCGATACTATTTCTGGGTAATGGTTCCTACAGCTTCTGGTCAGACGCAGCCACACTCTGCTGAACTCTGTCCAAGTGCTCACAGGTAGGTACCTTCTCGCACTGCTTGGGCGTCAAGTTGGGAGCATTCGCTGCCTTCTCCGACACCTGCTCTGCCTCATCTGCTTCCTTGCACCGCTGTTCGTAGAACCTTTTGGACTGAGCAAAATGTTTTATAAGCGGTTAGGGGTGGTGGTGGTGGTGGTGGTGGGGGGGGTGTTTCCTCTGTAACGCATGACGTGCACACAGACCTCGCGACGACACTGAATCCGCACGACACGCTTCTCCTAAACCTGGCTTTTTGCTTTGGGGTAATTTTGCACACAGGAAGTTCAGAGTTGTTTTTTTTTTTTCTTTACAAGAAAGGGCCTGCAAGAGAGGAAACCGTCTGCCATTGTGCAACGTGCAACGAAAACCAGAAACATGAACTAAAAAAAAAAAATTCTGAGATTTGCACAAACGCAACAAGATAACCGGGAGACAAACGCAGGCGGAGAGCTTCTGGTGCCCCCATGCCAGAAGAGGAGCTCTCCGCTGTCGCCGCATCACTGTAATTCATAGCACTTTATAGTTCTGGCTTGCTCCCTGAACCCCTGCAGCTGCATGCTGCTTTAAGATTAGACTCCTTTAGGTATTGTATTCATTCAGGTGTCCAGGCACCTAGGAAAGCTAACAGATCTTTGTAGCAGCCAATAATGTAATGACTGCCGATAACGTTTCAATTCTTAACGGAAAAAAAAAAAAAATCAATACTAACTTAAAAGTAATATAATAGCATTTCTGGATCGAAAACATTACAATGGTTTGTGCATAATTTAGTAAGTTATTACATAAAAATGTATTTAATAACGATATTATTGTCAGTTACTACACTTTTGAAAGTTGTTACATTACTGGCTTGCACAGTCCAAAAAAGGATTCGATAAGGTGATTATGTGAGTTTTGTACAGCAGTATATGTGCGGGACTTCTAAGAAATCGAACTCCTCTTGGTGTCCATCACAGAGAACATTCATAAACGGATTGGTAATTCAACACAAAAATAGAGACTCCCTAAACAATACCTGACGTATTTTCTAACAATAGTTTATACGACCGTTGCAGTAAGGAAGGCAGCAACTACAGTTTTTTGTACTTTTTTTTCTCTGTCAATAAAATGCATTTGTTGATACTGTATGGTGGCCATTTTGTCAGAGAGAAAGGGTTAGTTGTCAAACTCCATCCCCACATATGTGGTATGATTACAAGCCCCAGAAAGCAAAAAACATCTTAACCTTTGTTCTTTTCAAATCAGTGAAAGGACAGATGCAAAATCAAAATATTTACTACAGTGGACACAAATAAATGGGCGGAGTCTCAGGATGTTATATATTTTGTGAATTGCCTTCACAGGTCACAGAAAGGGCACAGGGACCAGGAAGGCTTCAGTGTAATTTCACTACGTGGTCCCAACCTTTCCTGTAGCGTTAGCATCCTGCTCGCCGAGCTGAACTGCGGTCTGTTCCTCTTAGGTAACGCTCTCTGACAAAGCAGGCTGCCTTCCCATACCAGCTAATAACTTCCCTAAAAGGCTTCTCATGCAGCTTTTGTAATCCCTGCTGGCAAAGAGGGAGCCAGGTGACAGCGTCTACTTTGCAACTCACCTCCATTGTTTTCTTGAATAATGACACCTTTGTCTTCTGAACTTTCTCCATAATTCCTTCAAACTGCAAGAAGAGACAAAAAGTAAATAGAGCAAAAGCAGATTTGCATTGGCCTTATAAATGATTTAAGTAATAGAAAAGATGATTTGACAGAAGTCAACAAGCACAGAGGCCACTAACCCTGCTGGGGTCACCTGAGCAAACGCTGTCCCATAATTCCACAACAGGACTATAAATAGTCGTAAAATTAGAGGCGATAGAAGACCAGGAAAAGACCATGTTCATGAAATTTCAAATCTCTTCGTCAAAATGGATGAGGGAAGCTCGGCTTGTCTGGAGAGCTTCCCTCATCTAGAAACACAGACTCCCTCACCTTCTTCCTCTGCTCACGCTGTCGCTCCCGGAACTGCTCCATTCTCTTTACTTCTTCCTTCAGCGTTCCCGATAGCTGGATGTGAAAATTCCCAATTTTCTCAATCTCTGAAAAAGGAGGTAACAGTCACTAAAAACAAAGCAACCGGCAGTTTACCTGAGCACCGCCAAGCCTCCTGCTCTCCTTATAGTATTATATAGTATTTATATAGTATTATAGTTTTGATTTGTTAAATTAATTCCATATTTTCATATTATTTAATTTTCAAGTCCAATTTAGTTTTAATTAGTTTTCAATGTGGCTTTATTAGTTTTATTTTCTATATTTCAATTTATTTTTTATGTATGTCAGTTTAGGCTTAAGATTTAGTAATTGTATCTCTTGGGACAGACCGAAAGCTGTACAGCTCTTTTGTGTCTCTGATATTTCGAGAACCGTACATGAAAAAGCATTTCACGTTATGCAGTAACATCCTCAAAAAGGGCAAAACATGTTCCACGTAATACTAATTGTTACTAAAGATAAGCAAAATTTCTTCAGCAAAATAGTGTTTAAAAATGGCAACAGCAAGTGTTTGACGTTTGTTGTCATTTTATTTCAGTTAGTTTGGGAAGGAATATTTATAGTTTTTTTACTTGTGGTTTTTTATATTATTTTCAGTCTTGTTTTATTTTCATTTCAGTTCATTTCAGTTTTGTTTTGTTGGACGATAGTAACCCTGATGCACAGCCACCAGTGGTGGTGCTGTCTGGGTTTATTTTGATGTTCACAGCCTCCCAGCGGGAGAAATGTCATGTCACTCACACTGAGAAAGCTGCCACCCGCCCAGCACAGACACACACACGGCGACGCTGGCCTTTCTGTGTAATGCCACAGAAGGGACCAGACAGATCTCTATGGCAGACAGTCGCGTCGAAGCTCACTGCCTCCTTAGCAGTAGGGGTGACGATTGATGATTCTGTTGAGTTGAGGTGCAATCAGTGGTATATTTGAAATTTCCTACACATAGGTTTCCTTCCTGCAAAGTGAACCGGTACTGATGCCGTGTTCAGATGAAGCGAGCGAAACAAAAAAAAACTTAAAAGCAGAAAGAGAGAAAACTGAGGTCGGGGATGTGCGGTGAAAATTACCCGTGATATTGGGGTAACCTACTTCTTGAATAGTGTGTACACTCATGTGCCCCAGTTGCAATTTAACACTGTAAGTGCGTAAATGTACATGTAACGGAAGAGTAGCCTTTAGTTCGATATAACAAAAATAACCTTCACTACCTCATACATACTTATGGTTAAAAACCTTCATGACCGCTGCCTTGAAGCACTGCAAACCCAGGCAGGTTGTATGGTTTAATAATGGCAGGGCTATTTCTGCAGATGCATTACACCCATAGCAAGGCTGTACAAACTTGCCCCTGATGACAAACCAGCCTGTGGAGCTTAGCTTCAGCATAACTGGCTCTAATACTGTGATGTCACAGAAGGGATTATCTCTATCAGGTAGATTAAATTCGGGCTGCACCTAAGCTCTGGTGGGTGGTAGATCTGTAGGAGCAGGATTGGGCAGCCCCGAGCTACAGTATGCTCAAGAAGCTACGGACACAGCGTCACTTCTAAAGAGTGTCCAGCAGAGTGAACTGAAATAAACGACGTGAGCTTTACTAGCCATGTCCAAATTCAAGGGCTGCATCTTCCGAAGGACGTGGTCTACGGAAGCGTAACCTTTCCAGGCTGTGTTCTTTGAAGGCTGAACAGAAAGCATTGTGGAATGGGGTGGTCTGGCCTGTGGAAAAATTCTTATTTGCGTCAGCAGCTGTTTCCACCCTTATCCTCGAGTCATGAAGTCACAGTCACTGAGATCAGGATGGACGGCTTCCCCAAATGGGCCTTTCAGAGCTCTAGAGCAGGGGCATCTAGCCCTGGACCTAGAGTGCTGGTATCCTACCTGATGAGCTACTATCTGCCTGAGATCAGGTGTGGTTCATCAGAGACCAGGTAGGATGGAAAAGCTGCAGGATTCCAGCACTTCAGAAGCAGGGTTGCCTAACCCTGCACTGATGTTAGCTGGGGTAATGCTCTCAAACAACAAAGAATGAATGTGGCTGGCATAAGCAAGAAGGGTAAATATTATTCAGATTTTGTCGTCATAGAGACCCTGTGTCATAGACTGTTTGATTAGGGCAGATCTGGGGGGAGCAGGGTATACTGATTAGACCCATATCAATGTTGAACATTATATTGAACTCATAGCACATGGAAAATGATACAGACCAGTAGTTTGAGTTGATATTGAAACCAAGGGTTATAGCCCTGAAATTGATATCATATAGGAACAAAATACTGACTGGTGGAAACATTCACTAAGCTTCAACGTCCGACTTACGAGCTTTGAGGTGTTCAAAGGAAGATTTCAATGTCCTGTTGAAAAATTAAAATTAAAATATATTAGAAAACAGAGATATTCACTGAAAACATGTGAACAGTTTCATGTGAGTAATGTCTTTACTTAGAGGAAGCTCAGTTAATTTTTTGTGAAGCAGCCCAACCTTGTATATGATGACAGTGAGCTGGAGATTTCAGAAACGGATCAACTGAAAAGCCCTGTTTGAAACCAGATCCGGAAAACACCAACATTTCAAGGCAATTGTGAAACTAATTATGTAGGGAATTTGCCAGCTAGACTGAAGCAGAGCGAAAACAAGAATCCAGTTATTAACATAAATCCACATTTACACTCCGAACTGTGTCATTTGGTCCTGAAATCAAATCTGCAGTTTGAAATGTCTGTGCAGATTTTCAAAGCTAGCTTGAGACCTTGTGTGTTGAGCCAATATTCCTTTGACCAGACACATGCAGCGGTGTGACTTTCTCCCTGGTCAGGGGGCCTTTCTGCATGGGTCTTTCCGGTAAAAGTGAGCTGTGATTCACACCAGCAGTCTATAAAAACACCATGATACACTCAATCCGCAATGAAATTTGCGGTGAACGTGAACAGGAAGTACAACAATTTCAAAAATTCTATTTTTGTCTGTCAATATGTGGTGCTGTGTGTACATTAATGAGGAAAAAAATAATTTTAAATGATTTTAGCAAATGGCTGCAATATAACCAAGAGTGAAAAATTGAAGGGGGTCTGAATACTTTCCGTACCCACTGTATAGACACTGGATACGCAGGGCCCTGATGTCTTATTACAGATTAAAAAAAAAAAACAGTTATTCACATCCTGCTCTGGGCACACATTTAATGCTTTTTAAAAGATTTTCATACTGATTTGAAATAGATGCCGAAACCAAAATGCCCAAAAAGAGAATAATGAATGGAAATATCACACATCTGTATTGTGAATAATGCCATTGCTTATATCGTTTACATTTGTTCATTCAATCACAAAGGATTGGGCTAAAATGCCATGCAGCCAATTTTAAAAACATGCAACCATGAGGCCACCTAGAATGCTGTTCACGCTACTTCTTCATTTTTAGCATGATCTACGGAAATAAAGTCAGAGGAACTACAACACAATTAATTGTCACACATGAATAATCAGTATCAATACAGCCTGAAGTTAGGAAAAAAATGTTTGCAGACCATGCATATGTAGAATGTAAGTTTATAATGATTATTTTTGTACATGGAATATGTGCATGGACAGTTTTATGCGTTCAGTGGAGATACAGGTCAGAATGTTGGGAGATATTGTGAGGCCTGATAGTTGCAGGCATAAATGCGGTCATACACAGCTACACACAATCCATTGTTCATTTCAATGTAAGCGTGTTGCAAAAGATGCCACATTTTGACACATTGTGCTGCAGTCTTGCTCAGGCATTGGGGCACAGAGACACAGATTAAACAGTAACTTACATGCAGCGTGTTTTGTCGTTCTCTGATATCGCTATTTGAATAAGGAGTTTGCATTTCCTGTTAGTTCGATAGCAGCTCGTCAACAGAGGTACAAGCTTTGACTTCTAGCGCACACAGAATGCTATTACAATGTAATGTTGCTGTGTAGAGTTTACTCATTTCAATGATTTACCAAGTGTGCATGCATACAAAAATAAAAATAATTCCTAACAGTATTTGAAGGGACAGAAGCCCAAGCCAGAAGTGAAACAGCCTACCCTATTTCAGTCTGTCCACCAGCCTTCCGGGAGATTGTCACCAGGTCCCTTCCATATTTATCCTCTGCCTGCGCCCTGCGAAGGTGGGACAGGAATGCACAGTTTTCCATATTCCAAAACATACAGGAAGCAGGTGGAAGCATAGAGGCTAAGGGACAAGACTTCAGGTATTTAGTGAACTATCAGATAAGAGAGAAAGAACTGTATACATGGAGAAATGTAGTGATTCAGTGTAGTAGAATGGAGCTTAGTTAGGGCCCCTTAACTCAGGTGGAGTTTGTGATGTGACCTTGTGGGTTAGATTTCTCCGCCTGTGTCCAGAAGATTTCCGGTTCAAATCCCATACTGTTACTGAGCCCTGAGGAAAGTCCTTAAAACCAACACACAGCACCGGGGGCCACTGAAAAAATGGCTGACCATGATCTGTAACCCTAAGCTTTACTCACCTGGATATGAATGTAAAGAATTCCTGTGTACTTGTGCACTGGAGAATCATCATCAGTGAACAAATGACTGGCAGTAAGAACAAAGGTGAAGTGCTGGGCTGCCTCGACCTGCCAGGGCCACCCTGACACCCCTGCTTGTGCATCAAATCGGATCATAATGTCCAGTGCAGGTGAAGTACCATGGACCAGCCCCTGTGGTGCCCTAAGCCTGCTGGTACGTATCCTACCCTGATAATCCAGAACCATGTTATGCTTACTGTTTACCTAGCCAGTCACTTCTGAACAAGGTGAGCAAATGGAATGATCCAGGCTAACACAATGATCATCTGTTGAATAAGTGGAGACTGAAGACAGATGGATGGGCGGAGCCAGTTTATCGTACTTTGATCAACAGATACTATACTGGCACAAGGTTGGAGATACTGAGAACCATGGTTAGAGATTTCTATGGTGTCAAACCATTAAATAACCAGCACACTGTACTCTTGAGAATAACTGAAAGGATGTGGAAATGCCAGGAACTTACCTCATCTTCAGAAGTTCCTCCATGTCTTTACACATTCTCCTGCCATCACACATCCGCTGGATGAGAACCTCATAGCCAGTATTACTGGTGAAATCCTCTCCCTAAAAATGACATGAGTAACCATAGTTAAACTATTTCTTGAACTTTATTGCAAGAATTAATTTTGATTAAATATTCATTTCTCCTGGGGCTGCCTTTGATCCTGGTACCTTTGTGACAATAATAATACGAGTTTACATGCATTGTTTCATTTGCGTCCCACCATCTGCCTTTATTTACATGTGTTTAGTATTTACCCTTGTGCCTTGACAGGTTTCCAATGATAACAATCTCTGGAAAACTCCAATGGAATACAACTTCCCCTTTACACATCACCAATGAAAGGACGTTCTTTCTAAAAAGATGCGTATCTGTTAATTTGGTTACTTATGCTTACAACAATGTAAGGCAAAGTTAGAGCAGGCTTCAGTATTTTCTGTCACAAAACATCTTTTCTGTGTTTTTGCTGTTTATAATCAACATTATGTTTATTAATAAATACTTGAAGGCCAGAGATTTGCACATATCACAGAGCTCTTATTTACTTGTTTATGTCAACAGAAGATGAATGCAGGCAGCTTGAGGGTCTCTCATACAGTGCTTGATCATCAGGCCTGTTAAAGATGTCACAGCTGTTAATTCTAACACTGATCTCCTGCCTGTACCAGCTGGTAGGACCTAGGTGAGGCTGCCACACCCAGATATGCAATGGGGAGGCAGCTATGTAACTCCTGTCACTACAGAAGACAGGCCTCTCAGCTCCTTTAAGTGCCAGTCCTTTACTACTAGCCTCAAAAAATCGAGAGTAACAAGAAATCAATCCACTCATCCTTCTATCCACCCACCCACCCATCCATCCATCCAGGACAGAGTTGTAAGGTTTACCGAAAAACACAGTTAACACTGATAAGCATTGCAGTACCTCCAGTACAGATAAAATAGGTATCACTGTTAATTCTGCAGTATAGAAATTATCTCACAAACCGTATTCCGCAAAAAATCCCAGCTTCACACCAGAGTTCCATATTAGTTTTCTAAGCTGTTATATTTTGACTAAATCAGTATAATCAATCGTTGATCATTGATGATGATCATTGTTGATCACTGATAATCACTATCAATAATTTTTAACTGGCGAAGAGTGCCACTGGTATTATACAGTATTTTGCGTGTCTGCTTGTTTAACAGAAGTAGGTTACGTGTTTTGCTAACCCAGTTTCCTCCACACTGTTCGTTACCCTGACGGTTCTACAAACAACCAAAAGTGAGACAAATAAGCATTTATACAAATACGAATATTTCATTCAGTGATATTGCCGAACTGCAGTATATGTTATGATATCCCACACATTTCTGACGCTGCCAGCTGAAACTCTGCATGCAAATATATTCTCTTCGCCTTCTCTGCACAGCATAATCTTCTATAGAGCCAGGAAGAGGTGGCTATATGTATTATTAAAATATCTGAACTAGTACTAATAAATAAATAGTTAGATCTAACAGGATTGAAGCGCGCAGCACAGGGGGTTTCAAAAAAAGGAAATCGAGCATCTTACCCAAAATGCATCTTTAAAGCGTAACTCTTCCATTCTTCCAGTTCTGCCGGAAAACTTAAATTAGTTAGATACTATAAATTTTGTAGGGAGTCCAACGGAAGATCCGGTAAGCAGTAATAAAAGTTTTTTTTTTAACCAAAAAAATATATACACACACATATATATATATAAAAAAATAAACAGAGCTCTAAAAGCGACTTTTTACGACGTTACTTGCCACATGTAGCGTTCACCCAAATCAGGAAGATATGTGAAATGATGTCAGCGTGTACAGGCAGCCCAATTTAACACCTCTGTACTTACTGGCAGCTCGATTTGAATACCAGTTGTACTCAGATTTTGAGAGAAGATTGTTTGGGGGCGACAATGCACTATAGTCATGTTATGTTTGGCACATATAAACTTTATACATAGTAACCCGCACACCTATGCACTGCTGAATACAACGTCAATTATTACTTGCCAGATAAACGGGGTTGAACAATGAAACAAACATTGGAGAAAAGCACTTGAGGTTTCACGCCTATATATGCGTGGGCTGATGGCAAATCTTCACTGATTGCACACTGCATCAGTAAAAGCAGAGCCTGACGGTTGAATTAGCAGAGTAATCGCACAGCTGTATGTATAATATTGCAATCCGCGCAACGTAACGGGAGACATATCAGAGTTCTAAAGGGGACAAACTGTTGACATGCGTCTCGCTGGCGAATCTGTGACCACAGCAGCAAATCTTTGTGGTGTATCGAGAGACACGGTATCCAGGGTAATGTTGGCACACCACCACAAACGTCGGGCCACATTCAACAGGAGTAACTGTGGATGCAAGAGGAAGCTCTATAAAAGGGATGTCTGAGCACTAAACATAAAACCACAGCTGCCCAACTCACTGCAGAATGTGCACCTCGCCTGTTCATCAGGAAACAAAACTGTTCATCAGGAGCTCCACAGGCTCCATGCTATAGCCAATCCTGGGGTGGCAGCAGTGCCTGTCTTGGGCCGTGGACAATGTGAAACATGTTCTGTTGTTCTCCACCCTCATTGTCTCTCCCACAACCAGGGGTGTTAGTGGGGAGATGCCCCAAAGTGGCTTACCAATCCTAATAATTATACTCTAAAACCAGATGTTTCAATTTCATTGCCAAACCCCAATAGTTCAATTCCGGTTACAGGCAAAAGGAATTTATCAGACCAATGTTTTTCTATTTCTTCATTTATTCACTACATTTCATAATAAACCACATTTAGATCTATCACCCATAATTACAATTTCGTTTATTGATTTGCGATTCACTGTCAACTGCTTCTAACTACATGTTGGACGTCAGGCTACTTTTTAACGGTTTTCACACCGAGGTTTCATGTGAAACTAAGAACCATAAAAGGAAATAAGAGTTATAAGAGACCTGATATTTTAGGGTCATTATCACCTGCACCAACCATCATCATAAATACAGGCAGAACATGAAGATGCACACGTATCACACACTGTAAAACACTAAAATATGTAAATATCTTGTGGTGATGTCAGAGACTGGGTTTTGCGTGTTTCAGAATGCCAGGCATCCTTGGAATTGGTCTTAACATAACTTGTGGGGGGTGGGATCTACCTTTAAATACAGGTCATTTGATCCATGGCAGTAACACAGATACAAACCTGTATAAAGAAAAAGAAAAAAACACCCCCAACTCCTGTGAATCTCAGCCATGCTTCTGCATCATTTAGTTTAATGTTAAATGGTTTAACGCCAGGGGCTTTTATGTTATGACAACAATCAAAATAGGCCACTAGACGATTTTTTTGCTTCTTTTGGGAATGAAATTTCCATGCTATAGCTCGTCATGTGCCACATGAAGCTGTCTGCCGTAGTCCGTGACTTCACTGTTCATGAAGGTCTGCTGATTGTCCAGGATCTCCGTCTGGGACAGCATCTCATCACCATTCTGATCCATCTCCTTGATCAGATGCACAGCCTGTTTCAACAGTCAAGGCAAGTAATGGTACTTCGGTTCACTCATGAATACTGAATCACGTCCAACCTAGACACCTGTGGTGTAGCCACAGCCTCACAAGTGCAGAGACGTAGTCCACCTACTATAATCTAGCACAGATGTGTCAGACTCCAGTCCTGGGGGGCTGTAGCCCTGTGTAACTTTACTTACTCTCCTGCTCCACCACAAATGATTCAGCTCAAGAGCTGTGTGGTAATTAGTACTAGTAGGTGCAAGGAGTTGAATCAGGTGTGTTAAATGAAGGGAAACCCAAAAATGTGTAGGGCTCCGGCCCCCCAGGACTGGAGCGTGGCACCCCTGATCTAGCATAAGCAATTGACATCATTGAGAGCACTTTGGCATTCCCTCACTTGACCAAGTGTGTAAGTTCTCACCTCCTCTCTGGCGGAAACGTAGCTGTTGGGTGCTACCCAGCGTAGCTGCTCCTCGCGGTTTAACTGGCCGTCCTTGTCCTGGTCATACAGCTCCTTAAACCGAACGGTTTCGTCGACCTCCCACTGCGAGGGTTTATCGTCTGCTTTTATTGGACGCAAAGACATAATCACTTTACTTTTTCAGACAGGAAAACCGCACTGATAATGAGAAGAGTGACTGTTCACTTGCCATTCGTTCGGATATCTCCAAGGAATTCCTCTAGACTGATTAATCCATTTCTATCCTTGTCATATTCATGCAATACATCTTCAATGGTATAATCCTAAAATTAGAAGGATTCCTGAATGAGATTAAAAATATATACAATAGTTACCATAATTTAATATTCTCTTGTAGAAGTATTAAAAGCATCCATTACCAATTAGAACACATTGTTATATATGGACAGGAGTAACATTACTTCTCCCCAAAAGCAACTCATAAGAGTATAAGAAGAGTCCAGCCACGTGGTGTTATATGACTGTAAGGTTAATGAATGTGTCTTTCACAGTACTCCTGCTCAGTATGATATTCCAAATGATGCATTCATCACAGAAACATTTCGAAATACAGTGATTGAAACAGTTTAGTACCAAAAGTAAGTATGCGACAATTTGATGGCCATCATAACCGAGAGACCAGCAGGACTCACTGCCATGCGGTCCACTTCAGACGGGTGGGTGAATGCCAGGAACTCAGTGAGGTTCAGCCCTGGTATGCCATCAGAATCAGCATAGTCAAAGCGTTTCTTCTCCTTTAAATGAAGCTGGAAACATTAAATGAAGCTGGGGTGTTTAAACGTCAACAGTACTGTTTGTGTATATACTTAGTTTGTTTTACGACTTCTTATAGTATAATCATACAAATCTCAGAGACTCCTCTTCGGGGTCTTCTGGAACTTTCCTTTCGTCAAAATCAATGGGATTATCATGCACAAATCTGTTGTATTCATCCCAAGAGACGAGGCCATCCCCGTTGGTGTCAAACTCTGGGAACCTCTCCTCAGCATCTTCCAAAGCATATTGCCTGTACACCTTCTGTATCCACAGCGTGACCTCATCTACCAAGGAAAAAATAAGGCATCTACGTTAAATCTCTTATGTCACACTACGTTTTGGTTTTTTGATTTCAAACTGAAAAAAAGTCTGACATAAATCTATGTTCAGCAAACTACTTCTATTTTAAATTTTCAGTCATGACCTGCAGACAAACGCATATCTGAATTTGCGTCGATCTTCTTCACAATCTCTACCAGCTTCTTTCTCTGTTCAGCTGGGCTAAGCTTTGTCACCTCTTCTTTTTTCTGAACACCAATGATAAACAAAAATAAACTTTTAAATATAGATATAGTTTCTAAATAAATGCTCAAAAATTCAACAGACAAGAAACATGCATAATAACCAAACTATAACCACTGGCAAAAATATGGAATCACTACTCCTGGAGGATGTTCAGTGAGTTGTTTTGCTTTGGAGTCCAAATAACAAATCACAGATATTTTTTTCCTCTACTTGATATGGAAATGATGGTGCCATAAATTGCAACAATGTCATTTTATTTTTTGGAGGTATGTTTTATAAAGCCAGAATGTTCAGCTGTAAGGTGAAATCGTTTGGTGTCATATCTGTGATTTTCTTTTTGGACTCCAAAGTAAAACAACTAACTGAACATCCTCTATGAATATAGTGATTCCATATTTTTTTTTGCCAGGGGTTGTAACAATATGATGCTAAATAAACTGTAATAAATATACAAAAAAATTAAAAAAATTAAAGGAACGCTTTGAAAACATATCAGATCTCAATGGGGAAAAAATCATGCTGTATATCTATACTGATAT
>JABFEA020000021.1:8832506-8842549 GCA_019775915.2 Cyphomyrus plagiostoma | reverse complement strand
CTGTCTCTGTACAGTCTCTGTGTCACTCCTGTGTCTGTCTCTGTACAGTCTCTGTGTCACCTCTGTGTCTGTCTCTGAACAGTCTCTGTGTCACCTCTGTGTCTGTCTCAGTGCTGTGTCTGTCTTTGTACAGTCTCTGTGTCACCTCTGTGTCTGTCTCTGTACAGTCTCTGTGTCACCCCTGTGTCTGTCTCTGTACAGTCTCTGTGTCACTCCTGTGTCTGTCTCTGTACAGTCTCTGTGTCACCTCTGTGTCTGTCTCTGTACAGTCTCTGTGTCACCTCTGTGTCTGTCTCAGTACTGTGTCTGTTTCCGTACAGTCTCTGTGTCACCTCTGTGTCTGTCTCAGTACTGTGTCTGTGTCTCACTGGCTTTGAACACTGACATCATTATATGCTCCTTTGATGTAATTTTTCTGGACCTGAATACCACGACCTTTCACATCCCCTCCTTTATGAAATGTTCACATCTCTCTTTAGTATCATGCTTCATTGCCAAAAGAAAACCAATTTCTACAATTTTCCTTGTCTTACTTGAGATCCCCCAATACACCCGCCTTTCAGTTTAGGGGCCATTATTATCACTGTGCAAATTCTCCACAAAGTTTGATCTTCCTCCAGCTCTTCTCCAGCTTAGCCTGTTTGGATGAGTTTTGTGGGGAGCACCTTCCTGTCCCCCCACAAGCTCGCTTCTGCCACGCTGCAGTCGGCTTCTTTCTTCACTTGAAGCCATTAGCAGTGCAGGAACCCCATAGTCATTTATGTGTCTGATTCCATTCGCTGGTTATGCGGGATGATATCGAGTTACAGTTCCCAGAGTCATGGCCCTCTGGATGCCCCCTGCTCTCCTTCCATTTCCATAATCTCACCTGCCCTGCATGATAAGTGCGTCAGCATGGCTGCTGTCTGTATTTTTAGGTCATGAATTGTCTTCCCATTTCATTCTGAGACACACCGATAACTCAGCAGATGTTCACTTCCCTCTCCCCATTAAGAAACAGTTTCATAGACTGAATCGTTCATAGAACTCTCCCTACATACAGTACCGTGCAAAAGTCTTAGGCAGTCAAGAAATCGTCTTGTTTCGTGTACAATTATGATAGTATGTCTCTTCAAATCTGTCAGCTTAGCCGTTTCGATACCTTCTACAGTTGCCCCAGTATTTTTGCACCAATGTATTTTTTGACCCAACCGCTACACTACTTGGTTTATTTAATCAGTATCAACCTCATTAAGGTATCTAATTAAGTTAATTAATTAATTGAGCTGGTGGTGAAATTTAATGAATACATGGCACAGCTGAAGTGTCCCTGAGGAGCGGTTTGGGAACGGAACATATTCTTCTAGGTATTCAACAAAGTAACCTTTTGGAGAACTGAAGAAATTCTTTTTTTTTATCGTGCCATTAATAAACACAACGCACATATACACTTATTACCCTTATAAATAGACTTCTTTGACTGCCTTACACATAAGATTACACATTCTTAGTGTAGCCGCTTATGAATCTTATAGATCTCACAATTTACCACATATACTAGCTTTTTCTATACATCTACACACCCACACACAAAATAGTTCCCCATTGACATGCCAGCGTTTGTTTAATTAGACACAGAACTATCACTCCCTAATTGTAGCTGCATGCTGATGGTTCTGAAACAGGGTTTCCCATTCCGATCCTAAGGGACCTGCAGACAGTCAACCAGGATCCCCCTGAGGACCAGGCTGGGAAACACTCTTCAGTAACACTTTACTTTTTGGGACACAAATACTTAGTGATAACTCAGTTACTACTGAAGTACAAGTCATGAACAAATCATGAACAAATATAGTTGCTACTTGAGATGAAAGCTGTCACTTGTACCTTCAGTAGTTCCTTAGTAGTTCACAACAGTTTACAGAACTAATAGATACAGTAACAAATATATTACCTGTTTGAGATAAAACATCAATCACTATTCATTAATGATACATTAACATGAGACCACTTAGTTTGTGGTTAATTAATCCATAAGTAATAGTATAATGCTGTATTATTTTTGCCCCGTCAAGTAAGGTGTGACCCAGTGTTCTAGGAACATCTGAGGTTAATGATGCAGAATTGTCGTTAATAGAAACACCTCACACCTCTGCCAGAAACTGCGTTCAGAAATCAGACTGTGTGGCAGAAGAAGTGGAACCGTCCAGATCCACCTGACATTCCCACACCATATCCTAGGCCCGGAATGCCGTGCTCTGGAAGGTTTTCACTTGATAAACATAATGTGGCGATAAACGGGGCCATAAACATATTTTTCCAAAACGCTGTATAATTGAGAAAGCAGAATGAATCAGTCCCTGGAGCCATTGGAGTTACTGTAAGGGCCTTGCTACTGAGACGAGAGTCGACCCAGTGACCATCCAAACACGGGCATTGAGCCACACACCGCCCCCAAAATACATGTCCTGGTCTCGACTTAGACCAAGCTAGTACGAAACAGTTTTGTTGCACTACAGATTTCTTGAGATCCTGCTATGCCTCAGTAGGCGTCTGTCTCCACCACATCATTGTCCCAGAGTCTATATCATTGTGGACATCAGTGGTTTGGCTCCCTAGAGCTTTGCATGTAAAAATCTGAGCTGGGGGGTCACCGGAGGAGGACATGGCTCCTGCAATGGAAGCACATGGTGCTCCCTCCCCATTGACATAAAGCAGTGCCAGGTGTCATTAATATGCATGGAAACACCGAGTAACAGGAGCCTGTTTTATCAGTGTTTGCATTTGAGCTCCAGATGCAGGCTTCAGACCCCGGAGTATCGGCTCCAGTGGGGAACCTTCTATATATAAACGAGCACTGCAGCGATCTGTGAGCAAACGAGCACTGCAGTGATCTGTGAGTTCTCAGTAATTAGGCTTCATTGCAGTCTTTCAAACTGTAACCCTCCATGCTGCTCCCTATGTGAGCTGTGTACGCCCATTTTTGCCCTGTCTATGACATCACAGGTAAGCTGTGCATGCCCAGTTCTGCTTTGTCTATGGCATCACAGGTGAGCTGTGTACGCCCATTTCTGCTCTGCCTATGACATCACTGGTGAACTTTGCATGCCCAGTTTTGCCTGTCTATGACATCACAGGTGAACTGTGCATGCCCAGTTTTGCCCTGTCTATGACATCACAGGTGAACTGTGCATGCCCAGTTTTGCCCTGTCTATGACATCACAGGTGAACTGTGCATGCCCATTTCTGCTCTGTCTATGACATCACAGGTGAACTGTGCATGCCCAGTTTTGCTCTGTCTATGACGTCACAAGTGAAGTGTGCATGCCCAGTTTTGCTCTGTCTATGACATCACAGGTGAAGTGTGCATGCCCGTTTCTTCCATCTTCCTTTTCCATACCTTCCTCCCTTCATGTTCTTAGAGTAAAATTTTTTAGCTGCTGTATTTTCTTCTGGGCATGCATTTTCTGTATTGTTTTCTTCTGGGCATTTCTTCAAGGACAGGAGCAGGCACATAGATACACCAATAGCAAAGGTAAGCAGGAACAGGTGTGGGCCAATTGCAATCAATCAAAGAAACACTAGGGCTGGGAACAACACAGGTGAGGGTCATAATCACAAAAAACTCAAACAAAAGGGATGACCAGAGACACCTGCTGGCCAGGCAGGGAATAATCCTGACAGTTCAGTGCTCTGGTTACTGGGCTGGGGCATGTATTGTGTTTGGGGTGCTACTGGGGTCCTCCAGGGGTGTGTATACTCATTGCTGCGGCCTGCGTCTCACTCCCTCTGCTCTGCACAGCGGCTCCTCATACTGATCAGCTTGCTCGTGTTTCACAGCGATATAAGACCTGCAGTGCAGTTAAGAAACCTTCAAGTGCCCCTGTTTTGCTGCGATTTGCCGTCCACATTAGCAGCAGGTTTATTCTTAACATGCTACTGAATGACGACCTGTTTAGGGGTTAATGAGGCACCACTCCCACAATGCCTGGCTACCACTGATGATCCTCTTCTTGCAGTATGTTAACTTTATGAAGACCTGTCCTTAGTATGGAGATTAATGGCTCTTTGATAGCCTTAAATGTGCATAATAAAAGGCCAGATCAGGCCTTGTCCCGGAGGGTGAGATTCTGTCCTGCGTGATTCAGGTAATCGAAAAAGCTGGAACATGCTGGAACATGCTGTCAAGACCGACAGCATTCTTTATTGGATCTTTTATTGGCTGATGAGTTTCAGTGTCAAGATAAACTTACCCATCATGAAATTCCACATAGTGTTCTTTAAATACTTTGACCTAATGTCCCGGAGGGACTCTTAATCAGTTTTTTCTTTGTATTTCTGTAATAAAAAGTTCCTGGTGCTTTATTCAATACATTGAGTTTTTAAAGAACTGTGTCGCGTAAAGGCTCCTTCAGTGTATCTGGTAGAATATGGGTGTGCAACATCATGTTAGAATACTTCTTTGGGATTTGGTCTATGTGCGGTTAAAGTGTCGCTTGTGTGGAGCATAGGAATGGCAAAAATGTATGTAACCTAAATCCTATACACTTTCCCCATAGGGAGAATCCGTGTGATGTGGCATGTTTGATACAGTCCTTGGTCACTGAGTAAACTCACTTCTTCTATGCCTCTTACCAGAGGTGGATAGTTCAAGTACAGAAAGTAAAAATCCAAACCAAGATTTTGTTTCAACCAACCAGTTCAGTGCTCTGACTTTGACTGTATACTTAACCAATTGGGTGTAACAAAATCTTGGTCTGGATTTTTACTTTCTGGACCTGGACTATCCACCTCAGCCTCTTGCTACCGTTATTCTCTTGTTGCTCTCGTCTTCTCCTCCTCCCCCTGATTCTCTAGGCAAGCATTACTCTGTATGTGAACTTAGAGTTCAGGTGCAAAATGCGTAAAATATGGTTCCTCTGTTGCTGAATTCCACAGGGTGAACACAATAGGTCTGAGTGAAATGGATTTGGAGCAGCTGACTTTCTGTAAATTCCAGACAGTAGCTTGCTGTACTTGTACACTCCTGTGGGTAAAATCATCTGGTTAACAACTAAATATCTTTAACTAAGCTTCATGCAGAAAAAGATTATTTGATGTGTTATTTCCTGCTTTGAAAGCTTTGCATTTCTGTTTTTATTTACTTTTTCCCCTGAGAAATCGAGATTGGTGTTCCCGAAAAGAGGCAAATCATTAACGTGCACTTGCTCTCGGAAACAAACACTCTGTTAGATAAAATGCGGGATGCTGGGGATCGTGTTACAAAAATGACGGCAAATGCTTTCTATGCTCTCTGAGTGAGTCGGCCTTAAGTGTAGATCAGTCGTAACAGAATCAATACAAATATGATCTGTCTACATGGGTATCTGTTATTTCAGCATCTGAACTTGTTCAGGACGGCAGCCGCTAAGTGCTTTCACGGGGTTGCCCTGAAGAACAGTTTGTGCATCTGTCTGTATGTGTGTCTAGATGCTTTTCCACTCAGGACAAGTGATTCCTTTTTACATTGTACTTTTTACATTGTACACCACGATATTCTTGATGTAACAGGCATTGTCATGCAGTGTTGGTCCCCACCGGTTAACACAACCAAAGCTTCTTTATTCTTAGGAAATCCGCGGGAGCCCACCAAGTTTGCTCATGGAATCCACACATTTAATGAAACCTGACTCAGTGAACAGAGTCTCTCAGAGTCTATAGATGGGAGTCACGTGACAGAGCAGTGGGTCCCTGGGCAGCCCCTGAGCTGAAATTACAATATAGCCATGTGCACCAGTCCTGCAGAGGTGAAGGAGCAGAGGCTCAGGAAACAGGAACTAGAGCACAGAATCAAAATCACAAAACCAGAGGCGGGATACAGGAAATGTGGATTCAGTAACCAGAAATGGAGGGTATGATTCTTTTCATGAGCAATTCACCGTTTAGTTTATATGAAGTCTGGAACTTCCGGCCATATTTAGGCCCATGGCCCAATGACATCATTCCAGGATGGTCTGCAGTGATTTGGAGTTAGTGATGGTGAGAAGCCTTAAGCTTACGGTGCAAAGTCAATACCATGTTAGTTATGCAGCTACAGCCTACAGCCTGCGGTCAACTTCAATAAGTTCACAGACTGCCACTCAGAGATAGTATCCAGGGTAAAGTAGGCATAGTGTGTTACAAACACACATACATTCTTAGTAACAACTTGTTTAGTAAGGTTCTGAGGGGATCAGACTGTTTTTGCATGGTATACCAAAGTGTAACATATTGGCTACAGAATTTTTGGAAAAAAAAACATGTTTCATGATTTTAGCAATCTATCAGTAGAGTCATGTGCATAACTATTAGGAATACATGTTGGTGAAGCTAAAGCGCTCAAAATATAAAAAGTATATTCCACCCTATTAGGGAAATATACAGCTACCACAAAATGTTAGCAATGTAAATATTAAACAACAATGAGATATTCATAGGTATATGAAGCACATGTCTCTTAGGCTATCAAAGTATTTTTATTCTTGAACAAATGAAATATTTATGTAGAGAAAATGTCTTGATTATTAAGAACTGGTACCCATTTTTTTTGTACCCGCTTTTACTAACAGGTATGGTAAATAATACTGAAAATTTGCACAAAAACAGAAACATGCTCTTAATGCTCCTTATCTCCCAATAATCACAAAAATTTGCCAGCATAATGGAGGGAATTACCAATATTAACATGAGTTTCCCTCCTTGTCCTGCATGCTTTGCCATCTGAAATATGTGCACATGTATAAAAATGTTTCCAAACAATCAGTTTTTTTCCAGATTGCTTTGCAATGTGAACTTGAGAGAGGAGCTTTGTGTGTGTGTGTGATTCCTTATCAATCAATCATGGTGACAAGTGGCACATTCTCTCTTCAGATGGCTATAGGAAGAATTACAAGTTAGAGAGGGCAGACAGAGGACTCAGCTTATTTATACTTGATACAAATAAAAATGACATAATTTGCCATGTGATTATAATTAACTTTTTAAAGAAATACAACATTTTGGTAAAAAGTCAAGGGATGCATTTATCAATCAGAGTATCTGACAAATATGAATCTTGAGTGAAAAAGACAGGACCTGGTGAAATTCTATTGTTTATAAAACTCAATGAACTTGTGGGTCTAACAGACATCCTCACATCAGGACAGTAACAAGACCTTGAACATCAAACAAAGATCAACAAGTAATAACAAACAAACCAGCACATCACTGCCTCTCAGCTGCACTAAAATCCTAAGAAATATCATTTGTGATATACATAAAATTTATTCTATTAGAATTTACATCTTGTTAGGTTCATGTTCCACCCTTAGCTTTATAGACCGGGTGGAATATTTTGAGGTATGTTAGCTGTTGCTCTTTGAGTGAGATCATCCTTTAGCCAGCTAACCTTCTACAGATAAACAGAATTTTTATAACTTTGTCAGATTTTTTACATTTTTAACACAGGGTGGAACTTTAAGAGTGTGACAAGCAAGATAACGTTTCAAAAACTAAAAAAAAGGCAGAAGTGATAGTTGAAACTTACCTCTGTTTGCACAGTTCAATTCCCGCTGAAAAAAAAGATGCTATTTCCAGAGAATGGTCTCGAAGGAATTGTAGCCCTTTTTTAAGAAAACAAGAAAGTATACATACTAACAGGGTGGAAATTACTTTGGGACACATAGTAAAAGAAGATAATTGTAAAAAATAACCATAGTCTCTTTATATTTCTATATATGGTTTGAGGCTGTTAGCCTCTAGGTAGCCTAGTCTATAACATAATTAAAGAATATTTGGGGATTTTTATCATTTGCTGGTTCATAGTACTTGTGGAAACGCATTACTTTACACTAAGAACATGATAAAATTGAATGCACATTTCAATGAAAATGCATGTAAAACACAAAATGGTATTTTTAATGTCTATTATCTCTGTTTAAGTGATATAGGAGACTTAAATATAAATTAACCCATGTGTTATAAATATGTGACTCATTTTAGAGAAAATATGAGTAATTAAATAATAGGGACAGAAAAGTCACCGTGTAATATGATATGCTTTCATATGTCGATTGTTTTAAAATAACACAACACATAATTACAGATATATTTTTTAATAAAGAGAAAGACTGGGTACATGGTTACTTACTTATAGCTTAGTTATGAATTTTTCCAGAGGACTGAATTTATTTAGTCCATTAATTTTGGATCCAAGGAGAAAATGAAAAACATTGATAAAAAAGACACCAGTGAAGTCAAATGATCCAGGGCATCCCCTACCTCCATCCATCCATCCATCCATCCATCCATCTTCATACTCATAAAAACTAGTTATGGAAAACTGATGTAATGGTGGGGGAACAGAAGCATTTTTCATTTGCAAATAACTTCTTGTTTATTTGGGAAGACAAGATTGTATTACCAGCTCGACAGGTTTAACTGAGGACCAGCCACTACCTGGAATCATTTGCAGTCAAGGGTCTGTGTCGTGAGTGAAATCAGGTCCCGGCTACTGACTCCTGATTAGCACGTTTTGGGCAGTGGGAATAAGGTAGGTCGCACACATGGACGCAAGGTGGCACCTGAGAGATCCACCATGTTCCTCTTTAGTGTGAATCTATGCCCTTAACCAGTCATGTTGACCTGCAGGTCAAGCAAAAGAGGAATAATTTCAGTGACGTTGACGGTTGTTATAAAGTAACCGAAAGCCATTCGTATTCCGAGGCTTTTTGGGAGTGCATGCTTCCTCAGATTCAAGGGAACAAGGGCAGAAAATGGGATGGACTAGAAAGTCAGTCCTCTCTGAGCCAGGGTAAAGCACAAATTGGTAAGATACTGCCTGTCAGTTTACTTTGGGTCTGGCTCCCAGTTTGTTTATTACAAATATGACTGTGATCGTTACATTCATCTACTGTGACCTACGACAAAGAAATATCAGGGTATCAGAGTTCTGCTGCAGAGCATTGGGAATACTGAAGAACTAGTTTGAGTTCATTTTTTAGTAAATTAGTATGCAAATTATTTATCCATTTACCTTCCATCTATTTACCTAGGGTACGGTCGCAGGGGAACGGAAAATACCCCAGGCAGCACAGGGCATGAAGCAGGATGGTACCCTGGATAGGATGCCAGGCTACCACAGGGCACTTTCACACACAATCACACTCTAAAGGAAATCAGGAAATGCCAGCTCACATAACTGCATGTCTCTGAACTCCAGGAAAAAAAAACTAAATTGAGCACTCAGAGGAAGACGACACAACACAGCGGCGGGGGGGGGGGGGGGCAAACAAACCCCCGACTCACACAGAAGAGGTGGGATTCAAACCCCCCACCTTGCCAGTGTGAAAGTACAGCATTACTGAGCTGCCACCAGGAAGAATTAAGCATAGGAGTTTCCAGAGAGCTAAATACTGTGGACTCGTCCATCCAGTCACTATTTATAATCTTTTGGGGGAACCTTTGGCAAAATATATTCTGTATTTAAGTGATTGGCCTGAAATAAACTACTTGTACCATTTTTCGGGTGGTGATATCCAAGCCGTCTGCAGAAGACCTGGCTGTATAAATAACAACAACAATAGTTAACAACTAGAAATAGATGTAAAATTACAACAGTGCTGTCAATGCAGTGGTTTGCAATATTCATTGTGAGGCTGAATCATTCAAATATGATTTTATGAGCCATAAATCATCATCATCATCATCAATCGAGAGATATTCAGACACAAGGCTGGAAATGAAGCTTTCCCTCTCGCCTGTGGTGAGTCATTTAGACAAAAGAAGAGAACAAAAATCCCAAAAAGCCCAGTTGACTAGTTCCAAAAATTCTTAAATTCCAGTGCTGCTTAGAATCTCTTTGTGGATATAAGTGCTATACCCTGCTATACTCTGCAATACTCTGCTATACTCTGGAGCTGCCTGGTGAGAGGGGACCTCTGTCCACCAGCAGTGGTGCTTCTAGACCGTTTCAGCTACCGGGGCCAGACTGGGGCCAGTCGTTCTGTTGAGGGGATTTGTGTATTTGACCTGCCCCCCCGCAGAACCTCCCCTGTCCACTGGGCCGG
>JABFEA020000021.1:8811399-8832322 GCA_019775915.2 Cyphomyrus plagiostoma | reverse complement strand
TCCGCTACCGGGGCCAGCCGGGGGCCTGTCTTTCTGTTGTGGGGATTTGGTTATTTGCCCGCCCCCCCCCCCGAACCCCCCCGGCCCCCGGGGCCGGGGGCCATCCCCCGGGGGGGGTGGGGGGGGGGTGGACACCTGTCCACAGCCCACATGAATTCTCTTCTTCCATCTCCTCCTGTGTGTCCAGCATCATGGCAGCTTCTGAAAAGACGACACTTAAATGCTCTCACACGAGCAGCTGTATGTAACAGGTGAATCGTGGACGGTACAGAGTGCAGGGTGGCATCCCTGATGGGTCCTGAGATTCCCTGCCTTCCTTTGTGTGACGGTCCCATCCCCTCAAAGGCAGCCCTTCTGCCTGCAACACACACCAGATCCCACTGCATGTGACAGGCGTCGGTGGTATATGGTTTTCCTCTGACCCCAATGCCTTCTTCATTTTAACCCTCTCTGCCGCTAATCTCTAATGCCTCACCAGCACCACTTTAATCTATTGGTTTCCTTGTCGGACCACTTTCGTTCTTGACCACAGGGGGATATTCTCCGTATTTGAAACTCAAATCCATCCAACCATGCATCTATCTTCTTTAACTCCTCACCCAATATGTGGTCACCATGAGCTTGGGGCCCGTAGCAAGACAGGGGACACCTTGGACATGACTTATATTATACGATAACACCGGGCGTAAGGCTCGATTAATGTTTGATTAGTGGACTTTTGTTTGCGGCACAGAGTGATGCGTTTCCCATGATGACATCATCGCGCTCTTGACATTTTCCCAAGGCCAAATATTGGTGAATTCAAAAGCAAAATAAATCTATATCTGATGTGCTTTTTAGGGTACCATAACCTTGCTTTAAAAATCTCTTTCTTAAATCTGTTATGTTCCGTTTTATTTGTGGGTATACCGCCATTCCAGGCCCTACTTCCATAACTCTCAGCAATGTGAAAGATTTTTAATTAAAAGGAAAGACCGTCGGCCGAGCCATACAAAGGTCAAAACAGAGGGCGCTCTTCAGAAACCGGCTTTAGCTCTCAAAATCTGCCATGCCGCCCCATTTAAGGCCGTGTGAATTAAATTGAAAATAAGGTGTGATGATCAACAACCCTGGATCGATGCATCATGGGAACATGTAACATGTGGCCAGGCTGGGCCTCCCTGTACTTAGGGTTATTGGCTGCCATCCGTCCGCCTGTAATATTATAAATGCTCTGCCTGTGAACCTTTGCATTTGATAGATTGGCTTTTTTTACTGCAAACCTTTGACCTGGCACAAAAATGTGGCTGACCTGAAACACTGCCATCGTTTTTCTGTATCAATATGTAAGATTCAGAGGAGACTTTGGAGAGCAACTGAGGCGGTCGAGTGGACAGCCTATGAGGTAATGTGGAGTTTAGGGACTGACTGGCAGGTAGCAGGCAGGGTAAGGAGGGTTAAGGTGTAAGATGGTACGTCAAGTATTAGTGAAGGACAGAACGTAGGGTAGTATGAGTAATCTCTGCAGATACATTAGGTGTTGGGGATGTAGGGTCAGGGTGTAAGGCGGAAGTATGTGAATGATCAGAGGTGTCTTGAGGCTGGGCAAGGTCACATGATGTGGTCACATGTTCCTGTGCATTTCTCTTGTGCTCTGGGCAAAATTCCTATAGTTTTTTGCTCCTCTTCCCCATTTTGTTAAACTTAAAATTTCATTTCCATCCACACATGGGTGGACATGTACAATTAGAAAATGGACTAGCCGATATGATTAGGGTTTAAACTAGCTAATATGGTTAGCAAAGATCTACAACAATGCTTCACATCCCATTCCTCGGGGGGACCGCCAGACAGTCTACATTTTGCTCCCTCTCTGCTCCCAGCACACCTGTACCCATCACTTGGTGTTCTTCAGTGTTTGGTTCAGGAATGGTGACCAGATAATCTATGTCGGGGAGGACATTTTGAGCTTCGTAAAAATTTCGATTAAAAGGACCTGGATGTCACTTAAAGCCCAGAGTTCTTGCTGTGTGCTGAACGGTTACAATCATACCAAGAATCACTAATGTTAATGTAAAACGGCTGAATGAGTCTTTCATAGAAACAAACCAGTCAAAGAACAGGAAGAATTGAACTATTTAGCTAAGTGCAGGAGCCTTTCAGTTTCAAAGTGTCCTCACTGACATTGATCATCTGCCCACCCAAGTTCAGATGAGCTGTGAGCTGTCAGGGAACAAAAATATAGACTTTCTGGAGCTTCCTGAGGGCAGCATGGAGAAACGCTGGTTTATTCTAAATAGTATTCTGGGGGTATGGGAGGAAGCTAGAGTGGTCACAGCTAGGAGGAGGGTCACGTTCATAAATCCATCAGCTAGCCCGGTAGCTTAAGCTAACTGCGGGTATAGGGGCTGGGGTATGGGAACGGCGCCGCCCTTCTCCTCTCCGGCCGTTGGTGCATCATCATGGCATCCCACAGGTGTCTCATCTCCATGCTTTTATTCCCGCACTCAAATCAATGTGCTGTGCTGGCTGTCGGGGAGACTCAGTGAGGAGACCATCACAGACCATTAACAGACATCTTCCACCGCAAAGCGCGTTTGGTGATCGTCACGGCGACGGGCTCTGCCTTTAAAAGCCGCTTCTTTATGTGGAATGGGGACGCCAGGCTTTTCTTCTTCCTCTGGTGTTGAAAGAGGCACTCGCAGCATTTGGCTTTGAAATCAGCCCGACTACAAAAGAGACGAGGGAAAGTGGTGGTAAGTGGGGTAACCTGATAGGACGGCGTGTCAGTGTACACTTGATGGGCAGTGCCAGCTAGTCTGGCACTCCACGGGGGATGTCAAATCTCTCGCTTCACACCGTAGACCGGCCCTTTTGTGACAGACAAAGGGGATGACGGCGGCACGTCACCATAACACAGGCACCGTTTGTGCTGCCGTCACAGGGTGGATCGAGAAGCCTCTCATGTTACTCCTGTCACAAGCCCTTCGAGGAGCTCGCTCACTTGTCCTCCATCTGCTAGAGATGAGATGTCAGTCAAGTGTGCTTCTGCCACTCTGCTCTCCATCTGACAGCCTACACCCATCATCTGTGTATCAGTCCATATGCAACAAGCAGAAACCTCATGGTTTTAATGACCATTAAGCCCATTTTCAGTGTTTAACTCCTTCAGAACGAACCTGCACCAAAGGTATTGGGGTGTGTAGCAGAAAGTCACGGCTGTGATGTGGTTGTGTGGGTGGGAGAGTATGAGTGTTAGGATGGTAGGGGGCAGTAGCGAGTCATGCCTCTTTCCAGACACTAGGCACTTTGCCACTGCAGGAATTTTCTTTCAGGAACCAGAACCTTTTTCATTTTGCCAACGTATGCCGTTCGACCCCTGCAAATTCTACAGTACTGTCACTTTCCCCTGCCTCTCCACCTGCTTCTACAACTGTTCATACTGTCAGCTCCAAACCCCAGTCTTTTAAAACCTGTACTGTTGAGCTGGACAATGTCTCCCTTCCCTTCTTATTGGTTACTGGGGCTGCAGTCTCCCTGTTAAACCTAGCTACTGTATGGCAGTTCCAAAATGAACATGGCAGCTCCATCCGGTTACCAGTCTGCAAACCAGTCCCAGACTTTCCCTTTCACGTCTCACACCATGGTGCCAACTTCCTGGGCCTTGACCTTTTCACTGGCCTTGGATTCTCCTTACTGGATACGACTGGATCTGCCATTTTGACCATCAGCTCGCCATGGCAGCAGCAGTACGCGGCCCTGTTTGAGGGCGTTGGCTGTCTCTCTGCATTTAATCACCAACCCCTGCTTGATCCATCTGTCACTTCGGTGATTCAGCCCCTATGTCGAGTTCCCCTGGCCCTTCGTGACGGTGTTACTGCTGAGCTGCGCCACCTGCTGGAGGCAGGCATTATTGAGCCAGTTAATGCTTCTCCGTGGATCTCAAATCTGGTGATAGCTACGAAGAAATGCGGAAGTCTACATCTCTGTGTTGATCTCCGGGCTGTAAACAAGTACCCCCTCCCTTCCATAGAAGAACTCACCTCCCACTTTCATAGCTCGATGGTCTTCACAAAATTGGACTTTCGTCAGCGTTATCTGCAGATCCCTCTCCACCCTGACAGCCAGAATCTCACGGCTTTTGTGACGCGTGCTGGAGTGTCCCAGTACACACCGGTCCCATTTGGGCTTAGCTCCGCCCCTAGCTGCTTCCAGAAGGTTATGGCTACCATCTTCACTGGCATCCCTGGGATGGTCATCTACCTCGAAGACATCGTGGTCCACGGACCTACAGCTGCCATCCACGACGAACACCTCCATCAAGTGCTTGGGGTGATAGCTACACACCACCTTTACAGTGGTTTTAATGGTCAGAAATGTGTGTTTTCTGTACCTGCCATTGAGTTTGTGGGATTCCGCCTCACAGCTGAGGACCTCACTCCACTTCAATCTAATATTGAGGCCATTCAGCGTATTTCCGAACCGACAAATGCTACCCGGGTTGCCTCTTTCCTGGGCATTACAGCTTATTACCTGCGGTTTTTGCCTCACTACTCCGCTACCACGGCTCTATTGGGTCAGCTGTTGCCGAAAGATGCACGTTCCCAGCTCCTGAAGTCCCAGCTCACATCACCTCCTATCCTGGCACACTTTTCTCTCTCATGCCACACCTCTGTCACTTGTGATGCCTCAGCTGTGGCAGTTGGAGCTGTACTGTCACAGCTGTAGGATGGAGTGGACCTTTGCCTCCGGTGCTCCCACCCCCACCGAACAAAAATATTCTGTGGGTGAGCATGAGGCTCTGGCCTGTGTCTGGGCTTGTGAGCGGTGGCACATATATCTTTCTGGCAGGGCATTTACACTGCACACTGATCAGCAGGTGCTGACAGCCTTGCTAGCAACAAGTGGTACAGGACGGAAACCACTCCGACTTTACCGGTGGTCTGAACGACTTCAGCAGTACAATTTCACCCCGTGTTTCACCCCAGGTCGTGATAACGTTGTGGCAGACCTGCTGTCCCGCTCCACCCAGTATCCTGCAGCACCTGACTCCGTCACTCAGGAACCAGGCCTCATCCAGATGATGTACACACCACTGAAGGCAGCTGCCTCCATTGATGAACTCCGGCTGGCCTCAAAACAGGACCCAGTCCTTTCTCAGTATGTCTTCTACATACATTCGTACAGGCTGGCCGACTAAAGTCTCTGCTGAGTTGACCCCTTACCACAGGGTCAGGGAGGAACGTTCATGTTGGAATGAGCACTGCGTAGATTGGGGAGCTGTCACAGTGGTGCCAAGCAGCCTTCAGGCCCGTGTCCTTCGCATGGCACATAAAGGCCATTTGGGCATTGTACATGTCAAACAGCGTTGTAGGGACCTAGTATGGTGGCCTGGCATTGATAGGGGCATAGAGAATCTGGTTAGGGGTTGTGCAGCCTGCCTTATCAACGGGAAAATGGGCCCACCTGTGGCACCCCCTCTGCAGCCTCGGGCTTGGCCCGCTCATCCGTGGGAACATCTCCAACTGGAGCTTGTGAGGAACTACATGGAGTTCCCCACCACCAGCGGTTCCTCCTTGTGGTGTATGATCTACACTCTACGTGGCCTGAGGTGGTCTCCACTGGCACTGTCACAGCAGGGGTAGTCACTGAATTTTTATATACCCTCTCTGCTCGATGGGGACTCCCTCTGGCTATAACGACGGATAATGGACCCCAATTCGTGTCTACTGAGTTCGAAGCCTTTCCGATGGAGCGAGGCATCCGTCACATCCGCACAGCTTTATATCACCCCCAGGCTAATGGCGGAGTGGAGCGTCTCAATCAGACCCTTAAAAATGGCATCAGAGCCCACTTAGCTGAAGGCTCCCCCTTTTCAGCGGCACTCCTTCGCACACTGCTCCAGTACAGGGCCACCAAGCACACCGCAACAGGCTGCTCGCCAGCGTCACTTATGTTGGGCCGTGAACTGCAGCTTCCACTGGATCAACTCAAGGCCACTTCTGTTTCCCCTTCCCCTCCATGCCTCCACAGGGTGTCCGCTCAGCATCACAAGATGAAGCTGCGGTTTGATCAGTCCCGGTGGTCAAGGAACCCTACTATCGGATTGGGTCAGAATCCACCGCGCTCATCATGACCACGAGCTAGTCTCATTCTGGTCTCCTCCTATTCAGGTGGCGGGGAAGCTAGGGCCAGCTACCTTTTCTCTTTCAGATGGGTCTCGACGGCACGCCAGCCGTCTCCGCAAGGTGGCAGCTCCAGAGTTGGCTAGCACAAATGTTCCCGCTGGTTCTCCATCAGCAGGTGATTTGGGCTTACTTATGGAACCAGATGCGCTCACACCTGAAACCATGATCGAGCTCGCTCAAGGCCTAACTGCACATCCATTCGAGTCTACATTTGAGTCCACTGGAAGATCAGCTCAGGTAACCTAAGGGACTTTGTGACTGAATTCTGATATGCTGACCTTGCAGCTGGCGCTCTGTGCAGTTCATTTAATGTGCTTTAAAGTGCAGTTTGCCGAATTGTCACGATTGATTTGTTTTTTTGGAGGGGGGAGTAAATGTTATGTACGCACACAAAAACACGTCCCGTTTTGGGGAATATTAAGGGGACAGTGCGCGGGAAGAGGGCAGTAGTTTTTCTGGGAAAATAAAGGCACCGCGCCAGCTTACAACCTGACTCGTGTCTTTCTTAAAACACAACACTAGGAACATTTGTCATGTCCCCATTGCAGGAAATTGACCCAATTGTTGTTACTCAGAGGTAGTTCTTGAACCATGTTCTAGTTCCTACCCTAGATTAGGTACTTTTTGCATGACAGGAAACTACTCAGTTGGGCTTATAGCGATAAACTTTTCTGATTAGTTGACGACAAGAACTAGCACTGACTCAAGTTATGCAAAAGTGTGGGAAAAAGTAAATCAAAAATTATTACTTGGAATCATAAAATTTTCAGTTGAAATTATTACATTATTGGTTATTACATTTAAAGAATTAATAAATGCATTTTTGCTTGTCTTTATCTGCATCAGAAAATTTGATCAATATGTTTGTCTAATTGACGGTGGGGAACACTAAACACGTATTATCAGAATAACATTCCATCTTTTTTATTCTATGGAAAACAAAAGATCAACCTGCTGGGAGGATTTAATAATAAATATTTAATGTCCCAGGCCATATACATACATTTTTAATAAAATTAATCATCAATACAGGACGGATTTATCCTGTATTCTCAGACCCCACGATCAAGCCCCCCAGTAAATTTTATTAATTCAGCTATTCATATTCCAATATTTTGGGGGTGGCAGTGTGAAATTATGCATGATGTTTAACCTTCAAGCATTTGTGTCTCCCATTTATTTGGCATAAAGGTTAAAATTCCTGTTGCGCGGTGTGAAAACGACACACAAAAGTGAGCATGAACTACAAACCTTCCCAATGAGGACAGCCCAAGAACTCTGCACCAGGAACTAGGTTCCTGGACTTCAGAGGAAAGCAGGTGCACATTCTGGGTCTTTATCAAGTAATACCACCCTCCTTTCAAATTCAGTCGGGACCTGAAAAACCACCAGGAATAGAGATCTGTCCCCATCGGGAACTGAGCAGCACATCTGCATACATGCATGCTTATACAGACAATGCAAACCCACATGGGAAAAATGTACAGACAGATACACACAGGCTCACATTCCAACACTCACCAGCAATATATGCACAGAAATGCACACGCAGGCAGGTGCAAACCTTCACACACGCGCAGACATGTACACATGCTAATTTTCACCTTCAGCAGTGCAGCTATGAAGGTCAAACCAAGACAGGTTTAGATCTCTTAGTATTAAATCTTTATCGCACCATAAAATCCTACATCATTCGTAGACAGCTGCATTTTCCCATTAATCCCAGCATTTTACAGCAAACCATTTAGCTCATCAGTCAGGAGAAGCAAGAAGTTGCTTTTGGTGCAATATGCAATACTTTTCTTAGCTTAGGTGTCCATACCCCATTCATTATTAACTCCTGAGGGACGGGTCATGTGATTATCCATGCGCCGTTCATAATTAACTGCTGAAAAATGGGTCATGTGATCGTGAGAGAGTATAATCGCCACAGTTCTATCAGTGCATCCCACTGTAACATGGAAACCAGACTACAGCCACAGGCTACGTCCCTCACCCAGCAATACGGATGAATCATTAGCATCTGTCATGTATCTACTCGTGTCTGTCAGTCAATCTCCCTTTGCCAGGTGGGAAGAAGCAGCACCGCACTGGTCGTGTTCACTGTAAGTACATGTACACAAGGGACATCCAGTATCCTGGAGGAGGCCCTCAGCCCTTATACTCCATCCAAGTGTCTTCCTCAACTGCCCTCTTTGGTAGCATATGCAAATTCACAGTAAGGTGTAAGGCAAGACAGAGCAAGTTAAATCCAGCTTCGGCAAGAAAAAAAATGTTAAAAAAAAGGAACTGCCTGTATTAAATGGTGAAAGATGTAACGGCTCCAAAAGATGACATCCATTATTCATCCAGGTAACCATTAATCTTCAATCAGATATCATGAGGGTAGGACTAACAGAGCCAAACAACCGATCTTCATTGTGAGCTGAGCGTTAACGTGTGGCGAGAGCACGTCACTGCAGAAACCTTCACCATAGTCAAAATAAACCGGGGTGAACATGGTGAAAAATGCAACTCTGCCAGTTGCATTTTTCACTGTGTTCACCCAGGTTTATTTTGACCCCCAGATGTTCCCTGTTTTTCTCCCTCTAAGTTCCTGGTAGGGATCAGAAATGTGGATTGTCTGGCAGGGCACTGGGAGGGAGCAAAAAGGGTACAAAATGTGTATTGTCTGAGGTTCCGAAGGACCGTTATTACAGAAACACTGGACTTCAGCAGACCCTGGGCGTTGAGGGCCTTGCTTAGGGCCCAACAGTGACAATACTTTGCCAACCCGGATTTACACCAAAAACCACAGGAACAGCATCCCGACCCACATAACACCTTTGACAATAAATACTCGACAAGGATGGGATTCGAACCCATGCATGCAGAGCACAACGGATTAGCAGTCCATCGCCTTAACCACTCGGCCACCTTGTCAGGGTGCAAGCACATCTACAATCTTTAGCTAGCCTAACTGTATGTCTTTGGCGTAGGGAAGAAGCCTGAAAACCCAGAGGAAATCGATGCAACATGCGGTCCAGGATTAAGACCCCCTTGCCCTGGAGGTGTGAGGCTCTGGTGGTGCCCAGTGAGACACCAAGCCACCTTTATTTGAGAGGCAGGCTAAAAAAAAGGTATATGTGGCGGACATTAGCGAGGACGGCTCTGTTACCATGTTGGCTGAGACGGACGGGGGACAGCAGAAGGGCGGGATGTCCATGCTCAGATGCAGGCCACATGTCCCCCCCCCCCCCGAGTCACACGTAACGAGTAGATGGAAAGCAAGGGAAAAGTTGTCTGTCCTCAAAGTAACACCGACGATCCTGATTTACGGCCACTCTCTGTGATTGGGCAGGGGCGCCGGGGATCGATCTGGGAGCCACGCGTCCACCTGATAAGAGCTTTTCCGCTAATTGGCTGCCAGAGTGCGGCCAAAGCCACAGTGTTTCCCGGTGAACAATAGCATGCGAAAGTGCGTGTAGAGCCGGCCTGCTCCTCTTCCCACAGGCCATTGATTTTTAAATGAAGTATCACAGAAAATCAATAGTAATCAACAAATAGAATGCAACACAGTTTAGTGTCATGCCCCAGGCCTGGGCTCAATCCGTTTCCGGGCCTGTCACAGCTGTGGCGGTGAAGGGGAGGGGCTAAAATCTCCATACAGGAAGTGAAGCAAGAAGGTTGGAATTAGGGTGAGTTTGTGCCCTTTCCTCATTATAAGCATTCCCATGTGAAGGTCTAAGGGTGATGATACCCCGGGTAACATTTTAAGCAACTTTGTTGGGTAGTGTTGCCAACCAGTACTGGGCAACAAATTTCTATTTGGAAAACTTTGATCAGCGATGGGCAACGTTTGCGATCATCCAGATCCAGACCGGTCGTCCTTTGTCTCACCTGGTTGGCAGTTGTCCCGCAACATTGCTCAAAGAGTTGCCCTGTGTGTCGTCACCTTAAGCCTCAGGCCCCAGATCACACAGCCCCAGACTAAGTCGTCCTTCTAATGTGTCGGTGAACCTTCATCTGAACCGTGAAGCTCACAGACTACAGGCTAGCTGGCATTCCTTTCCGACATGGAACTATCAGTCACTGCCACAGGGCTAATTATCCAGAGCAAGCCTGAGCCACAGGCCCGCATCTCCCCACTTGACAAGCTAGAGAAAACTCAGCCGATAGAACCACCTCACGCCCTTCTGGCTGTAGAGCATGTTGATTTGCGATGGGGGGGGGGGGGGGGGTTCAAACACTTGCCATGTTGTTTCCAAGGTCAGCCATATCCCACTGCCAATTTCTTCAGCGAGGGCTTTTACTTTGTCTCATTTGAAGGTTCCGAGGTCGCTTTGGTGTCGCAAACCCCCAGCACAGGTAATGGGGAATAAACTACATCTTCTATGCTTATGATTAATGAGTCTCATTCCTTGGGGAATTAATAGCTCCCATCATTTAAGCTAGTCATGCTGGCATTTTCTCAGTTGCTGAGGACTGATTGAACTTGCCCCGTCATGCCTTGTGCTGTGGTACGGGGAGACTCTGCCAAAGGACAGGCCAGCGGTGATTTCCTCCCATGATGGAGCGCAGTGGCCTGCTGTCAGGACCTCCAGATTGCCAGGCCTGGGCCTGTGCTCCCATTCATGTCTGTACTACGCAAGACCCAGTTGCAGGCTAAGCTGACTAAAGCAGGGGAGAAACACAAACGGCCTCAGCCCTGCAGTGAGAGAGCTACTGTATCAGGTGCCTTGAATCCACTCCTGCGTTGACAGCTGCTTAGAGACAGGAGTCTTGGAAAGTGCAAATGGGCAAAAGTGTCTCGCTAAATTAGCGCAAATATAGATGGAATTAGCCTGTCCATAGACTTCACTTATGGCTTGTATGCAGAAAATATGCATTTATATTATACAGTATATACTATATATCTTTAATACATAATATAACAGCAAATAGTGTACTCATCCTTGTGGGGCATTTGGGTGGTTGTCAGATAGATGTCAAGTACCTTATTACTAAGGGTGTTTATGTGCGTTTAGGTGTGAGGCTCTTGTGGTGCCCAGTAAGACATCAAGCCACCTTTATGTGAGAGGCAGGCTAGATAAAAGGTGGTGGACAGGCCAGAGTTCTTGAACATTTGGGTAGTTGTCACCTACCCCATCTTGCTCTGGATGAGACACACAGACAGGTGTAGGTTTAGAGGTTAAGGGCCTGGGATTTGAACTGCCAACCTTCTGAACCTACAGAGACACGCCGTGCTCTGGCCTGCTCTCTCTATCCAGCCAACGCCATTGTTTCTGTCAACCCCTTCATTGTCTATGTGGAAAAAATGCTCCCATTTTGCTGCCGTGAGATTTATTTTTTTAACATGGGTCTCTTGTAACACTTGGCATGTGGGCTGTGAGCTGTGTGACAGTTCCTGGCAGGTCCTCGAAGTTCAGCTTCATACATTTCCTTTCTGTTCAGTGTTGAACCTTCTCACAACACCTCTTGTATGCGCCGTCCCACACCGGGAACAGAGTTCTCTGTGTCTGATTCAGTCCTGGTGACAGGGTAAGATTCATACAAAGGCAACCCTATTTACAGAGTTAAAATGTAAGTATGGCGGTACATTGTCCGAACCCTCAACTTAACAGAAATCAGATGAGGAGTTATCTGTTACAGTCACATGATAGTCAGGCTTAGTATAATCCTTAGCATTAAATTTAGATTTTGACATTGGTTGGAAATTTATTGAAGATGGCATATGTTTCTATAAGAGTCAAACAGCTATATTTATTTGTTCTGTAGATTTATTTGCATTACTTTGCCTTCTTTGTATGTTATTTAGTCTTTGGAACACAAATGACTAGGGACAGGCTCCAGTGACCCTGCGGCTGTTAGCAGATGGATAGATAAAACGTCCTTCCATTCATTTTTTCTGCTGATCCATTCTAGGGTGAGGGTGAGTGCAGGATGTGAAGGGTTATCCAGGTGGCACTCAGCGCGGCATATCTGCAGCGCCCCCTGCTGGATGCCAAGGTGGTTGCAAGCCTGCCATGATATCCTTGGTCCTCCCCTCTTACCCCAAAGTGGGACATGCTTAAATTCAAAATGAGCCTAATGAGACTTTCTTAGGAAGACTCTAAACCACCAAAACTGGATCTTCTCAACACCAAAGACTAGTGAGTCCACCAGAGGTCTTAACCCCTCACCTTCTCCTGAAGAATCCCATGAACTTATCTCCTAAGTAAGAAGTAAACTCATTTGACTGCCCCTACATACAATCTATTTTCTCCAATTATGCAAAGCTCTTGAACTTGAGTAAAGATAGGAACCAAGATAAAGCTACAGATTGTCTGCAAAAATGCCTACTACTACACTACTTTCAGTTACCATTTATTTATTCATTATTTACGGTGACCAAATGAACAGTGTACCAACACAAAGACTTCCAATTAGCTATTTGTAGTAACTAACATATGTAAGTACCTATTTTGTGAATTAAATACTAATTCATTAGGTTCCACACGTGTAATTACTCAGTCTGGAGTGAGCCAAAGATGACTTTCTCCATCTTCTGCCTGACAGGCATTAATCAGTAATGCGGCTTTAATGGACACCCTGCTGATAGCCTTTCGCTCCCACCATATCGCTCATCTCCTCTCCTAACCTTTCTGTGGGAAACTCTTTGCGAGTGAAGAGCTGCACGTTCTCTGTAGAGACTGAAAACACTGCATTCTTAGCTGCAGAAGAAAATGATGGTTTTAAGACAAGCAAGACGATTATATGAGCCATGAAATTTTCCTTGAGTTTTTTGATATTGATAAAACACACGAATACAGCTGATAAAAAATGACTTTTTTTTGTATCTTTGGAGTGCTTCTCCCAGCCACGCCCATTCCACTGCCCCATGGTGATGTCTATTTTTCTTCTCCCTCTCTGTGGAGCCTGTGTGTGGTTCTGCGATCATTCAGGACCTCCAGTTAAGTGCTTATTAGTCTGGGTTACCGCTTTCTGGGAAGCTGTCCTCAAATGGCGCATGATAAAATTCACATGCAGTTCATGCACTATTCAGAAAGATTTATAATGCACTTGAAGATAGGGAATAAGTATAATAAATATATTTTTCCTCTGTTGTGTCTCACATCTGGGGCAGATATTTGATCTTTAGAAAAATCTGCATTTGGAAGTGATTTAGGAACCAATTTCTTGTACAGCAGACTTTTGAAATTAATTCTGTCCCTATTTGGAGATGCAGACCTTGGATAAAACTGAGTTGGTTGTTAGCTCACACTGCTGTCCAAGCACAACAGGACTCGATCTCACACACTGCTGTTACATGCAAACATGAATACTCCCCACCCCCACCCCGATTTGTGTAAAAGGACGTGTTTTGCCTGGGTAATGTCTCCATGGTGTTTCTCTGAGCTGGGAAATGTAAGATCCCTTTCAGTGTGTGGGCAGCTATGTTCCTCTCTCAGATACTGGGACCTACCATCAGGGGACCTTCGCTGGTGGAATTGCCCCCCTGGCTGTTAGTTTATCTGTCGGCTGCTGTCAGTACTTCCCCCGCTAGTGTGCGGGAATCTGATTGAGAGGCCTTATCGGTGGCCCTGCGGCATGTAGCTGCCCTCTGTCCGGCCTGACAGCCCACACCCCATGCGTAGACTGACTGATGGCCTAATCGCTGATAGATGGCCGAGGCTTCCGGCCAAGCTGCTGGCTGAAAGTCCGCCATTCACAGCCCCCGCAGTGCTTGCAGGGTGGGGGGGGGGGGGTGCTGCCTTTGGTAAACTGCCTTATTTCGTTGTGTGTGCAAGAACACGAACTATGGCCATGTTTATTGGTAACACACCAAAAACAGGCACGGACGAATGACATGGTAACAAGTATCCAGTTGCTGGCACATAAATCGCGGCCTCATGTGTAAGATGGACAGCAGTGTCAGGCTTTGGGAGCAGTCAGGAAACCCAAAGCGCATAAAATAAACACAAGCGCAGAGCTTTGCTTGCCCTAATGACCTTCTCCTCTCCCCATCATTTCCTTATCTTCGTGGGCCTTGATACTCAGAGCTGTGGACACTTCTACTCTGTCATTGAGTCACTGGCTGTTATTTTTGTTTGTTTTTGTTTCTTCTCCTTCTCCCTCAGGCTAAAGGAGTGCAAGACATCACTGGACGCCGAGGCACAAACCCCAGACTCCTGCAAGTCGAGCGAGATCCCGTCATCGGACCTGTGTGAAGGATGACGGGGCTCAGGAGCGATCATGGGAGCAGATCGGCAGGGTCCTGTCCTTAGGCGCCGGGGCCCAGCCCATGTCAGAATATCTTTCAGTTAGCACTTGATTTACAGCCAAAAGAAACAGGTTAGTTGACCTGAAACAATAACCCAAAAGAAACCATTAACGGTGGAACGAAACACAGTTTGTGATCCTTGGGGTTGGTGCTTATGGAGCCTGTGGCCCAGAAGCTTATGTAGGTTGATCCAGAAGCTTGTGCATGGGAAGTTACAGTCAGACACCAATCACACCTCTGGTCTGTGCAGGCTCTAGATGTTGATGACCTGGTGTGGAATGGGCTCCACCTTAGCATCCCAGAGCCAAGATCTGGTAACACTTTGTGACCTAACCCTAGTGGACTCTGGTTTCTGTCACACAGGCCAAGTCTGGTGCATGTTTCCAAAGCACTAAAGCTATCAGTAAAATATCTCCCAGCCTCTGCTTCACTCAGGGGACCAGCAAATGTTCTCCAGTATTTATATAGCTCTTTTGGACTATATCCACTGATTTATACAGTGGATTACCACAGTAATATAAAGGCTTCTGAATGTAAATATTCATGGGGTACGTTTGTATTGCCTGAGGTATACGTATGTTGTTTTTTGACGTAAATAATCCACCAGTCATGGCTGCGTGTTAGAAGATTCCAGCAAGGCTGGTCTGCTGACAGCCATGCAGAATATCTCCAACAACTAGTAACACTGGCAGAATAAAATGCCACTGAATGATTTATCCTGGCTTGGGGCACAAAACCTTATGCCGATGCTCAATGTGACAGTCCGCAGCCATGGGGGGCAATAGACAGCATCCAATCAGCTCACTGAAGGCCAGATTCACCACTGCTTTACATCACCATCATTCACAATATATTTCATTTCCTGACCACTGAAGTCATTTTGCCGGGCTTATTTTTTAATAAATTTGAGTCCAAATGATCGGATCTGAGAATTATTATGTGGTTGTTTTATTGGTTATTCTCCTACTGAAAGAAGTTTGGTTTTCCAGGGGTAAGATATCGTACGGGGTTCTGTTTCGAAATGAGCTAATATCAAACCAGCCAGTTTCAACAGTGGTTTTACTTTATTCCTCTTCTTTCATGCAGACGTTTGTGACAGAAAAGTTGTAATTTACTTTATCCATCCATTCATTCATATCCCAACCAAATATCCCAGCCAGGGCTCTGGGGAAACCTAGACGGTATCCCTGGCAACATCCCGGGAGAGGGACTCCCAAGATGGATGTCCAGTAAACAGTATCACCGAGGATCCGGTATTAGTGAATCCATTGAAAAGTGATCCAGTCACATGTGGCTTAAATTACAGACATGTCATGAATATACACATGCTTTTTATGGTAATTATGCAAAGTGAGTGGATATATGAACGGCTATGAAGATAGCCAATGAAGGCCACAGAGAAGATGGCGAAGACAAAAGAGCCAGAATCAAGTTACTGAACAGATTCAAGACCACAGTGAAAGTAAAGACACTGAAGACCACAGCGACCTCGGCACACGTATGAAAGAGCAGCGTGAACCAGATGGCGACTTAGCCTGAGATCATCAGTCCCGCATGTTGTCTATCATGTACAGCATCATTTTAATTGACAGTATCTAAGGGAGACTTAAATGAGCCGAGATTTTACGCAGCTGTAACTCTAAAACATGAAAGTGCAGCATTGCCCTGACTTGAAATATTAGCCTAAGAAACAAAGATGATGTTTGAACAGTAGCATTTAGTTATATTTCAGGTGGAATCCCACCTCTTCTGGTGTATGATACTGATAAAATCCAGTAATATAGCCGCAGATGTATCTGGTCGTGAGCAGGATGATCTATAGTCCTGTCTATCGTGGTTTGTAATTTGCCCACGGGTTGGAAAAGCTCAACACACGTTTTTATTGTTGGGGCGGCGGCTAGGAAGCTGATTATGCCAATCATCAGCAGGAGGGGAGGGGCAAGGGCCCATTAATGTATTTCCCCTGGGGCAAGTCAGTGAGCGAGTGGGCGAGTAGAGTGCAAAAAATAGCTGTGAGTAGTGGTTTGGTGTGGGGGGGGGGAGGGGGGGGGTTGTTCTTTACGGGACTGAGCCTGTCAGGACTCTGTCATGCTAAGAGAGCTCATATCCAGTGCACTCCTGAAAGAGACACCAGAGGTCAGTTACTTGGAGCTCCATGGTCTGGCCGACTAAGTAACTCTCACCTAGAAAATACCCTAAGCGTTTAGGCTGTAACGATGCCAATTGCTGTTAGGTCAGAGAGCACCTTCTGCCGCAGTAAAAGGCAATGGAAGAACCTGCTTCTGTGTGACTGTAAATATGCTACTAATTATCTTGGTAGAGCATCTTCCTATTTAATGTTGCCGTTTCATTTTTATCGAAATGCTGGCATATATGAGTATCTACGTTGCGTGTTGTTCAAGAAAAAAATTACTCAAGATTTTTTGTTCAGTTGAATATACATTAATAAACATTATATGATTATGTCTCTGATAGGTGGTCACCTTATTGTACACATGTGTAAGGATGTGTCATAAGAACAATAATATTTCTCACTTTCTCAGCTCGGCCATGGAGACATTTTACCTCAAGCTGATCTTATGAAGGAGTCTCCAGCACATGATAACTCAAGGTCACGCATCTCCCTTAGCTTCTTGGGTTCCTTGGTGACTTGATCCACGGAAGAGGTCCAGCACTGGCATGTATGAGGGATGCCTGTCCACGTATCCGCCTGAAGACACCCAATCTCAAGCTCACCTCATGCCATCCCAGCAGTTCTGTCACACTTTGGACCAGTGGACACGATCGAAAAGAAGAAATTACAGGAAGAGCCCATGGCACCGTGTCAGGATTTGCCACAAGAAATCCTTTGGTCCCCGGGCCCCAGAAGGCTTATGATGTTGGCTAAGGCACCAAGTTTCCAATAAACTCTATCCAGCTGTAAATGGGAGGCTGCAGTTGGCGACAGTAACTCAGAAGGTGCCAGTTTAGCAGTGGATGAGTGTTAATCAACGATGTAATGGTGCCACTCCATGGACTGGGCTGGCGCGCCCAGTCAGCTTGCTGAGCCCCTTCCTTGTCTAACTCCTGGTCAAAGTCAAATAAACAGAGTCTCCATCAGCGTGGCCGCCGCCGGGCTTCCCTGCCACAAGGCGCTTTGGGAACATTGACCTAACAAGCATCTCCCATGTCACTGCTTTGGCTGCTTCGGGTTTGTTTTCTCTGCGGTATCTGATAAAGTGTCCACTTTCTCCTCCGAAATCTGGGACGACACTCGATACCCCCGCCTCCCCCGCCTCTCCCACCTCTCCCAAACACACACAAACACACACGTTTGCGTGCATATCTTTGTGGGGACCGTCCATTCATTTCTATGGTGAAAACCATAATCCCAGCAATGACAACCTTAACCCCTACCCAGCCCTAACCATAACACTAAGTAACCAAACAAAATATAGGTCTTCTGTCATTTTTAGATTAAAAAAATATATATATTGCAGTCACAAATTTTTATAAAACTGTGCTTACCCTTGTGGGGACCATTTTTTGTCAAAATGACAGGTTTTTAATCACATGGTGGGGACGATGTAATCTATACATGAGCCGCACACACACAGCGTCCTGCAGCTTTGGCCCCGCCCCCCCACCAGCTTCCTGCCTGACCACAGTCTCTGACCCCAGCACGGTGCTCCCATTGTGACCGCTAATGGTTTACTTTGTGTCAAACCTGGTTTCGCCATTTCTGCCCTGAGTCCTCGCTCGCGTTTCCCCGCCTCTGTGCTCCCACAGGCTGCCGGCGTCCCTGTTTATGTTTCAGCCTCACTGCTTGTGGCAGCCCTCAGAAAAGGGGGTGTCCTGAGAACGCCAGTGTTTACGATGTCAGTCGCACCGGGGGCCTGCAGCCGCCATGCTGGACCTCTATTTACATTCCCATTGGCCAGCTGTCACAGGCTGACTCTTTGTTGTAGTCGCCCTGGTGGGCGGGCAGGGGAGGGATGGCTCCTCTTTTTCTGGATTCGGATGACCGGGCCCCCCAGCCGAGCTGATTAAAGCTGACTAATAACACAAACACACGGAGCCCAAAACAAGGTTAAGCCTGTACTGGCTATCAGTCTTTGTTGGTTAATACGGCTCAGGATGACGTTGGGAAAGATGCAAGAAATAGCAGTGAGTGTTTCACGCTGCTTCATGCATTGGGAGCACCATGGCGTGAATTTGGCCTCAGTAATTGGCAAATTGAGTGACAGCCACTGCTGGAATGCAGCTAATGTTTTCATTCATTTATACAGTTAGGCAATGAGGTGGGAAGGATGTCTGTCATCGTTTTGTGTTTCATATGTTTGTCTTCTGTATTTTAGTGGCATCCTGTCTAGGAAGTTCAGTTGAATGCCTTCTGCTGCATAGGAAAGGCTCCTGCCCCCTGCTACCCTGAACAGGAAGAGCGGCTTGAAGATGGTTGGATGGATGGATGGATCTGTTTTCGTTCCTATTGTCTGCTGTTATTAATGAATGACAACACTCAGACCCTAGAGAAACATATTTCCAGCTCTTTAGTTAAACTATGACAGGAGGATGAGTTAGAGTTTGTGTGTGTGTGTGTGTGTGTGTGTGTGTGGGGGGGGGGTGGTATGTATATATTACATATAAAAACCTATTATTTTGATATTGCTAGGACCATTTTTTCAGTCCTCAAAAGGGAAAATGCCATTTACAGTTTTTTTACAGACGCTAGGACACATTTCTCAATACTTAGGTCACTTTTGCAAAACTCTACACACAGTGGGCTGTACCAATACATACCTGAGCACATCACTTAACCTTTGGTGCAAAATGCCCTACAATCACCAAAACGTTTCACAATTCACCCAAAAGTGACTCATGCTGCCATAACAATGACAGATGCTGTCACCCAACAACACTACTGGGGCACTCAATGTTCAATGGGCTAAAAAACACTAACAACTTTCAGCATTGCAAATTGCATATATAAAGTGTGGTTGTATCCTCCAGTTTGGCACAAATTACTGTCATGTTGCATTGTAAAAATAAAATAAAAAAGAACTACTTTTATGCGTAAAAATTGTAATACCAACCAATTCTGAAATGCTGCAATATTTCATTAGAAATCATGTAGGTGTTGCCGTTTTTTTTTGCAGTATGTAAATATTTCACGCCTAGCAGATGGAGAAAGTTTGTTACGGTTGAGTATAGTAAATCTACAGTAAAGCTATACTGAGTGTTTTACTGTAATAGAAACCAAGAAGCCATATGTTACTGTAATGTAAAAATACATGATAAATGAATCACAAATACAGCAGTAATGCAGTGAACTTTATTTTTTTTGTCCACACAGCGCAATATCTGCTGTATTACCTCCCCCACCCAAAAAAAAAGAAAAAAATATATATAATCAATTACACCAACAAAAAATACAAGTCCTGAATATCAATGGCTTAGAACATAGAACTGTTGGTCTGGTCTAATCCATTCTATCCTCAGCATTTGGCCACAGATTTTCATCAACATCACATCGGATGTTGCCCTCTGCCATACACCTTGGAAAGAATCTCTTAGAGTGTCTTATCCAGGCCTGGATGTCCTCTGCAGTTATGTCCATACACCCAACCACCATTGCCTCTAGTAATGACATATGGTCAAGTGGGCGGTGGTCACACACTTTCCATCTCCATTCAGAACAAAATTTCTAAATTAGCTTGAGGAAAGGTGAGTAGGGTGGTAGGAATAATGGCATCATCCTGGGGTGGTCTGTAGACCATGCACTAACCTGTCAAGAGTAGTGAAAGGCCACACTGTCACATACAATCGCATATGTTTGTAAATTTTGTCGTTCTTGATTTTTTGGGGCAGCAGGTTTTTCTTCCACGAAGACGGGACTTCAATTCCTGGGGGTGCCACCATTGTGCCCCTGAGCAAGGCAACTGACCCCAACTTGCTCCAGGGGGACAGTCCCTGTAGATACAGTACTTCATTGTGAGTACCTTTGAATAAAAGTGTCTGCTAAATGATTACAGTTTTTTGTGATTGCTTACGCACTAAAATTAAAACTTTTCCACAATTAGCAATACCTAACAGTCAAAAAGCAAAACACAAGCCCAGATTAGCACAACTATAAGCACTTTAACCACTTCTCACTTTTTGCAAAACACTACACACAGTGATTTGCAAAACACTAAACACACATATACTTTTGACACTGAAATCAATCATGATGTTACTTCCTTGCAATATCAAAGCAAAGGCTTTCAAATTAACACACCCATGATCCAATTGGTTAAACACAGCCACCGGGTGTGCACACACACAGGCGCATAATTATAGACACACCAATCAGGTTTACAAGCACAGTAAAATGGCAACAGGTCACCCATTTTCAACAGAAATGGACGGTGTCAGAGGAAGAGGTAGAGTGTGGAGGAAAGGAGGAATCCAGAGAGAATAAGGTGGAGGAAGAGGCAGAGGGAGAGGGAGATGAAGACCTGGAGTAGGACGTGCTCAAAGAAGAAGACAACCAAAT
>JABFEA020000021.1:8784664-8802240 GCA_019775915.2 Cyphomyrus plagiostoma | reverse complement strand
TTTGGGTGGTGTTCCCCCCCCCCCCCCCCCGGTTTCCCCCCCCCCGGGGGGGGGTGGGGGGCGCGGGCTGGGGGGGGGGGGGGGGGGGGGGCCCAGATAACCTCCAAGCGGCTTCTTTCATGTGTCTGGTCCTCTCTCAGCACCTCCCCCGTCCCCCCCTCCAATGTCTAACCCGTCAGTCCAGACACGCCTGCCAGGGATGTCCTCAGTTGTGCAACAATTCGTTTGCAAGGCTTATCTTCACAACCTATGAGTCACTTCCAGTACTCAAACACCTCCTCCCACTCTCCCCAACACAAAAGCTGACTATTCAGGTCCCAAAGATCTTACCATATAATTATATGACTCCATAATCTGCTGTCAATTAAAGTACAGCTTCAACCTGGAAGGTATTTTAGGAAGTCGGCAGTTGTCAGTCTCAATAGTGCAAACAAATCGCTTGAGTTTGACTTGCTTGGGACTGATGGAGCTTGTCTGTGCAGAAATGACTGAGTTCATTCCTGCCGTTTGATGCTGCTTTCTGAAACACGCGACTGATTCACCCCCTGGACTGACGCGACTGACTGAATGTTTCCCGCTGAATAACACACACTCTGTGGTCGCCCTCACTCGCACCACGCCTCAAATTTGTTTCAAGATGCAACCCAATAATTTGTGTCTTCTTTTTCAATTCAAAGCACTAAAAAATAGGACTAGCTAAGAAAGTTTAAGTAAACAACATAAATGTATTATCTTGAGGTAGAAGCAAGGTTAAGCTTTGTTTATTATTATGCATTGATATTTCTTTTATTTATCTGACACTTTTGTCCAAAGACATGTACAAGAGAAACAGATAGTGCATTGAAATGCATATTACTCCTGTGGATTGCTCTGTGCATTACATTTGCTCCAGTATAGAACTGTTGGTCTTTTCTCAATGCTCGACACTGGTTTTCCCTCTCGAGTGCATTTATTTTCGTCCCTGGCCCTTTATAACGCGACAGCTCACCCTGAGCGTCTCAGCAGTTTTTCTTGCTTTGAGTCGCCACTGCTGCTGGGGGCATTTTGGAATCGGTGGCGTAGGACTTGACGAGAACGCCTTCCTTTGTGGGGTGTCTCCGTGCCCCGGGTGGGCTGGCTGCTCCCGATTGGTCAGCTTAACTTCTGCAGAGGTCACTGCCACCTTCGGCCCACCGCACTTCCTGTTCTGATAGAGACTGTGCGCAGTGCAGAGCATCACATAGCAGTGTCGCCTCTTAAACCACCTCAGCTGCAGCAACTTAAAGTTGAGTCGCACTGAGAAGAAGGTCAGGAAACTTCTAAAAGGTCACTGATTGTACCCATGATGCCATGGGGCAGCTCGACTCTGGCTGCCTTTTTCGTTTGCTGTTTATATTTATCTTGAGAAAACACTCTTAGAGCAGTAATGGGAAATCCCTACTGCCTACAAAGTGGTTAATATGCATTTGTAGCTCCTGATGCACACAATGTACATTAGGCCAATTAATCACAAAGAAATGTATCTGGTGTTTGAGTTGTGGCCTGTGCTTTGCATAGCTTTTGCGCCGTGGCTCTCAAACAGCAGACGTTCTTGCCAGTAAGAGTCTCTAATGGACCGGAATGGGTCCTCATTAGCATCCTCCATTTTCACAGCTCCATTAAAGCAGAAATGCACCTCATATTTAAAATGCTTTTACAGAGTATCATATAGTCATTGATTTTATGGCTTCCAGCATTTAGTGGAGCCCAGGGCTTTCTGAAGATACCTTTTCCGCCTGGTCCGGTTCTGGACGCATGCTGGAGTGGAACAATCCCTCCCTGAGATCTTGTTAGTATGTTCCGGACTCACAGACCTGAGGTGGGTCTTGTTCCCCTGTAAAAATTGTGACTCGTCACTCATGAGCGAAGCTGACCTGGTTATCGTTTGAAAAACGCTCGTGATCCCCGTGTTGACGAGAGGCATTGGTTAACCCGTGATAAATATGTTTAAAAATGGCTGACGCAAACATACGGCTTTAAATAATGTCCGGGCCACTTTGCGCGAGGAAGTCAGATAAAGTGGTCTGAATGTGGAATGGTTTCTGTCACTCTCCGGGAACAAGCTACTGCATCTTTTTGGAGAAGCAATTTTCTCGTTTAACAACGTACAGCTCGTTCTTTCCTCCTGAGGTCAAGAAGAATTTGATCCCACTCTGGAATGGATGGTTTGGTGTATAAAACTGAAAACCGAACTGCTATTCTAACATGAAGCTGACAATTGTTAAGACCTTCCTGGTAGGTTTTTGGATGGGGGAGAGGGGGTTTAGGACACCCACTGTCTCCTTTACATATCAGTAGACATATTAAGGCATCAGTCGGGTTGCATAAAGTTTGCGATTCTCTGAAGTTAATATTTAACCCCAATAAATAGCTATGCACTCCCCCAGAGACAGCCGTCCCAAATATTAATGATTATACGATTAAAACACTAGGGGAGTATAGATTAAACATAATTAAGGTAGAATGGGCTGTAATTTTTATATTGTACATTTGATTTTAATTCAATTAATTGTGGTGCGTGAGTGATAGGAATTGGACCTATGTTGCATCGCATTTGTCCTAATTGGAAAACAGTTTTTAAAATTTAAGCGTCTGTTTCCGTTGGGGGGCCGAGTCACAGCCAGGGGGGTCTGTCTTGCCGGTGTGAGTGTGTATCCCTATGTGTGAACGTGCGATACTGAGAGAAAGAGGCCTGTCTGTTTAACTGTCTCACGGCGGCTGCAGAAAGTGTCTCCACCTTGGGGGATTTGGGGTTGGGGGGGCGAACAGATGCAGATGTTCCCTAAAGCAGCTTCTCCAAGTGGCCCCTGGGAGTGGCTTATCTTTGCACTCAATATTATTATTTGCCTTGAAAATGTTTTGACCTGGGCTGAGTGGCGGCTTAGAGGAGACCGGGAGCCTCCAGGCAAGGATGGCTGTGTGTGGTTGTGTAGCGGATCTCCCTCCCATCCAGCAGGGGCCGCTAGAGAGCCAGCGAGGCCTCTCGGGACCGTGTCTCTGCATCGGATTCCTGTCCGCTGGCTGGCCACGCTCCTGGAATGCGGAGAGCGGCGGCCAGTTCCGCTGGAAGGGAGCCGGAGTCTCAGGCACGGATTCATCAGGCACGGCTGGAACAGACAAGAAAAAGAATCACATTTCTCACCTTTAGCGAAGGGGAAAGACAAGAGTGTTGGCAAGCGAGGGTCACAGGAATTGGACTCTGTGAGGTTTGACGGACACGGGGAGAGAGCAGAGGCAGCGGCGATGCAGCTCAGAAACCCGGGTTTGGCAGCCTGAGTCGTCCAATGAAATCAAAGCAGCCTCAGTCCTTCCAGGAAACTGCGTCGTGTGCGAGGCATGACTTCACAAGGGGGGAGACGGTCCTGAAAACATCCAGGGTATCAGCGTGATCAGCGGGAGAATTAAGTCAAATTTCATGGAGCTCACAGTGAAAGGAGTGGATTGTCTCACAGTATAAAGGAAGCGATTCTTTCTAGCATGTCGATCTGTTCCTCCATCCCCCCAAAACAGACCCTCCTGAACAGATTTGTGTCCAGATCCAGCCTGGTGCCTGGAGAGTGGGCTGCTTACCAGGTTTCAGCCTCACAGGAGAGCGCCTCTTCTGGCCTTTTGGGTATCTGGTGTATTTAAGGGCAGTATTTTCCGTTCCGCTCCTCTGGGGCCCGCAGCCGGTCCACGTTTTTGGTCCCACTCAGCTTCCTGTCAGACAGTCCACATATTTGCTCCCTATTGGAAGCTTATAGGGAGCAAAAAACATAGACTGACTGACGTCCCTGAGGACTGGATTTGGAAACTCTGATTTAGGGGTATCTGCGACCCACACTGACCTTATGCCCCCCCAGCCCTGACACCCTCCCACCTGCACTTCGGTGCCCACTGACCCTCCCCATACTACTCTTACCCACCCTCCCTTCCTCATTACTCAGAACGCTGCCCCTCTGATACTCCGCACCACTAGCGAGCGGTCACCTGGCCCCAGTCCACCCCCCCACAGCTCACCAGGTGAGCAGATTACATCCGGCTCCGCCCCCTCTGCAGCACCCATTGGGGTGGGGGGCTCGGAAACCCCATCCCTCTGCTCCTGGAGATAAGCCCACATTATGGGCTGATGACAATGCAGCTGCTGTATGCGGGCGGAGCCACTTGGCACACGGTGTCGCCAGGGACGCCAGGCAGGGGGAAGGGGGCGTGTGGGCCGGCCACTGGTGGGCACAGGGAGGAATGTGTCCTGCGCCCCTGGGGTAACCTGAACCAGGGATGAGCTTCCAGTGCTTCCACTGCTGGGAAGTGAGTGAAATATCACCTGACATCATAAGAGCAGGACATCATGCTATTCTTTAAGATGCAACTAAGAAGGAGTGTTAAGTGGCTGAAACACGTATGGTGGATGGTCTCTAAGCAAGCAGATACACATATTCATTAAAATACATTTTATGAAAGTGAGGAGCATGTCGTAATAAAAAGCAGCCATCAAGGAAGCTGGGACCTAAACAACTTTTGTAGTGTGATTGAAGCTTTTTTGTATTCTTGGAGAAAGCGATATGCCTCCATGTTGAATGGCATTGCATAATGAGGGGAATTACAAAGAGAGTCGCCTGGTAACCTGTCAGTCCTTTGTGCTCTTGTGATGGCAGCCTAGTGCTCACATAGTCAACACTGACAGCTGGCCAGCACTCTCTCACACGGCCAAAATGTACCAGAAGCGACCATTCATCACTGCGATACACCTGTGCTTCACAATGCGGACCCCTAACATGACAAAGTGGACCCTTAACATGATCCTACAGACCCCAGCCAAACCTACTCTAGCCCACACAGGAGTCTGAGAGGCCCCAGGATTATTCTGGGATGCCACGCTGGAATACTAAGCTGGAAGACCTACTGGAATCCAATGCTTGGGAACCACACTGTAACATTATATTGGAAAACCTTGATTCGAATCGAATTCCTCGCAATAGTTTATATTTGATGGGTCTGGGACATTTAACGTAATTTTCAAATGTACCCATCACCGGTTCTTTAGGCCGGTCATCTCTTCATATCGTACCATGACTCTTCATAATTTTCCTTGCACACGTAGCATTTCTTTCGATGTGTTTGTGGCCACTTTTTCGGCCCATTTGCTCACTTCCCGGACTACCCCACACGTCTTTCATTTGGCCGACTGACCTTACGGAGCAGCTGAGCATCACCAGGCCCGTGAGCGAGACCCAGCCAGTGGTCCCCACCTCGGATGGGCATGCCAAGCCTGGAAGCGGCCCTGTAGAGACGCGGCCAGACCAGCGGCTGTGCTGAGAGCCCGGAAAGAAATTAGACATGGTGTTTAAGCAGCCGATAGTGGGATCTCTGGCAAAGGCTGGCGACCCACTGTAGTATCACGGGAGGGACGTGGATCTGGGGACTGGAATTCTGTTACACAAAAGCGGACACAAATGCACCTTTTTGCTTGGAGCCCCTGCGCTAGTTCGCTGCCCAGAAAGCACAGTTTGGAGGGGGGGGGGGGTTTCTCCAGTTACCTCTGCGGCCGGACTGAATAGGAACAGCATTATCACTCCAGTCATCCAGAAGCCGCCTGTTAAAAGGCTCTTTTTAGTGTTCGATGGCTTTTCCCTTTTCACCTCCAGAATGGAGAGTCGCACGGCGATAGGCAGTCAGGCCATGTGACATTCACACCGCCCATCTGAAAGGCCGCCTAGCCTCTCAGGCAGCGTGCTCACCTGTCCATACACAGAACTGTGTTCAGGGCAAAACCCGTTTGGGTTCAAAGCGCAACATTTCGATTGAGGAAACAAAAAACTATGTAGGCCATCTTTCTAAATACCATGTCCGTGGTAAAAATTGCATTTTCATCAAAATGTCCAGTAAAATTTGTCATGGTGATGTCCCCTGTTCTAGGCCGAAAAAACAAACAACAGACATGTAGTGTCCAATGACTTATTTTTGAGGGATCCTGGGATCTTGGCAGCATTTCAATGTCCCAACAACAGCATGCTATGCGCAGTGACCGAGGTTTATTAGAAACACTTTTCCGAAAAGCTGGATAATTACCCAGCCGATCGGCTTTCCTATTCCGGAATTTCACTGTAAATGGGGATGTGAGTAATGGTGCTGGATTCTCCCCCTGGAAAACTGAACGCGTCTTTTTATCTGATGACCGACGACAATCTACGCGTACATTGCGGCCCGGCACTGCATTATGCCCGCGCCAGCCCGCTTTTGCAGAAAATGAGCAGCAGATGTCAAGGTTGTTGCAGAAATCAAAATGTTTATGACTAGAAATAATTCTATTTCGCTTTAAAGAATCAGGTTGCGGGGAGTTGAAAGGACTGCTACTCTTCAGTGCTGTTTCGGGTTAAAATGTACGGTCGAGAAAGAAAGAAACGTAGCTGAGGAACAGGACCCGGGAGTAATGTCTCAATGGCTGGAATCTCCTCAGGGTTGCTGGGAGACATGATGTTGCACAGCATCGCCGTAGGCTGGAGAGATATCGATAGTGTTGGCCTTTATTGATGGTGGGTACCCCATGCTGTTGTCATATATTCATTGATCCGTCGATCCATCTGTTTTTTGCTTCACATCCAGGGTCAGGCTGTGGGGACATCAGTCTAAGATGAGATGCCCAGACCTCCCTCTCTCCAGCCACCTCCTCCAGCTCTTCTAGAAGAATACCAAGGCGTTTCCAGGCCAGCCAAGGGATTCGGCCTCTCCAGAGTGTCCTGGGTCTGCCTTGGGGCCTCCTCCCAGTTGGACATGCCCAACACACCTCCCCAGGGCGATATTCAGGCAGCATCCTAGACAGATCCCCAAACCACCTCTACTGGCTTCTTTTGATGCAAAGGAACAGTGGATCTATCTAGTGGATCCCCTAACCCTAACCCTAACCCTTCTCAAACGTCTGAGCTCCTCACCTCCTCATCTTCTAAGTCCGAACCCAGGAACTCTGTGAAGGAAACTCATTTCTGCCGCTTGTATCCATGATCTCATGCTTTTGATAAGGGTAGAAATGTAGATCGGTTGGTAAATCGGTAGTTTTGCCTATCGGCTCAGCTCCCCCTTTACCACAACACAATGGCACAGCCTCTGCATAACTGCTGATTTCACCGATCCACCTGACGATCTCCGGCTCCCACTGCTGACATCCAGTACATTTTGAGGTGCGCTGATGGATTCTCCAGCTGTGGTCTGGAGTGCCAAGGGTTGCATGGTGCATGGTGGTTCATTGAGTAGCATTGTTACTTCAGCACTGTATGTTAAACATGCCACCAATTCGGATGTTAGTGTTTTTGTTCCTAGATTTCTTTCAGGTTCTTTCATACTTGATTACAGTGCAATCTAAAAATAAACTGTTAGTTTTCAGATTGGCTCATGATTTTAGATTGCTTTTATTGTTGATGTGAGTGTTAAGTTCTGGGCTGGCTGTCTTGTCCAGGACATACTCAGTCTTGCTCCACTTGCTTCCCTGGATTAGCAAGGATTACTGTAAATGAACTGATGAATGTGCATTTTTCATCCTTCTTCTATAACTCAGAGCTAGCTACTCATCTCTTAGCATCTCTGAGGTGGTGGGCTCCCAGAATCCTGAGAATCCAGGTGAACACTGTGACGTGGACACAGGTGACACTCTGTGGTGGACATAGAAGATGGCAGAGTTCTGGTAGTCCAGATTCACACTGTAGTCCTGAGAGTCCAGGCTCACACTCTGTGGCGAACACAGAGGATTGCAGAGTCCTGAGAATCCATATTCACTCGATGTGTTGGACACAGAGGATTGCAGAGTCCTGAGAATCCATATTCACTCGATGTGTTGGACACAGAGGATTGCAGAGTCCTTAAAGTCCAGGTTCACATTGAGTGGTGGACACAGCGTATAGCAGAGTCCTGAGAGTCCATATTCACATTGAGTGGTCGACACAGAGTATAGCAGAGTCCTGAGTCCATATTCACATTGAGTGGTCGACACAGAGTATAGCAGAGTCCTGAGAGTCCAGGTTCACATTGAGTGGTCGACACAGAGTATAGCAGAGCCCTGACAGTCCAAATTCACATTGAGTGAACACCGAGGATTGCAGAGTTCTGTGCGCAGAGCATTACAGACACCAGTGTTCCTTCTCCTAGCCTATTTTCTGTTCGGCACATAAACAGCAGGCAACAAGAGAGCAGTGTGGCTCGTGAGGACAGGTCCTGCAGTTCAGCTGCAGCCCACAGTAGCCGTGTTTCCTGTGAGGTCTAGAGGTGTGGTCCCTGGAAGGTTTTGTTTGTACAAAGCATATCCCTGCAGTCGCCCTGACGATTGAAATACTCAGCAGCCTGGCAGAAATATCTCTGTCGATGGCACATGCTGGGCACAACCGATTGGATCATTAGGCAGAGCCGGTGAGCACTGCTAGTTTTTCAGTTTGGCCGACTCCTGTGTGTAGGTGTGTCTTGGAGGCTCCCTGAAAAGAACTTCTGTTACCCTGGACAGGGAATTCAGTAAAAAGTTGCATGGTAGAGAGGGAGAGAGCTTCAGGCATTTCCTCAGCTCCACATTCGTTTTGTAACGTAAACGAAAAGATTGCTTGTGTCCGTCAGCTAGAGCTGTCTGTATAAATATAAGCATGATCTGGTACAAACAAACACCTGGCACTGTGGCCCCCTGTAAGGCTCGAGCTCTACAGTCTGCTGTCTCAGCACCTTCTGACTCTCCCTGGCTGAGTCATGCACACTGTGCTTGCCTGCTGTCTTGGGTTAGATTTAGCACTTGTGTTTTCATATGTGTAGCTATGACTCTACCTTGGTTCGCCTGTTTGATAGTGATTTATTTGCCGTTAGCTAAAATATATTGGATGCTTCTCTTTGCCTACCCCATCTTGCTCGCCATCAGCCCACATGTGGTGCCCCAGGGGCTGTGGGTTAAGGTCCTTCTGCAAGGGACAATGGACATGTGACTGTTCTGCTAAGGCCAGGGCTCAAACCAGCAATCTTCTGATCAGAAGCATGGATAGTTAGTCCTCTGAGCCACTCACAGCACTGTTATCTGCTGGTCTGGTGTCTGTTTCTGTAGTTTTCTTCCTGTGACTCCAGCTGGCCTTCGGCCGTCTTGCTCGTGTAATTAGATTAGAGTTTTGTATGCATGTCATGTCATGTCATGTCATGTAAGGTAATGTGATGCCATTCGAAGGCTGTGTTCATCAAACACCACCTGCAGTTTCAATCCACTCCAGCCTTTCCGTGTCATCAAACCGTGGTGGAGACTCACACGGTGCATTTCGTTGTACAAGCATGAAATGACAATAAAGGTTTTCAATTTCAATCCTCTAAAGATGGGACTTGGAACCGATCCCAGGCAGCACATGGTACCAGATGGGCAATTTAAGGATTCACCTACCTGCATGTGTATAGACTGTGGAGGAAATCTGAGGACCCAATGGAGACCCGCACAGCATGGGAAGAAAATGCAAACCCCAGAGAGGAGGTGAGATTAAAACACATAACCATTTAGGCAACAGTGCTAGCCAATGAGCTACCCATGATTCAGACTGATATCATATTAAAGACAGGGGTGGAGGACCGGGCTCATGGAGGCCTGGTGTCAGTGCGGGATTTTGGGATGACCTCTCAATCAGCCAATAATAAAACAGTGGCTCTCAACTCTAGTCGTGGGGCCCACTGTGATTGGCTGATTGAGAGGCCATCCCAAAATCCCGCACTGACACCGGCTCTTCATGGATCAGGTCTCCACCCCTTTTGTAGACAATCATCACATTTTATTGCAAAAATCATGCAATAAACCCCTCGTTACCACAAATTCAGCTGCCCTTGGCTACAGAAATCTGCTAAAGCAATACTGGTCCCATTGCACCTTTTTCAGGGACTCCTGTTTACACTAATGCTTAGTGTGAAGGAATAAGCAGCTTTCTTCATTCTTTGCTATTTTTCCACCGGATTTTTCAGTGACGACTCATCTTTTATTACTGAAAACCGTTCAGTGTGATCCGTCAGTGCCAGCCTCCTTAACGTAATCTCCGTTATGAAATGGGGCTTGAGTTATGGCTGCAGGGTTTGGGGATAATTAATATCAAGGTAGCGTCCTTTGCATGAAATAGGGGAGGAAACTGCCAGCATTTGGCACTAAATAAGAAGAGAGCTAAGTCACTGGGGAACACTCGGGGAAATATAGCAAAGAGAGTTGTGTGTGCTTTCAGAAATGACCCCCAAGTAGTCACGTGATGCATTTGCTTCCTCCAGGCTACCACATTTCGTGGTATCACGTTTTGGAATCGTTTAAACCAGCACCGATTTTCTCATTTTATACTGAAGAAGGAGCCAGGTGCCCTGTTTTCAGTGCCTTGTTTCGGATATTAGGGAACAAAAAGTGAATTAAACAGCTGGATTCCTGGGAATGAATTCACCCTCACAGGCTGTCGCTGACATTGGCAACCTTTCAAAAAATGCCATGTTTGTGTTTCAGATGTTATTTAATATGTCGTCCTGTTATGATGACGAGACCAGCAGTAGAACCAGCGCAGAACGGATATTTCTGTCGTCCAAATCCTCTTGTGAGAAAACGATTTGTTGGAGTTTTGGCCTAAGTTGAAATGTCAGCGTGTGGGATTTCAGTCCAGATCGGGTTGCTGCCTAATCCATAGTCACTGGGGACACTAAGATGTTTTCACTTGGGAGGTATGAGCAGGTATATCCCTCATGGATACACTCCTTCCTGCACAGCGCAGAGTTTTTTTCCTCCCCTGATCCAGTGTGCGAGTGGGGAAGGTCGACTCTGCCTTCTCGGACAGTGTAGACATGGCTAACTGACGCATCAGCATCGGACGCTGTGGTGAAATCAGAGATTCGAGCCAGTGATGTTCTGGGGCCAGCGTGGAGTATGACAATGAGCACCATCTACTATTCTCTGTGCTAAGCCTGCCCTTCTCATGTAAGTTCTCACCTCTATGGAAGTCTCATCCAGATACCCTGTTAGCATGTCTGCCCCAATCCACCCGTGACCACAAGGGTTGCCAGGTCAGAGCCATGCACAGATCTGTCCATGTGCTGGGCGACCTGTACTCTGTTCCTCTAGGGGGCACTCTAGTGCTCAGTGCTAAGACGGAGCCAGTAGAAGAGGAACACTGTCACAAAGGACCTTAGTTCAAGCACACACACATTCAAATACAGAGCTATCTTTGGCAAAAATACACAAATATAGTCTCGTCGTCTTCTGCAAAAACGCACCCATACAAACAGGTACACGCCATGTTTTGTCTCTGCAAACACACTTAATGACGTGCAACTTTCTTCACATATACACACGTCCGCACTTGGTCTTTCCTATGCCTAGTCTCAGCTGTCTGTAGTGTTCTTCACTTCCTGATTCCACGTTGGGAGTCGCTGGACACACACGGTCTCACGCCGAAGCCTCAATTCCTGGTGTGTCTGTAACCTCCTCACAACATACTGAGAGTCTCATCCAGTCTTCAAAGATTCATTTGCCATTTTCTTTTATGAAGACCATGCCTGCCAAAGATACACCCTCTGTTTGAGGAATATGCCATTTTCACTTGCAGAGGAATTTCCCAATGAGATTTACATGTCTTGGGGAACTTTCTATATTTTGCTTCAGTCTGGGGTGACATACAGGCCGCCTGCTGTTTCTCTCAGTACATCACATAAGGTCATGTGGCCTCAGTTTGGCTTAAACAGAAATCTGAATCACGCTCTATCCAACAGCCCGCTTAGCACATTACATCACAACACAGGGTCCTTGCTTATCTCCCCAGGCGTCCACAGGTCAGAGAAGCTAAGCTTCTAGAATGTACTCCAAGAATATGTAACATGTCTTTGAACCTGACCTTTGGGAAATGGCCAGCAAGACCAGAGAGGAGAGAGGACAGATGAGGGGTGTGATGAAACACAGGGTCACCCAGAGACAGAATCCTTCCTGCTCAGCATCACTACATCCCCCTTCCCCGCCCACCCCCACCCAAATGGGAATGCCGGTTGTTCTTATTGGCCTTGCCTGCTGTCAATCACAACAACTAGAAACAACATTGACTGAAAGCGACACAACACCCTGTATTTCCTGATATTCCTCACTAGAGTCAAAATTTAAAAATTCAGTCCACTCCACCTGTGTGTGCTGACTGACGTAAGCTTTGTTTTTACTTAAGAAAACAAGATTTTCAGCGTATATAGAGGTCCCGGGAGCCCCAGTGATGCTGGGGGGGAGGATAAAGGGATAAGAGAGCAGGATTCAGTGACGCACCGGCAGGCGCGGGTACAGAAAGGAAATGTGATTGCCTGCATCTCGGGGCTTTATTCTGAGTGACAGACGCTACAGGTAGGGGAGCGCGACAAAGAGCCGGCCTGTAGCTGGAGGCAAAGGGCAGGCCGCAGGCTTGGCTCACTGGGAGGTCCAGTGACTGACGGCTCCGAGCTCTCCTGGGCGCCCCCCCTGGCAGACATGCCGCAGCTTGAAGCTGCTGACCCCCCCCCTCCGGCCCAACAGACCAATCCAGGCTGCCTGGAGACTCGGGTGCTGGAGTCGCACCCTAATTACTTGTCATTTGTTACTGAGTGGGTGGGGGGGGGGGGGGGGCAAAGTTCGCAAAGTTGCCGATTTGTCTGAGTGACGGCCTTTGCGAGGAGTCACCAGGGTGGGCCGCACCTGAGAGCCGCGAGCTGGGGATCAGGTGACGGCGGCACTGGTGTGGATACAATTACAGTGAAGATTACAGTGCAGGCCTTTGTGCTCCTCACAGCCAAGACTCAGAGCAGGAGGTTTCCCAGGGCACCTTTGGTCATCGCTGTTCACGTCCATCGATATCTTACTGGAGTTAGATTATACAATACAATATATATTATATATATGTATGTGTGTGTGTGTGTGTGTGTAAGTTGTTTGTAAGTAGAGTGTCTGTGTGTGTATATATATTATACATGCACTCCTCTACTTACAAACAAGTTGCACACACTTGCTTACAAACGAGTTACGTAAGTGTTCGAAAGTCGTCACTGAACATCAGTTTAAGGATATACGCAAGTACACCTAGGATGTTGGGAGTACGCACGCTACGCTGCTGCGCAGTGGGAGTAGCGGCCCGGAGTCTTACCCAGCGGAACTGGTGCGCAGAAGAAGAAAATTGACGTTGTGGACAGGAAATGGGATCCCAAGGAACGTCATTTGGACTTACAGTCCCCGTCGTTCGTATGTCTGACAGTTTTATAGAACTATCACGCTCAACTTGAAGGTTACATGAAGCAGGGAAGTCTGAGATGATCGCATGTGTTGCTGCGTCTCTTCCTTACTGAGCCCCCTCCTCTGCAGCGCTAACCCAGGATCCTCTCTGAGGTTCCTTTGCAAGATGGTTGGCTCGCTTCAGCAGGCATCACTCGATAGCCCATATGGGCTACAGCTTCCACCCTCCCATTGCACAGCCTGTCATGTGTGCCTATCATACTATCACATTATTCCTTACAGGCCTTATTACAAGACCTTCAAGCTAATACCTTCTTGGAAGAGATGTAAGACAACACATTTATAACCTTTACGTTGCATTCAAAGAACCTTCAAAAGACCATAACATGTTCAGAAGCATAGCATAAACATTCATATATGATCCTTATTTTATAGAACTGTTTTAACTGTTATTTTTATCCCTGGTTCTGGTCCTACCCAATGCTCATAAGTCACCTTTGGAGAGATTTTCTGCTTTTTCCCGTCAAAGAGAGGTCTTTGCTTCCAAACATATGGTATTTCTCCTTCTGTTTGCGTTGTAAGGACCGTGACTTACGCCTTCCCTGACAAACCCCATTACCTCTGTCTCATGATACTGATCTAAGGCTCTCAGGATCAGAAAGGCGAGCTGTCTCCATCCTCCATCTCTCACCATAAATTCTGACTTTTAGTATTGGCCCACGTGTGTGTCCTCCGCGACCCTCAAAACTCTGTTTGCATTAACCTGCTGGGAGCGAGGTTACCTGCGCTGCCATGGACGACGAGAGCGTACCAGGCTCCGTTATCACAGTCAAATGAGCGGTGAGCTGAAGGGGGCTATCAACGTTACAGGATAGTGTCCTGGTTGGTGAACTGCTTGGGCTTTCTGGGGAGAGAATCTGGAAAATTGTGCACATGAACACACAGATACTGCACTCTAGCAGAGGCAGATCGACAGAACAGGTAGGGCAGGCTGGGAGGGGCTCAAGGCTGGGAGGGGGGCCCCCGAGGGTGGTGGATTACATAGCACACCACAACAACAAATCTCCTTGGGTTCATAAACTCGTGTTTATGAGATTCTCTTCGTTGATACCATTAATTTAGACTTTATGCTAAAATAATGGTAAGAAATTTGACTGTGTCAAGGCAGGGCGATTTGTAGGGTACCATGGGGGGTTTTTGCCCAGGGCCCCCAGAGTCTGTAGAGTCATCCCTGTCGTCCCTGATCCAATGCACAAACTCGCCCCTGATCCCCGCACAGAGTCGTCCCTGATCCCCGCACAGAGTCGCCCCTGATCCCCGCACAGAGTCGTCCCTGATCCCCGCACAGAGTCGCCCCTGCGCCCCGCACAGAGTTGTCCCTGATCCCCGCACAGAGTCGCCCCTGATCCCCGCACAGAGTCGCCCCTGATCCCCGCACAGAGTCGTCCCTGATCCCCGCACAGAGTCGTCCCTGCACCATGCAGAGATGTTAAATGCTCTGATACATGTCAGACGTCCCACAGCAGTATTTCTCAGCCGCGTCAAAATCCAGGAACTGAGGACAGAAGGTAGAGATCTGCTCCCATCCTGCATCTCCATCTTTAAGCCCAGTGAGCCTCCTTCACTCCTATTAAGAGAGTCTCCACAAGCAGGGGGTGATTAGCAATCGCATTAGCCTGCAGGGAGGGGCAGAGACAAGCTCACCTCCCATTCTGCCTGCTTTGCCTGGAACGTAAAGTGCTGACCTTTGACCCCACTGGTCCCAAAGGATGCATTTCGGTGCCACCAGACACCTTGTGCAGTGTGTTTAGGGAAACTAATTGATTGTTGAAGAAGACTGGAGAATTAGTCTTGTTTAGCTTCAACTGTGGTGGTCAGATGGTGTGAGAGGCCAAGCTCACAGCAGCGATGGGCCCAAGCTCTCTCACACGTATAAATGTTAACCAGACATTATTAGGAACTTTACTGCAGCAGTATTTACTCTCAGTGTCTGGCTTTCGTAATTGAAATGATTCGCTTGCTGGATGTTTATGAAGGAAAACAAGACTCTGTAATGAGGTGTTACATTTGTAGACAGACTAATTATGTAATTAGTTTATTGGGGGCCATTTAGATTTAGGTCCTCCTGCTCGTCTATTGAATTTGCTTTAATCAAGACACAACTCTTCCACACACGGACCATTAACCATATGTTGTACAATGTGTTCTGCTGGAAGAGGAACATGTATTTCCTGTTGCAGACCTGGTGACTGTGGCTGATAAGAGGCGTAATATTTCCAGGACACTCCGGATGTCCAAACTGCTTTTTTTCAAGGGAGCTGGGACATCTTAGAACTCTACACTTCAGTCAGTTATGCAGCCGGTGAATTTTAATGAGGTTCTTCTTGACAGAAGATTCAGAAACGTTGCAGTTCAAAGGCTCTAACCTTTCATGCTGAAGATGCCTCCTGACCACCGTGACTGGTAACTCTGAAGCACCTCAGAGCTCATCTTCTGCATGAGGCAGAATGTATCAAACTACGCTAGTCTTGCTGTGCAGGACACATGGGTGGGAGATTTAGTGGTGGTGCAATCACTTTTATTCTATTCTGGTTGGAGCTCTGCTTGCCTGAACTGTGGTCTCATGCACAGCTCAGTTATCTCCTCCCACCTGGTCTGATGAGGAACTTCAGCTGCGTAGTTTATTAATCGCCATGGTGAATAATCAGTGTGTCTGCACCCCTGCACTCTGCAAGCACGCCCCCAAGCTGGAAACCAGCCAATCATGGACCAGGTGGTCTGCAGAACCTCGCTCTATGTGCCGGCTTCACCATTGCTGACCCCCAAGGCTTCCCTCCCCCCCTCCCGTCAGACCCCTGCCCTCAGTGCGTGGGTCCTTTGTCGACTTTGAATGTGATAAGAGCGCTCTCAGGTAATGCGGAGATATTTCAGCTCTGCGTCTGTGTTACATGCTGAAGTTCTCGAGCAGTTTCACTAGTGTTGTGCTTATTTATCGTGTCTCTTTGGGGGGGGGGGATACACGTCCTGGATTTTTTTCTGACACAATACAAACTGTCCAGCATCCTTTGAGGAAGTAAGTAGAGTCTACTTATTAAGTGCCTTTCACAGACAATACTAAGAAGTAGAAAAACATAAAACCAAAAAATAATGTTAAAATATCCTTGTGAAAACACAACAATGCACAGAAAAACACGATTTCATGGGTATGTTTTAAGCTGCCTGTTAAAACCATCAGCAGAGTCTGCAAGACACAACGATGGAAGATCATTCCACAGCCCGGTTTCTTGTTCTTCCTTGTTCCTACATGGAGAGTGCAGAGGAACGGTGCTCTCAACTGTGTGAGGGCCATTAAATGGCAGCCCCCCTGCAAGATGCCTCATTAATAGGGTGCCCCTCAGCACCCCCCACTGGGCCATCACACGATGCGCAAATCTCCCTGTCCCGACACAAGCCTCTGATGTGTTGCGGGACTGGGCCAAGGTGCTCTCTCTGTGACCTCCTCCAAATGCCATTAAGGCAGGACACTTCCTCTCTGCGGGCACCAGACCCCTCTCTCACCGCGTCCGCCATGCCAATGACCCTCAGGTCATCTCTGACTGGAGGAGGCCAGGCAGTGCACAACGGTCTGGATCCGGAGCGGGGCTGGGCGTCTGTATCGGGGCGAATGAGTGTCCTGGGACGAGGAAGCAGGGGAGGCTGTGAACAAATGACCCGGGGCGGGGGCGTCTTCATCCAGGTCACACTGAGGAACGGCTTCCCCCAACTCGCTATTTAAAACAGCTGCTGCTCAAAGGAGCCCAGTACAGTTTTATGGACATTTGGGATGCAGCAGGATTTGTGCTGGGGCTGTAATCACCTCCTGGGTCCCATTAGCCAGCAGAGCTAGCTAATGGGCACCCAGCAAGCGGCTGGACAGCTTCCCTCCCCGACTCACTGGTGACGACCTTGCCACTGTGGCAGGTCTCAGATCAGCCATCATGCAGAACAAGGGAAAGATTAGGGGGGATTTCGTGGGGGGGGGGGGGTGAGGATCAAGGCCTCCCTCCAGGTTGACCCCACCTGTGTGTTCTGTGGTGAGGCAGAAGGCAACCAGGCCCTTCCTCAGGTGGGCTGGAATGAATGCAAAGTTCCTCAAATTGCTGGACTGGGTGTGTATGGGGGGGTGGTTTATTCTGCGGCGGGGCGCGGCCCCCCCCCCCCCCCACGGGGGGGGGGGAGGGAGAGAGGGTGCAGGGGGTGATGGGGGGGGGGGGTGGGGGGGGGGTGGTGTTGGGGTTGGATTTTAAAAGGGGGCGGCAAGGGGGGAGTTTATTTTTGATGTATATTTATTTTGTTGTAAAGAATAAAAAATAAAAAAAAGAAAAAAAAAAAAATAAAAAAAAAA
>JABFEA020000021.1:8753095-8765964 GCA_019775915.2 Cyphomyrus plagiostoma | reverse complement strand
TACATTATTGTGCTAATATATATATATATATATATATATATATATATATATATTACACATTACATTATTAATTGATGTAATATATTATGTTAAAAAGAAAAAAGTATGTGTTTCACTTCTGTGGAATAATTCGAGCAAAGCAAACATTAGTTCATAGTGATTTAAGTGTAACATATATCATATGTAAATTTTATTTTAAGTGCCATGGTAAGGAGTAGGACCATAATAATTAACCAATTTAACTGTGGACCAAATTGACTGTGCGACTGAATCAACAAAATATTTGGAGTGGTTTGGACTGCTAAGCTGAACTGGTCAAATATCACTCAGCGTAATGCAGACATTAATATTATTATCGATAATGCCAAACATATAACGACACTTAATTATTTGTTGATGGAAAAAATCTAGATATTATACGACATATCAAAACCTCTATTTCAATTATCAACGCATTTCTGGTTATATTTGTCATTAAGTTAAAATACGAAATGACCACATGACCATATCTAAATGCACAAAGCTACGCTGACCGTACCATTTCCAATAATTATAATAGGTATAGATTATTGATCTCATTAAAATGCTTACCGGTTTGTCGCTATGTTGCTGCTGCTGTAACTGCTTCATCAGAATGGATCGCTTCTTGTCTTTGCAGCGCTTATTCTGAAACCAGACTCGTATAACCCGCGGACTCAGACCGGTCATTTCCACCAGCTGTTCCTTCATTAGGGCGTCCGGCCTGGGGTTGGCGTTGTAGCACGTTCGCAGCGTGTGCAGCTGCTTCTCGTTCAACACCGTCCGCACTCGAGTGGTCTTTTCGGACTGCTTATGGACATTTCGGTGCGGCGGCTGCCTCACTGCCACGGGATCTGTTACACAGAGACACAACGAATTGACCTGATTTCCGAAAACTTTGCTTTTCCAACATGTTAACGTTCTGACTCCATTAAAACAATTACTGAATAAACATTTAATTACTCGGCAGTATATTGCAATATTGTAATATTGGCCTACGATTACGTTATTGACTTATGCTGTGCAATTTTGTTAAAATACTGTTATTTTAACTTGAAAAGTAGAAATGGGCCTAGTACTACTTCAGAAAGCCTTGCTTTTGGTATTCTTAATTAATATTTGTATAATTAATTTATTTCCGAACTGGTAAATTCTGGCCCTAGCCTAACTTACAGGTCTATATGTATGCAAACAAAATACGTGAATATTTATGCAATCGTACAATATTTTATATTCCAAAGAAGCTTTCCGAAGAATAACACAAGAAAGAAAATTCTGCTCACTTGACGTTAAAAGTTCAAGGCATATGATGAATTAACCATCATTCCTAAAGGTAAAAAAATAATGCAGAACATTTACAATTGATTCAATTTAACGGGAGAATTTAAACAATTACGAATTCATCTTCTTTGAAAAACTAAAATTGCACTAATTTATGGTACTTGTCCATTGATTTCAAGACCTGAGGTTGGCCTACTAGCCCGAAAACTTTGTAAACTATACATCTTCATAAGCCAAAGGAAATGTCAATATTGTTCAGATGAATAACTTACAGGTCATAGGACATCACCGTCGCCAAAACCGACACCTGGGCAATAAGTCTTTCAGCGAAAGCGTAACGCCAAACACATTTTTGCACGCGTATGAAATACATTTTATTGACAGTTGTATTTCGGTGTTTAGAGTAAAATAGACAAGACATAAATTATAACAATAAAAATGACTTGTAATGTAAAACATAACCTTAGTCAGTTTTGCCGGCAACACTGTAACCAAACCAGTGGCTTACTGTGCATAACCGATTCTCCATTACGATTAATCCTCATACTTCCCTAAATACTGAAACGGCTCACATTACTAGATAAAACGAAAAGGCGCACCTGCCATATGAAGAGCTCTGTTCGAGTGGAAATGCTCTGGGCTGACGGGGCTGTCGGCGGAGCTACGCTCCATTAGTAGCCTGTGGTCAGCCCGACAGAGCAGCTCCTCATCCCGCAAGGAGAACTCATCTCCCGGCAGGAGCTGTCTGCTGCACACGGAGCACCGGAAACACTCGATATGATACACGTTGTCTCGTGCTCTCATCACCAGGTCACTGCTACTAAAGCCAAGGTTACATTTAAAACATTTTATTCCAAACAACCTGGAAAGAAAACGGCAACACATTTTAAGTATATTATAAAAAACAATCTCCAGTAATCAATCAAACCACTATTTCGAATTTTGTTTATGGAAAGATACATATAAAATATACATTTTCGATAGCTGCATCTATGTTTCGGCTACTGGAATGATCCATATATTAATTTGTTCATTTTAAGCTGATATACATCCTATTTTCGATATAACACAAGGTTTAATGAAAGAAACAAAAACAATATGAATTATTTTATATCAAGACTAAGGCACAAATAAATGAAACCAACAAAGGGGGTTCAATAAATTAGTTAAATAAATACCACTATTCTTTTTTTGCGCATTTAGAAATTGTAAAAGCTTCAGTTTTAGTCATATTTTATAGACATGTATATTGTAACTGATAACAGCTTGCGCATGACTATTCGAAATCACATTCGGGCACAAGGGGAAGCTTCGCACCTGATATAATCTCTTTTGCAGTATGTCTTCCCATCCCTGACAAAGCAAGTGCATGTTTCATCCAGGTACTGACTGCATTCGGCACATTTCAGACACGCAGCGTGCCACTCCAGGTCCGGGGAAACTCTAAGTAGGTACTGGTCCTGTATCTGACTCCCACAGCCAACACACATAGCAGTTCCAGGCTTCTCTGCAAAAAGTGGACAAAACGTAACCACCGGTTTCTTTACCAGCCACTGCACTCTTGAAATTGAACTTCATACACGTGAATATGTAACATGCAAGCATGTATGGTGTTCGATTATGGTGTTCCATAATGGAATGGGCTAATGTTCAAAACAAACCGTACAAATAAGCGAAACAGGTTTGCTAACATTCAGACATCAGTATATTTTCATTAAAATTGCACAAGAAACTAAGAACCTTAACTTGTTTAAAATTGTTTCAGTTCAGTGATTACAGTCATGCAACATATCTGCAGAGTACACTTTCAAATACGTTGTTTTATGGCTTGCACCTTTAAATACTCGGCATTTCAGACGTCGGTTAAACTCACTAAGTAAAAAAGCTATGGTTATAATTTGACTTACGCTTGGAATGATCACCCATATCACCCAAGAACGAGGAGCAAAAAATAATATCCACCATGCAGAACCGATGGCAGTGACGGGAGACAAGAAAGGAAGCGGTGAACTACCCGCCCGGTTCCTCTCCTGGCTGATAACTTGTATTTTCCAAACGGGAGCGACTGGATGAGCCTGCATTGCTCTACAGGCGGTGTGACGTCACGGACAAACCCCACACGCACGTGAACGGGGCGTTCGCCAGGAAAATGCATCAAAAGCGCACGTTTTTACAGTAGTGATTTCTCATGACACAGGATAGTAAACACAGTTTTTTAAGGAATGATCCAGGGAAGGGAAGATCAAACACTTGCAAGAATGAGATAATGTTTGTATCCGCATGTAACCTGTATAACACATACCTATGTGTATTTAATATGCCATATATACATTTAATAAATGCCATTTGTATTACATGCATGTAAAGTATTGCAACTAAGATACAAGAGGTGTATGTTTGGCTTTTTTTTTTATCAGCTAAAACACCTGGGCAAAAGCTCGCGCGCGAGCTGTCATTACTGGCGGACGCGATCATAGAAATAAAAAAAGTCCCAAGAACAATCACAAATTCTTAACTGCTACTTCCACCCCGGCACGTGAAAATGAACCTCTACGAAGAAGAACAAGTCTTCGATTGTATCTTTCATGGGACGTGAAAATAACAAAATATGCCCACTGCTCACACGACGCTCGATTTGGACCGCCTGAGACAACAATTGCCTAGAACTTGAATCAAAGCCCTCGTTCATATATAATATTTATACACGAACAAATTTATTTGGTCTACAATTACAAACTTTACCACTGAAAAAAAGGTCCTAAAATAGAAAGAGTTTAAATGGGTCTCTACTATCGATTTTCGAGAAGAGAGACCTCTGCTGGAAGGACAGCTGAAGTAGGAGGTTGAGTTCTCACCTGTGAAATTTAAGATAAGCAGTTTGTCTTGCTTTCTAATAAATTGCTAAATTGAAGGCAGTGCGTACAGTGTGATCACACAACTATTCAAAATGAGAGATTGAAAACATATTAAATAAACAGAATTACATCACCTAACTTTTACTTTTCTGAATATGTTCTCAATGTTTTATTTTGTACGAAATAGAAATATAGCCTGTGAGTCAAAAGAACAAATTAAAGGAGAAAAAAAGCACCTTTGGAGAACGATTTACAGAATACACACGTAGTCACACCCTGTATTAGCTGGCAACTTAATAAGTAACCAAAAGATGCCGCATACATGCAGAAGTAAATCCGCAGAAACGATTTTAATACTAACCTACATCGCGGCGCGAGGATTTTCTCTGAACTTTTCACACAAGCACAAGACGCAAGATTTAACATTATGGCAATACAGTTTGGCTAGTTTAAACGTGGAAGGTCCCAGGAGAGATGAAAAAACAACGATTAAATGAAAACATATTTAAAATAGCCTACAACAAGACAGATGAAATGATAAAATAACAAATAAATAAAAGTCCGCAAATGTCTAATTTTTCTAAGTCACAGGCATGCGCAGGCTAAATAGTAATTCATCGTTAGATTCATAATTTGTTTTAAATTACTCATCAGTCAGGAAACTATTAACGATGCATAGCGTTAAATGCAACCTGTAGTATTTTTTCGTTATAACAATAAATGTGCTTTCAGGTTTATTGATTTTATTTAAGAAATGCATTCCTGAAACGTTATGAAAACGAAAAGTGTGCATTTTCGACAGCTGTAAAACTACCTTGATGACAGACAGAAATAAGACCCTCTTTTGTTATGGTTATGCAATATTCAATATTTATCTGACATGATAAATATTGAAAAAACACATTGCACAAAAAATAGGGGAATTTTTAACCAAGCCAAAAGAAATGGACCCGCGGATTTAAAAAAATCGAGATATTTCTACTGTTCTTTAAAATCAATCGCGCTAATTGCCTTGATTAATTAAGTATATGGTCAAAGAAATTGTATTTTCAAGGTAATGGAAGCCAAGTTTTCAAATGTGCCTTGGTCGTAACAGGAGCAATGCGCGTACCCTTCTCGGCATATTACCCTGGGCAAACCATGACCCCCTGTCGAACCTCACCTTTGACATTGACCTACAACCCCACACAAATAATTTAAAGTTTCAATTAGAATTAGTAGATGGAGGAAAATTTAGTATTACTGTTTGGGTTTAACTACTCAGGCGGCATACCCAATCATTGTCTTATCCAATTAGTTTATCTTAGTTTATCTAATCATCCTTCATGGTGTACATTAAAAAAGAAACCAACCAAATATTCACCATGAATATATTTTTAATTTGGTTAGAATATGATTATGCTGAAAATTTTATTCCCGTTGTATGGACAGCATTACAAAAAGCAAATATCATCACTAACGTAGGTAACATTAAAAGCTCCATTATTTTCAGTTTTATTATAGAGCGTTCGCTGAACGGACTTGAAATGCTTTAGCAGCTGAATTTATAGGCTGCATCGCGTGTAGTTCGTGATATACTTTTATCTAAGTAAAATATTTTTCGCGTGATTACATTTTTAAATTATATATACTTTGTATTTCATAGTTCTTGGTCTTCACGTTTTATTGGTCTTTAAAAATTATAATGGAAATGTCTTATTTGGTCAGCACCGAAGAATAGCAGTATTACAGCGTTTTACTGGTTATTATGAGCTTAATTAGATTGCAGTCATAATTCCCTTTTTATGCTCCACCAATTAATATTTACATTCAAAACTAATAAAAGCAAGTCGTGAATCGTTATTCTTAGGTTATATCATCAAGTATATTTTATATTACGGAACATTATAGTGTGGAACGCTTTAATATAAATACATGTAACTATTAATCTTTGTTAATGGGGTAGGTACACCTAATAATAAATCTAGAAGTCAGCTGCTCTCAAAAATAAGTCTCCAGCTGTATTGTGTAAAGTTATTTTGGTCACACATACGAAGTGGCAGATTGGAACCCTGTCACGGCACTTGGCGCACAGGAGTCAGACGTTAGCTGGCTGTAAATTGCTCATATTATATCGATAGGTATGTGTATGTGGAGCGACCCAGTATGTACCCGCCTCGCACATCATGCCTGTCTCCCGGGATTACTGCGACGCTAATTGGATGCTGGTTACTGAAATTTAAAAGTTGGATAGAATTAATTAAAGTACAAACGGGGATCACTGTGCCTCATGTTGGGTTTCCCAGATGTAGCTCCTTTGGCTCGTTTGCTGTCTTTTATTCCGACACACTTCATTAGGCTGTTGATTAGGCATGAACTGAAACAAAATACGGATCTTGATATGCAAACAAAAACATCTTTTCCTTTTTTTGTAGCCTAACATTCAAATAACGTTTTTTTAAAAAAAATCTTAGGAATCAAGATAAAACATTATTCTATGAATAATTTAATTGTCACTATTGAAAATAATTATTTATTTACAGAAAGCACAGACAATAAAATTAAAATAAATGAAGGAATTCAAAATGCAAGGGGAAATCCTCTATGATTTCACAACGAGCGCATGGAATGCCACTTGTTAATAAAGCCAGATAAATAATCAGTTTCACTTAAATAAAGCCAATTGCAAATATGCTCCTGTACCATAACAGGTAGAGCATGGAACTGACAACACTAAAGCTTATGGGTTTAAAACCAAGGAAGCACAACTAAATTGTCACCCTTTCCACTCTAAGTTGTTTTAGACAAAACGCCACATAGCCTAACTGTAATAAAAAAAAAAGTCTACGAAAGTCCCAAAAAATCAGTGTGTGCAGACTTTGCGCTTCTATTCATCACAAGAGAATACGTAAATCGACTGTAAGCAAAGCCTTACTAAAATTAGTGGTTCTACTGTCACACATAACGCAATACATTTGGACATTGCAGACGCCGCTACTCAAATAGAATTATTTACTCTAATAAAGTTTTCCTACATTGAACGGAAGTGCATGTAGTCCGTTTTATTATCGCGAGAACACGAAACTCCGGCTTCCAACCTTTACCGGAGGGCAGCAGAATCTACAGCGAAGAAATGTTAAAGGCCGTTAAACAACCAAATTTCAGGCACTTGGTAAGCGCCAGAATAAATTCCTACGTTCATTTGCAAATTATTCCACCGCTGTCGTTAGTAATGTCGGTAATTTTCGTATATATTGTTTACAAAACATAAAGACAGACGGACAGCCGGGTTACATACAGTTGGTCACTTGCAGAAGGTCAATGCTGCCACGCAAGTTCGGTTATTCGCTTTCTCCTCTGTTTCGTAATTATACGTTTTATTCAGTTGCCCCCAATCTAGGGCATTATCTTCAACGGTTTTTTTGCACTATTTTAATAATATGTTTTAGAGACTCATGGTTGTCAACACCACTCACATAAGTAATGGATTTGTTACCGCAAGCTTTGACTTATTCGCAGTATTGATCATTGCCGTTTGTCGCCCTGTTACGACACTTGAAGCAAAGTTATGGAAGAATTATCTATGTGGCAGTTTGCGGAACGTGGAGATGACCCTTTGTATGCGAACAAAATGGCCTATTGATTCAACTTTACAGAAAAAAAACAATAAAAATGCAGTCTTATCACTCAATCATCACCCGAAATGGTTTTTGATGAAGCTTTAATATTAGTTAATTGTAAAGCCTCTGTTTGGCAGTTCGTGTTTTTTTTTCCTCCTAAATTGTTCTAATACAGTTGGTGAAATGATCCTTTATTTCCCATGTGCACATGTACTTTGGAAAGTTTCTCTTTGTAGATCCCATCTTGTATTCCTTTGGGAGATACATACGGACATTCACTGGCCACTTTATTAGTTACATCTGTTCAGTTGCTTGTTGAAGCAAATATGTAATCAGCCAACCATTTGTCAGCAGCACAATGTATAAAATCATGCCGATGCAGGTGAGGAGCTTCAGTTAATGTTGATGTCCCCAAAAGGGAAAAAGGAAAGGGCAGAAGGCAGCAGTTTTCTGGGTGAAAATACCTTCAGAGGTCAGAGAAGAATGGCCAGGTTGGTTTAAGCTGATAGTAAGGCAACAGTAACTCAAATAACCAGTCGTTTCAACCGAGGTATGCAGAAGAGCATCTCTCAGTGAACTGATGATATTGAATCATGAATGATTAAAACGTGTCCATGATCTGTTATTATCATGCCACAGTGCACAATCTGTCAGTTGAAGTTCTATGTTGTTCTGCCTGCCAAATCCGTTTTGACACACCAGTAAACCAGTAATGGCAAACAATAGGTACTGCCTTGAATTTCATCCTCTCTTCCTTTGGTGCCTTCGTCCCAATATGCTGTGCGCAACATGCAACACATTCCCTGATTGAACATCATAGTGCAATTAACATCCCTTATTTGTCCCTAAAAAAAACATTGGTAATATGGAACCTGGTTGGATTCACCAAAAAAACCATCATGAAAAAGAATTGTGATATCCCCTACCTCCTACCTCTAGGCCCATGTAGATACATCTATTCTGCCCGGACTGTGGCCTGAACCAGCCACCTTCCGATCACAGGCATACAGGTTTAACTTGCAGACCCTCTATTTTGTTATATATATATATATATATATATATATATATATATATAATATATTTAGTATTTTCTTCTTCAAGTCACTTGCTGGCTGGGCAGATGCAGGTAATGAAACTTGCTAGTGGAAGATTGGTACATAGTTTTTATCTTGTGGAATGCAAAATATATACTGGCAGTTCATTTTTAGTAATGAATTAAAATTTTGAGTTGAGTTTCCACCTGTTCCGTGTAAATTCTAACCCTTTGTCCCATGTTTAACCAATAAGGGATGCTATTTGTTCCATATTTTTGGACTGCGTGATCGATCCCCTCCTTTCCCAACCTCGACAAATTTTTATGGTTGAAGGTGCAGGGTGGCTTCCGTTATTTCTTCAGATTGGGGTGTGAGCTGACAAAATCCCTTATTCTCCACTGTGGGGAAAAAGGCTGGTCGTCTAATATAGGGCTTCCCAACATGTTAATGTCCACGGGCCGGTTTATGCCCTGAAAACTGATATCGGGATTTTTAATGAATATGGGCTGTGATCAATGTATTGTGCGTGTCTGTTTTATGCGCTTGGTAGTCAAATGTCAAGAAACAAAGGAGAGCATGAAGTAATATTTGTTTAACATATTTGTTAAGTCCTAATATAACATCTTCAGTTAGACAATCCTGCCTTTAGGTTACTAGATAGTCACACTTCCAACATGAACTTGAAGGATGTATTTCCTTTGCAGTCAGGCCTCATCCGGAGGTTGCAGAGCACCCTAGTGGTGGCTGAGCATGACAATGACAAGCTGACTGCCATCACGCTAAATGCCATCACTGCTGCTAAGAAACTGGGTGGGGAGGTGACCTGTCTGGTGGCTGGAACGAACTGTGCCAAGGTGGGTGCATGTAACCTTCCTCTTAATTAGTATCTGCTCTTCTATACAAAACATTGTCAAACATGCAGTTATAATGAACCTAATTGGTGTCTCTGTGTCGATTATGATTTTGCGGGTAAGTGGGTTTGTGTATGTGCCCTGTGATGGACCGGCATCTCTTCCAGCCTGTGTTGTGGCCTGGTTCCCTGTGCTGCCCCCTAACCAGAAAAAGAGTGATTGATCCCTTGGATTGAATGTTTTGGCGTGCTTGTTTAGTGTGGGCTCTTAAGGACGTTTTTTCAGAGTTTCAGACGTTTGGTCTGTTAACAGGTTGCTGAAGAGCTCACTAAAGTCCAGGGCGTGAAGAAGGTGCTGGTGGCCCAGCATGATGCGTACAAAGGCCTGCTGCCAGGTGAACCGCGCATCCATTCCATTTAGCGCCTCCGACCTGGTTTAATTATAGGGGGCGCTGCGTCGCTGCAGCAGTCTCTTAACAATAAATACATTTGACATGGAAATGCTTCATTTAAAGTGATGAGTGTCTTAGTGGTTCCTGAGACTTTGTGTTAGTCATGGGGGGTGGGGGTGCCGAGTCCTGTGTGTCAGACTCACCCAAGGCTTTTCCGCTGCTTCGCAGAGGAGTTGACCCCCTTGGTCCTGGCAAGCCAACAGCAGTTCAAGTTCACACACATATGTGCTGGAGCCTCAGCCTTCGGAAAGGTAGGCGGAGTCATACTGCTCTATCTGTGACCCAGCCCTTTAACAGAGCCCTCTGCCGCCCCTTTAAGAGAGCTCTCTACTGTCTGTCTTTAAGTAAAGGTTGGACGGTCACGGCCTTTGAGTGACAAGGGGCATGATGGTCTGTCTTGTGTTGCTGAATGATTTATTTCCTTTATTAGACAATTTCTGAGATCCCCTGCGGGGTTTAAGCTTCTATTACTCATTTGCTGAAAGGTAACTACTGCGCTCAGTGTTGCAGTCTCTAATTTCCGCACAGTAAATACAGTGAACCCTGCCCTAGCATGTTCAGATCCAGAACGGATGACTCTAACATCAGCTCTTTACTGAACAATGTGCTTCGATGGGACCTGCCTTTGTTGGCTTAGCAGCAATTTAATTATCTTCAGTTTCTCTGTGTTGCCAGTAAAATATGTACATTTGGCTGATGAGGGCAGGGGACTGACATCCTCGATTTTTCGGGAATCCTAGCTGGAATCCTGCATGGCCGCCCAGAATGACATGCCAGTCAGACTCACGTTCATGTCTGAAACAAAAAAAAGAACCTTCCTGCCAGACCTGCATCTCTTAATGTAGTCTGTGCTCAGTTAAAAGCACGGTACACAAACGCTGTGTCCCGAACCCTCTCCATACACTCAGTGGAGCACTAGCTTCAATTACAGCTTTTTATAATCTGTCATTCTGGCATAGAACTGTCAGGCACCTGATTTAATGGCATTAAAATCGAATTACAGTGCATTAAATGGTATAATGTGTATTATGACCCAGTAGCTATCGACTGCAGCAGGATGTCTGTCTGGAGTTTCCCGGGGAGCCGAATGCACTGGGCACGGCGCTCCTTAATCGGCCAGATTCCCTTTCGCTTTATGGACAGAAAGCGACCCTGTATCATTTGTCAGGGCCCAGTTTTATTTAGTCCTCGCCCATCCGCGTCCATGTTTTAGGGAGGGGGCTGCATTTTTGATCGCAATGTTTTTAAGAAGCACAGTTTACTGCCCTGAGATTTTTGTCATCTGTTTTATTCCTCTGCTTTTCCTCAGGGCCTTTAAATGTTTATAAACAAGACTGCAAAGCCATGAGGGCTGCTTGCTCAGTGTCGTACTATGGTGTGATTTACCTATTGTGTATCTGTCTGTCTTTTTTCCTGCCTTTCTGCCTGTCTTCCTGTTTGCCTGCCTGGCTGTGTGTGTCTGCCTGTCTATTTACGCTCCTATGTGCCTGTCTGCTGTCTGTCTGCGCTCCTATGTGCCTGTCTGTCTTTGTATCTGCCTGGCTGTCTGTATCTGCCTGTCTGTCTTTGTGTCTGCCTGGCTGTCTGTACCTGCCTGTCTGTCTTTGTGTCTGCCTGGCTGTCTGTATCTGCCTCTCTGTCTGCGCTCCTATGTGCCTGTCTGTCTTTGTGTCTGCCTGCATGTGTCTGCCTGGCTGTCTGTATCTGCCTGTCTGTCTGCGCTCCTGTGTGCCTGTCTGTCTGCGCTCCTGTGTGCCTGTCTGTCTGCGCTCCTGTGTGCCTGTCTGTCTGCGCTCCTATGTGCCTGTCTGTCCGCATTCCTACGTGCCTGGCTGTCTGTGTGTCTGTCTGTACAGAATCTTCTCCCGAGGATTGCCGCCAAGCTGGATGTGGCCCCAGTCTCTGACATCATCCAGGTCAAGTCGCCAGACACGTTTGTCAGAACCATTTACGCAGGTGAGCAGCTTCCCGCCGGTGCTGTTGCGTTTCCCCTGCAGACAGAGAAGAGAAGCGTGTGGCTTGGCCAGCACCCACCCCGCCTGCAAGGCTCTGCTCTATCCCTGCAGTTTAGGCAGGTTAATGCATATAAACACTTACTGTGAAGCAGCACAACTGGAGCCTGAATGGAGATCAGCCTGGAGCCATTTGCTGAATGGCTTTAGCAGTATGTACACAGTGTTTATTGACATTTTCTACCTCCTGGTTAGTGTGAATCAGTCTTACAGGCACATTTAAGCCAAAGCTCGATGAAACGCATTTGGCTGGTTAAATATCGACTTGGCATTAGTGTTCGTCGTTTCGCCGGCCGTGTCTTTGACTGGTCGTGGCTCTTCTGCACTGGTCTGGCCACCTGATAGATGGTTCTGTCAGTGGCTGGAGGCCCGGGATCAGCACCGCAGATGAGTAACCCGCCGTGTGTCGCCCCGCGCTACGGCGGCGCTCTGCCTGTTCTCCATGCCACAGGGAACGCCCTCAGCACGGTCAAGTGCAGCGAGAGCGTCAAGGTCTTCACCGTCAGGGGAACGTCCTTCGAGGCCGCCCCGCTGGAGGGTGGCAGTGCTGCCAAGGAGGAAGGTAGGGCGTCGGCCCCCCGCCCCTGTAGTGATCTCACTCTGCTCCTCTGCTCCCCCTTCCCTCAGTCATCTTCCTACGCCATCTGGGGGTATACTACCTCCTGTACCCGGGTCTTGCTATGCCATCTGGGGGTATGCTACCTCCTGTACCCGGGTCTTGCTATGCCATCTGGGGGTATGCTACCTCCTGTACCCGGGTCTTGCTAT
>JABFEA020000021.1:8717665-8729740 GCA_019775915.2 Cyphomyrus plagiostoma | reverse complement strand
GGGACAGAGACGCCGAGGACAGAGACGGGGAGGACAGAGACGGGGAGGACAGAGATGGGAGGACAGAGACGGGAGGACAGAGACGCGGAGGACAGAGACGGGGGGACAGAGATGGGAGGACAGAGACGGGGAGGACAGAGATGGGAGGACAGAGATGGGAGGACAGAGACGCGGAGGACAGAGACGGGGGGACAGAGATGGGAGGACAGAGATGCGGAGGACGGAGACGGGAGGACAGAGATGGGGGGACAGAGACGCCGAGGACAGAGACGGGAGGACAGAGACACGGGGGACAGAGATGGGGGGACAGAGACGCGGAGGACAGAGACGCGGAGGATAGAGACGCGGAGGATAGAGATGCGGAGGACAGAGACGGGAAGGACAGAGACGCGGAGGACAGAGACAGGGAGGATAGAGACGGGAGGACGGAGATGCGGAGGATGGAGACGGGGGGGACAGAGACACAGAGGACAGAGATGGGGAGGACAGAGACGGGGAGGACAGAGACGCGGAGGACAGAGACACGGAGAACAGAGATGGTGGGACAGAGACACCGAGGACAGAGACGGGAGGACAGAGACGCGGGGGACAGAGACGCGGGGGACAGAGACGCGGGGGACAGAGACACCGAGGACAGAGACGCGGAGGACAGAGACGCGGGGGACAGAGACGGGGGGACAGAGACGAGCCACACGGGCCTCACCCCTCCGGGGGGGGGATCGCACTTTAGAATGGACAAGCTTCCATAAATGCCATGGGGTGGGGGGGGGGGGCGCTCAGAACACCTGCCACAAGAGATGAGAGACACTCACATGTCATGCTTCCATTCTGCTCTCATCCAGTCACGTGTTTTCAGGCACGATTGACGCTGCTAGCTGGTAGCCAGAGAGACCACTGTGTTTTGGGGAGGGTGTTTGCTTTCCAGATGGTGCTCAGGCCCCCCCACCCCCATCCCCGACATCCTGATGCCAAATGAAGTCATCAGATTCGGACACCAGCAGATCTGACCAAAGGTCAGTTATACACACTCTATTTCAGAACTTTATACAAGCCTATTACGTAATCGACAAATTTACTAAATCGTTCTCCTGCTAGGGGACGGTATGGTGGATTAATGATGAGCACTGTCGCCTCAAGCTACAAGAACCAGGGTTTGAGTCTCTGCCATGGCTCCATGTGTGTAGAGTTTGCATGTTCTCCCCATGTCCTCGTGGGGTTTCCACCAGGTACTCCAGTTTTCCCCCCACAGTCCAAAGACATGCTGAGGTTAATTGGAGTTGTGTGTGAGTGAGTGAAAGTGAGAGAATATGCCCTGCATCCTGGGATAGCCTCCTGCCCCTCCATGACCCTGAATAGGACACGTGGTTGGATAAGATGGATGGTCATTCCTCTGCTAATGAGGAATACTACGATTCCTCTGCTAATAAGGAATATCACTGGCATCATTGTATTTTACCCTAGACCCTGAGTATTTACCCCCAATGACAATTTTCCTTCAAAAAAAAAAAAACAAGTCCCAGGTAAATTTCACTTAGCCCCTGATTTTTCTCAGTAGCTAGAAACGTCCCTGATGAATACTTAATTAAAAAGTACTACATACAATATTTCATGAATCAAAAAAAATTCTCGGAGCAGGGGGATTTCAGCTGTAAATGGGGGGGGGGGAACAGTAGTGCCCCCTTCAGGGTGGTCATCATCCTCCAGAAATGGACATGCATGACTGGCCTCCTAATCCCTTCCCCCCTACAAGGGAAGGTTGCCCCCTCCTGGTTGGGGCAATCATTAGTTGCCCGCCAAGCCCCACTGGTTCTCCTTGAGGCCGACGATGAGGAAACCACGGTTACGGCCAGCCTGCATGGTGCTGCTCGCCCCCTTGTGGTGCAGGGCAACATCATATTATACTAATGCTGCGTTCCATTTACCTCAGAGGTGGTCGGAAGTCGAAGCTGGGAATGACATCGCAGCCGAGTTAACTGTGTTCCAGTACAGCAAGTCTAAAAGCCATTTATCAATTCCAGGGAGCTGTTTCAAACAGCAAGATTTCTTGCTCAGCCCGATAACTTGTCGCATTTAATTTATCCCAGTTGAAATGGCTTTAATCTTCATTCACTTACATTTAGCCCAGGCTACCTTAAATCCAACAAGTTATCCAGCTAAGCAAGAAATCCTGCTTTCCAGAACAGACCCCAGTTCTAGCCCGGTTAACTGTTAGCAATTGTTAGTAATATCAGTCGATAACAGGGTTGCCGACCTTCTCAACCCCAAATGAGTGACACTTTCTTGCAGGTGCACGCGTAGAGCAGCTGACGAACAATAATGGAAATCGCGAGGTTTCATACTATAAATCTACACATTTCACAGAGTAGAACGACAAGCCACTAGTGGCCAGTGCACACACGCGCACCAACAGCCGTTTGCACGAGTTTGGCCACGCTTACAGCAGTCTGTTATTGGCTGATGAGGCTGTGATTGGAATACGGGATGGACAAATCAAAATCACCCATATTTCGGGATGTCCCGGACAACTCGGGATGGTTGGCAACCCTATTCGATAACAACACATTTCACAATAATTTGCACATAAAAACATTGTAGTAACACGTCCAAAGATAGCAGTTGGACAGCACTGTGTGTACGACCGATTCAATGAATCACAAGCAAGACATAAGTGCTAATAAACAGTACAAAACTACAGCTTTAACTTCTGTTGATGAAGAGTGCAGCCATTTTGACTTCTGAGGTCGGGATTGTGTCCTCCGACTTTCTGAGTAGGAATTGGAGGGGGGGGGGGTTCCAGTAGAAATATTCAATTAGGAACTCAGAATGTCCGAGTTAGGAGTTTGAATGGAACACAACATTACCTGGTGCAGTCTCTCATCCCTTACTGCCCTATCAAGCACAGCTGTTGTACCATTGTACAACATTGTACTGTTGATTATTATTTTGCTAATAAGAAAAGCTTTACCAAGGGAAAAAAAAACTCTGTTTAATACTCTGACCGTAGTATTAATTCTAGTATTATAATGCTAATAATGATCCGCTGCTGTATAACATATCATTAACATTCTTTCTTTGCCCGGAATTCCTTTGAAACTCTCCCATTAAACACGCTGTCTAGATAACTCCAACCTCTTCAGCCCCAACTGCTTCATGAATACAAATGGAGGCACTGAGAGACATTTCGAAGGTGACATGCTGCATTCTGGCCACTCTCACACTCTGAAGGTATTTCAGGCTCCAGGTTCGTCGGCCATGCAGCCGCTGTGACGTTACGGCCTACTCAGCCCTGTCCGAGGGTGACTGGCTCTGTGGCCAAAGGAGCAGCGAGGGCCCAGGATCGTTCACTTAGCTGGGGGCGCAGACAGTCACTTAGAGCTTCAGCGAGTTCCCATGCATGCAAAAGTAGGTCTCAGGCCAGGAGTTTGTTTATTTTCCATCTCCTGTTAGTTTAAAGAAAATAACAGCTTATTCATTAATCAAGCAGCTGGTTTTACAGGTCTGTTGCTAAGCGCAGAACTCACCACAGAATTCACCATGACCAGCACTGGTACTGCTGGATTCCCAGATGCAAGGGCACTGGGGGCCACATTCTTACAGCCGGAACAAATTCCGTTAGAGCACAATGGGATGATGATACTGATAAGCTGTGGGCTCCTGGAGATGATCACTGCTGTTGGAGATTTTGGCTCCAGTGACAGATCAGTAAAGCAGTCTGTGAAGTAGGACTAGGATGAACCCTTAGGACAGCTTAGCATCAGAAGCCCAGGGATTAGGGACTAACCTAAGAAACACTCCATGCTGGATGTGAACGGTCAACACAGCTGATATTGTCCTCTGTTCTCTTACTGTCAGCAGAGCAGAGAGTAGGTGAGGCTGGGTGCACCGCTGTTGTCTGTTTTGTCGCTCATTTATGATGCTTTGCTGTGTTCATGTTTTAGTCGTTTTACTGTCGAGGAAATTCCCTGTTACACATGTTTTTTTCTTGCACCTTCCTGTTGTATGTACAGTAACACTATCCGGCCACAACCTTGTACACAAAATTGTTGATATCAAAATGGGCAGAAGAGTCAAAGCAAAGAAATCAATATGCACCCAGCATCTCTGCAGAAAAGCTGTGAAGAAGAGTTATATCCAACATATGAAGCCTGAAACATGCCCTGTGGTATTTAGGTAGGCCTCAGGCCACTACAATCCCAAGCTGGATGAGAGGGATCTAACAGTGAGCGGATTTTTCCGGTTGGGCTGGAGTGAGACAAGCTTGAAGAGGTCACAGGGGTGTCAGTGTGGATACGGTCAATTGAACTTTGACTACAGGCGCATCCCAGAATGCCTGACACCCTGCTATGCTGTGAATGCTTCCATCTTCTTTCTCCATGTTGGGTTCTTGTTCTCTGCCACCTGTTCAGCAATCACTTGGACACCCAGGTTTTCAAGCTCCATGTCTGAGAGGAAAAGGACGACAACAAGTGTACAAAGAGACGCTGAGCTGGCAAGCGCTTCTCAGGCTGAGATCCCAGATTCACCCACTCATGGGCGTCGCTGCAGATAAGTCCTTCTCAAGATTTCTAAATAACCAATCATGCTACACTAGCAGTGCATTCTGGGAAGTAGTATTGTAGTACCACACACCACAAGACCTAAGAACACTCAATAGATTCCAGCAAGCACGTCATACACGTATAAATACTAAATGCATCTCTGCATACACCCTATCAGACAAATAAGGACAGCTTGTGGGCACAGGGTAGGAGCAGATGGCCCTCAGAGGGAGCGGATATCCAACACCTCAGTGTGACTGCGGCAGGAAGTGTGACGCTGAGCTGGAAGCAACGGCATACAAAGCCAGACGAGACACACAGGCCCCACCCCACACAGTACAGGACACGCCCACTCCGCATACCCAAGCCTCACGCCACAGAACAAAGCCACGCCCACTCCACATACCCAAGCCTCACGCCACAGAACAAAGCCACGCCCACTTTGACTAACATAACTTACAGAATTCGCCACTTATGGAACAGATCCACACCCCCCTTCCCATGAAAAAACGGGCAATTTTTAATTATGTCAGAACATTTATCTTTTATTCTAGTGAAATTGGAGAGACGTCAATATATTGTGTTTTTGTATTTAGGAATGTCTACTCCTTAAAGCATCCCAGCTAATATAGACTGACTTTTGGTACCTGTACTTTACTTTGACAATTCATTGTTTATACACAGTTCCAAATCCTGACCTTTGAAGAAGCACACACAATGCTAGTCCCGGGCTCATGAATTATTTAGCCAGTTTTGAAGGAAATTACCCAGGGGAAAGCAACTGAAGGCTGAATGGTATATTTTATGGTTATTCCAATATTCCCTACATTTTCAGGGAGAAAAGATATATATTTTCAATCTACTAAGATATAATTCATCAAGGCGCAAAAGAGCTTCTTTTCCCTGAAGCTAAACTCTGAAACCCAAAAATAAAATACAAGGAAGTAAACAAAATGTGCAGGCAAGAGTCCGTGTCCTTTGGAGTGGATGGTTCCTCTAATAGGATTTGTGGCAATCCTGGGCAATTACTGTTGATTAAAAAAAAATCTATTGGAGAATAAGTGTTTGAAAAATGGATTTAGCTGTCCATGTTCAGTCTTCCAGTGATTGGTTCCTGCTCAGTCCCTGAACTAGACAGCCAGTGAGCTCTCCTTCTCTGAAATAAGGATTCTTTAAGTCACAGTTCCAAGAAAGAAATCCCATACAGTATTATGATGATGGTATCAACACTGGGCTTCGGAGTTGGAAAGGTCAGGTCCAAAAAGTAGAAATACAGGTCAAGGTTTTATTCCAACCAACTAGTTGAATATAAAGAGTCAAAGTTGAACTTGAACCCTGGTCTGAATTTATACTTTCTGGACCTGAACTTTTGATTTCAAGTGGCACGTATTCCTCTCTCTGTCCTCTCCATCCCCATCCTCACATCACGGGAGAGTAGTGTGTTAACATGAGAGCAGTCTAAAGAGGAAGCGATCACATGCTGTGTGGGTATGTTCAGATACGGGTGTACAAGTATGTTCTGAAGCAATACCTGCACTGGAATTTTGATCTTCAGATGTGTCCAATGAATGGAGCGAATGGGCTGGGCTTGGTTCCAGAACTTTCTGAGGCACAGGTGACAGAAGCTTCCCCTGAGCCCTGGGACAAAAATCTAATTCTCAGCAGACAAATATGAAAAGGCTCCTCCAGGGGACAGAGAGAGCCCCCAAGGCCTGAGTGGGGAGACAGACAGAGAGCCTGGCAGCCAGGCAGCACAGCAGGGGTTGGAGGGGTACTGACTGGGCACTGGGCATAAGCTGATTCCTGCCATCCAGGCAGGCACATCGTGTACCAGGACTGTAGCAACCAAGAGGCCGAATGAACTCACAGTAGCTATGACTTTACAAAAGGGTAACTGAATACTTACTTACTGCTAATTCTGACACCCTGGTGTATCTGCAAGTTACCTAACTCTCAATAAACCTTAAGCTAAAACTTAGATAGGGGACAGCTATTATTTCAAATTAATAAAAAATATCTTAAAAAGCACTTATTCATTAAATAGATGAATGAGATATTGTGCATATCCAAACCCCAGAAGCAGTTCTGAAGCCTAACAAATTGTGCGACTAAGCAAGAATCCTGTTTTGTTATACATAAGCCCCTGTTCTCGAGCTTAGGTCAGCCTATCCAAGCTTAAATGGACTTTATCTTCGTTCACTTACATTTATCCCAGACTTCCTTAAATAAGACAGGTTATCGACTGATCATGTCTTGTGTTTACATGTAGTCAGGCAAACTCGTGCCAGATAGAATGTTGCAGACGCATTCACAACAGACCGGAACAAATATGTCTGAGTTTAAGATTTACAAACTTTGGGAGTGGTAACAAAAATTAGAGGAAGCTAATTGGTCCACTAAGATTATGTTTGCTAATTAGCAGTTGGCTCAGGTGACTGAATTCTGCAAATGTGAGTGGCCACCCAAGAAGCACAATGAATGCGAAGGGTTCAACAGGCTAACAATGAAGGAGAATTTGAAAAAATGTAATGGCCCTAATCAGGTAATCTACTATGGAGACTAACCAAAAGATAGAGTAACTAACCAGCCTAGATAGCAGGAAATCCTGGTCCCTGTGTTGAAATGATGCAAAACCCTTCAGCCTCATTGTCAATGCACACCTCACTCTACACACAGGAGTCATTCACCCCCACCCCTGACAGGAGGAAGTTTAAAATTCAGGCTGCCCCTCGCCGGAGAAATTGGCATTTAATTCCGGGAAAATGGAGATGGATCTCAGTACATCTGCAGAAAAGTTGACGAGCCAGAGTCCCTTTAATGGGTTTTTCCCTGGACAGCCGATCCCCCTTCTCGCACAACCAGAAAAGCAATCTCACACTTTGCATGTCCGTGAATATTAACATGCTCACGCTGGGCCCTGCTCCTGGTTCCTCAGAATGGCGAGCGTTAGCGCTGAGGAGGACAGCTGAACGTGCCGTGGAGCACCTAAACGGCACATCATAGCCAGGTGGCAACATTACAGTAAACCGGGAAACAGCTCTAACCGCTCTCATTATCATTTATGTTAACATGCTACGTCGCTACATGAGCAACTCATATTTTCAGAATTATGTGCCCAGTCCATGACAAAACCCGCAGAAAAGGGCACAATCCCCTCTTAGACCATAGTTATACAGGGTTAATGTTCAGAAACTTTATAGCATACTGTAACATAGATAAAGGAGACACTTCTAATTTTTTTTCTTTTTGGGAAAGGAGGGTCCTCAGATAATTTGGGGTTGACTAGGAATTTTAGGCTCCTTTTCTATTGGATGCCGACTAACGTGATGGCAATAAGACCACTGGTAGCTGCTAGCCAAAGAATGGCTGTTGCCCCACCTTCGTCAGGTGGGGAGTGCCAATCCGACGACAGGAGTCAAGGAAAAAGGAGCCTCTTTGGTTTCTTCAGACGCCACTCTGTGGGGCACGGCAGATTAGCATAAAACATAAAACAATAAGTGTAAAACGATTCTGGTAATCAGCGGCATCCTGCAGTGCATAAGAATCAATTTACTACATCAAGGGGAGGGCAGGGGAGGGGGCACGCGGACAGTAACACAAAGAAAACATGGGAAAAGGCCACAATTGTCATCTGTTTATTCATATATCTGAGTAGTAGACAGATGATTTGTTTCTGTGGTAGCCCATGGAAAACTGGCCTTTGGAAAAGACTTTGCTTTGTTTTTGTAATTCCCCCGACACTCCGATCGAAGGAATATGAGAAAGATCTTTGGTTACCAGGACAACATTTTTCCCCAAATAACTAGTTTATGACTGAAATGTGATTAACGTGTGCTGACTGCCCAGAATTCAAACCCCAGAATTAAATAAATGCTCAATTACAGTGATTTTTTTTTCAGAATTACCTCAGACAGTTGGCAGCTTCATGACTAGGCTTGAAAGGGCCAAAATGAATTACAGAAAGAGAGCTGCCATTTTGTTTTCAGTACCACCAGAAGTCTCACTGACGGTATTGACCAGGGAAATTCACATTAATTATCTATAGCTGCAGATTGTCTGCCTTTCAGCACTTCGCTTGCAGACTACAGACACTGTTCCACTGCAACTGAACACACCCAGGACACTGAAACATTTCATCAGTCTCATGTTGCGTAGGATTGATGTCCCAGCATGCTTTGCAGCAGCCAACCTCAGGAAGCGGTGTTGCCGCAAAACTTATTTATTCAAATAATTGAAAAAAGACTCAGCTGCAGGGCTTTATGAGTAAGTATAGTGCAGATACTCTTACCAAACCTGGTGCTTTAACACTACATTACCCATCATGCTTTCACACGCAGGGACCACTTGCAAAAGGTTTGTAACCTGTGATTTACATATCTATAGCCTAGTTACTATTTCCAGAGTCACTGGTTTTAAAATTCTCCTTAACAAACTTTGTCTCCATTTCCTCTGAAAATGTGTAATAAAAAAACCCTGAAATGACATACTTAGCAGACATTTTTGTCAAAAGCAACCTACAAACCAGGGATGTTTTTTCCACCTGTCTTTTTAAACATAGCAGATGTTTTATTTTTTGCATTAACAGCAATGCCCCATTTTGCCTTGTTAAAAGGAGCAGGTATTTTAAGTAGACCTGCTACCGTATCAATGGCCTTTTTTACTTCGTATTTTAGATAGTTAAATAACTTGCAGAAAACTGTAAATACACAATGTGTACGTGCAAGAACAGAATAGTTTCTTTCACTCAGCCGGGTTTCTCCAATATCACTGTCTTTCGGGTGACGTGCTCCTTTTCCCCTGAAGGCCAAACACACGCAGGCTGTAAATTGCTCATAGTGTGTGAGAATGTGCACCCGGTGATGCCCTGGTGGGGGGGTCTCTTCCTGTGTCCCGTGCTGCCCAGGACCAGCTCGAGGACCTGAGACCTTGGGCAGGATAAGTTCGTGGACGATGCATGGATGGATGCATTCTGTGTTTATGCTGGTTAAATAGTGCACAGTATTGGGGCATTTTAAAGAAAAGCTGGAGTGAATTTCTTTGTTTTGTCCTGCCCTGGGGTGTATAGTGTTATACGTACATACACACATCCACAACCTTAACCATAAGCAACCAAACAAAATACACAACTCTTGGCATTTATAGTTTTCGAACACAGTCACATTTTTTATATATAAAATTGAGTTTCCTCTTGTTGGGACTGAAAAATGTCCCCATAAAGTCAAAATAAGGACATTTGCTCCCCCCAACGTAATATTTACAACCCCTCCCCAACACGCAAGGGAAGGGTGCAACTCTTGTGCCCACACACTTGGACCTGCCCCTACTTCTATTCAGCTTATTCAGTCTCACTGGTGTGTGTGTGTGTGTGTGTGTGTGTGTGTGTGGGGGGGGGGGGTGTAACATCCATCCATCCATCCATCCACTTTCTGTACCCACGTGTCCTTTTCAGGATTCCGGATCCCAGAAGCTATGGGCACAAGACAGAGAACAACCTAGGATGGGTTCAATCACACACCATTCACTTACACACACCATTTGCTCACACGCACCATTCACTCACACGCACCATTCACTCTCACACACCACTCACTCACACGCACACTCACACACCATTCACTCACACACACCATTCACTCACACGCACCATTCACTCACACGCACCATTCACTCTCACACACCAGTCACTCACATGCACACTCACACAACATTCACTCACACTCTTGCCTGGGCATTAGTCATACAGGTAATCAGCCAAGCTCAACTGCACTTTAAATACACAACATATGATAACGTGACTTCATGTACAATGTGTAATTAAAGACTACACTCTGAAAATGAACACAGGAGTACACCAGTATCAGTTTACACTCAGTGATTACAGGAGGTATAGAGGTGAGGAACCTGCAGATCTCCGGGAGATAGCTTCTGTTATACCTTTGAGTGGCAGTATAAATGGCTAAGCTCAGTGTCACTGTCTGCCGATTAAGGTATCTTTGGCTAAGGTGTAGAATGCTGACACGCACACTGCTTTAGGTTTTAACTGCCCTTCCCTTTTCAGACGTTAAAATTGATCAAAATAAGGCTGACGTCCCCCTGTTAAGCGGGCATCACTGCCAGAGGTGCTGAAAAATGTGACGCAGCAGCACCGAGATTACAGAGCGGGCCGGTGTTCCGCCTCGGGCCCGGGGCCCGGGGCCACGTCCCAGACAGGAAGATGGATAGCCTGACCCTATTAATAACTGCACTCAGCTTACAGGGCCGGCCAAACTGCTAACAATGCAAGGGCCCCTGACAGGGCCAAGAACACCCCCCCATCTGCAGCACCCCCCTCCCCCCCCCATTCATACAGGGGAAACATTAAGTCGACTGTCGCCCCTGAAGTCTCTTGACTTTAAGCAGCAACACTTCAAGGTGAAACACACTACCCAGAATCCTCGGGGTACATTACATTAGCAGCAAAGGAAAAATTCACACTGATTCATACTTATTGAAAGTAAAAACCCAGTGGAGGGGGGGGGGGGCTGTCCAGGGATAAGCCTGACTGCAGTTTATTGGTAATTAACAATCAATTCATTGATTAATATTAAATGGCCAGTGCCTGTGAATATTTAGGATACGTGGATGTAGAACAGGCTTCTCTGTTAATGAGCTGAAGGCTTCAGTAAAATGCTAATTATATATATATATGAATCCTGGGCCCATGTGACCCCGTGTTTGTAGCTGAGAATAATCGTGATTGTGGGCAGCATCTTCTGTGAGCTCTGATGTTTTTGAGGGACTTATTCTCAGGTGGGGGCTACCTCCAACTTCCTCTGCTGATCAATCCCCCACCCGTTATCCTAAAAATAGTCTAATTCATTTGAAGCCCTTGTTTGCTCCATTCAGACACTAATGGAAAAACCCCCAAAGAGAGTGTAAGTACAGAAAATAGTTCAACACTGAGCCTGATCTGAAGACAAAGATGCTGGCTGCCAAGGAGAGCATGTCCCGCTTCAGCCGTGACATGGTGGCTGTTCCCTGTCTGGACCACACTCTGAAGATGGGCAATTTATTTTATCAGTGTAATGTCTTCACAGTCTTTTACTCTTAAATGTCGAGTTTTTCCACGAAGCCTGGAGGCAAAATAAAGCACCTTCACAGTCATAACTGCACCCATTGGCCATGTTTCCATGTGCATAAGAGCCAGACAACAGAGTTTCTAGAGCTTCAGCAGATACTTCTTAGCGACAGAAACTTATACATGTTTCTCCCTCTGCCTCGTCTCTAATGCCGGCTACGGTAATAATGCTCTGCTTTGCGTCAGAAATATAATGGAGGAAGTGCCATTGACTGAGAGGCTCTACCGAGTGATTGTCCTCCATCTGTACTGGGTTTGGGATGGATCTCAATCTCTTACTCCCCCCCCCACCCTTTCTGGGGTGCGCTGCCTGGAGACCCATGAGACCAAAGAATTTACGCATCTACTGCCTGCTGGACTACTGCCTCGACTTCTGGCAACCACCCTCCTTCATGCCTGCCATTGGCTCATGCGATGCCT
>JABFEA020000021.1:8702580-8713103 GCA_019775915.2 Cyphomyrus plagiostoma | reverse complement strand
GGTAAGTGGGGAAATGACCGAGCTGCAGTTCCGTAAGGTAAGTGGGGAAATGACCGAGCTGCAGTTTTATACTTTGACTTTGCCTAAATTCAGGGGCAGATCCTGGCAAGGCCAAGATGGGCGATCATCCATCTTCTGAGAAGGTGCTGACTTGGCAAATCCCTGGCCGCAAGCCCTCCACCCCCGTTACAGGTTTTCCCTTTTTTTAAAAATCGCTCTCACTGTGTTCACTGCAACTAGGCTGACATGTATGTGTCTGAGACAAAGTGAAATTGGGGGATGAGCCTCGCCTAGGGGGCCCAGAATCGGTTTTCTTTTCTTGTGTGATTCCCTTGTACACATATCAAAATGGCTGCTTTTTCCTTCCCTTCATTTCTGCCATTTTATTTACCATTGACTCCCATATACACATCCCATATACACATCCCATATTCACATCACTTCCCTGCCCAGACTGACTCTTAAAACTGCGCTTGTCACTAAATTTGCATATATTACTAGTACATTCCTAAAACTGTTTGTCAAAAGTTAATTTAGTTAATTTAGTGTCACTATGTAAAGAATTACAGCATACTTCTACGGAGTGTGAGCTTTAAATCCTCATAACTTCTTACTGCTATTTATGCAAAGCAAAATCCTTGGGTGTGGATCCATCACAGAGCCCATTTTTCCAAGACAAGATGGTCAAAGGGGGCTAAAGGTAGAAGGCAGTGGGGAGAGTAACCCAGCGTGTGAGAAGGACCACGATCTCCTACCCCTCCCTGATGTCCTCCTCATCCAGATTGGAGAGCAGCTGTGATCCAGCCATAGAGAGGTCCAGTGTGGCCAGTGGGAAGTCCCTGTAGCCAAAGCTAACAAGCTGAACTGGGGTGATGTGCTGGTTGTCCTCCTCCATCTGCTGGGAGATGCTTTCTAGGTCTGTATAACCAGCCTGCTGCGCCACCCTGCAGAGAGACAGACATTTTTAAGGTCACTCCTCATTTCTGTTGTTGTCTAGCCATAAAATTATACAGCCTCATCAATGGAACTAATTTAGCATCAATCAGCAGTATTTACTGGAGTCTATCACTGGGCTTTGTCAAAGGAATTCATTTAACAGTCTTTACTGGTGCAGTTACTGGACATGCGATATGGCAGCTTCTTATATGCCTGCTGTATGTAAAAATAGCCATTTAATATCTTTGATCGTTAGTGATCTGGTTACTGGGACAGTGAGACGTATATTGGAGAAGCCCAGTGCACCATACAACCATGCTGAAGGAAAGTGCTTCAGAAAAAGAACAACATTCCAAAACAAAGGAGCAGAGAAGCATAAATGACTGAGTGTTTTCGACTCTCCTGTAGAAATGTACATCATTTGGGAGGGAAAAAAAAAAAATCACATTTCACCTGAAACACAGTGACCTTCCGTTACACTGGACAATTGCAGAAAATACACCAAGAATGATCCCGGACTCACCCTGCTTATGGGACCGCTGCATTTCAAGCTCGAACACATTGTTAAAGTGATTCAGCAGATAACAATAATGAGATCAAATTAAAGCCTGGCTCCATGTAAGAATTAAGGACATCCATTTTGGCTTTTCTTTACATAAGTAAATGAATCTATGATTAATTAGTATGTCCCACTACTAACAGTGTAAGCAAAATATGCACACACCAATAATAATGCATCCATCTTTTGACAGGCGGACCTTGGGCCTATCGCAGGCAGCCATTGATAAGGTTACGCCCAGGAAGTGCTGTCATTACCCCAGGTACGCACACTACGGGCATTTAGAGGGAAAGTCACATGACACGAGGAGGACGTGCAAAAAGTGGAGGTGAGATTTAAGTCCCCAGTCTGGGAGGTATGAGGCAACAGGGCCACTCTGCTGCCCAAAACTAAAGCAAATTTAAATTAAATACTAAATTTACTCTGGTGGTTGAATTCAAGGACGGCACAGTGATGTAGGCGTTAGCATTCTCACACCTTTGGGACCAGAATCTGAGTTTCTGCCTCGGTCTACGCAAGACGTAGGTCTAGGTGTGCACGGTAGGGACACGTTCCTACCAATATTGTGTGAGTTCTGTGTATGTTTATGGGGGTGGAGTGTTGTGACTGATTTGGTCTTATCAATGGTGATACCAAACCTATGCCCTTGGGTCTATGTGTGTGATGTTTGCATGTTCTCTGGTTCCCCAATAGTCCAAAAACATGCTAAGGTGAACTGGAGTTGCCAGATTGTGAATGTGTGCACCCTGTCCTAGGTTATTCTCTGCCTTGTGCGTGTAGCTCCGCGGATACGCTCGGGACCCAGCACAGGACAAGCAGGTATGGAAAATGGTTGGTTAACAAAGTTTCAAAGTTTTAACTGAAAATCTGAAACTCACAGCCTCATCAGCAGATAAAACTTAGATGACATCATTTGATTCATGCCAAATATCTGGACGTGACAGTCACCCATCCATCATCCTTCTCCCTCCACGGATCCTGCTGCCCAGCAGGTCGGCCCAGACGGCTGCCTCCAAGGCCACAGGCTGCAGCCCGTTCTGGGAATATCCCCAGACGTTCCCGGACCAGCTGGGAGACATAATCCCTCCAGCGTGTCCTGGGTCTGCCCCGAAACCTCCTCCCAGTGGGGTGGCTTCATTTGGGAGCCGTCCAGGTGGCATCCTTACAAGATGCCCGAACCACCTCAGTTTACTGCTCTTGATCTCAAGGAATAGCAGGTCTGTTTGAAGCCTCTCTGGACCTCTGTAGTCACCCTGGCACAGTCCAGAAACCCTGCACAGAAACTGAATTTCTGCTCCTAATCTTGTTCATCCGGTCATCACCCAAAGCTTATGACCTTAGACGAGGACAGGCATGTGAGCTGACCGGTTAAACATCACTGCCATCATACGATATATCTCCCGCTTTACCACCATGAACCTAATTGGTGGCTAATGCACCTCCATGAACCTGATTGGTGGCTAAAGCACCTCCATGAACCTGATTGGTGGCTAACCCACCTCCATGAACCTGATTGGTGGCTAACGCACCTCCATGAACCTGATTGGTGGCTAACGCACCTCCATGAACCCGATTGGGGGCTAACGCACCTGCCGGTCTCTCACTCCCTCACATCACTTGTGAAGAAGATCCCAAATGACTTAAAGTCCTTCACAAAGGACAGCCTCTCCCATGAAAGGGATAGGCCACTGAAACCTCTGTTTAGTAACATAATATTCAAATAGATGTATGATGGTTATTATGATTAACAATCACAAATAAATAACAATTCGCTGGAATTTTTTATATGTTTTTTTTTCTTGTCACATACAGAAAAATGCACTGTACACATGTATGATGAAATGTTCCCTGTATTGTGCTTATAAAGAACTAAAAAAAAGACAGATAGTATTCAAAAATAAATATAAATAAATAAAATTCAGATAAAAATAAATAAAATAGCATAAACCAATTAAATAAATTAAGACAATATAACACAATACTTTAATGTGAATACCTATATTATAAGGTTTCCATGGCTCAGTCCCAGTAAATTTGATTATTTAGTAACCTTATTTGGTAAAAGTGTCCTTGCATCAAGATGGCGGCCTGCTTGCTGGTGAGACGCTCTTTGGCACATGATGGCTTTGCACTCAGCCTTTGTCACATTTGCACATGTGAAAGACTCGGCCGGAGCCTGTAAAATGGCACAGCGGGATGCCTGAGGAGAACATGCCCCAGCGCTGTCTCACTCGGGGAGGGGGCTCACACCGGAGGACGTGTAAGCGGCGTAAATAGAAAAGAGAAACGTTATGACCTCGAGCTTGAAATCAGAAGGTCAGAGAGCGTTGCCCTCTATAATTATGGCCACAGCACTGCTAGGAACATCAAAGGCAACCTCAAAGGTGATTATCAGTCGTGCCACCATGCTGGAAAAAAAGGCAAATCCAACAGGATGCATTCATCTACACAGTCAGGTAAGAATCACAGTGGATACTCTTAAGACACTGATATGTCTAGTAGATATCCGTCTATCCATCTTTTAACTAGTTGTCCTGGTTACTGTCATGGGTCTAGCAGCATATGTGAATTTATAAGTTCCACAAACCGCCCTAAATGCTGGTGTTTAATGAGCAAATGCTGTACATATCATCTCAGTAATAGGTGGAAGTGGTTTGCAGAATCTGTGTCAATACAAGCACCCCAGCAGTGATGACTGCCACACAGTCGACAGAGTTGAGCAGGACCTCACATTGACTCTGCAGTGACTCCAAATTAACAGGAGACTCCTGGCACAATGACTCGACCACTACTTCATAATAACTCTACTGTGACACCAAAATAATCTCATGGCAGCTCAAGTGATATTTTGTCCTGGTCCTATAAAGGGGCTACAATGATTCCCCGCAGATCAAACTAACAATGCAGCTCTCCAAAATAAGAAATCATCAATAAAGCAGAAGCTAGAGGTATTGACTGAAGGACCGAGCTGGCCATGGAGGTAAACCTGGGGATTACAGAATCAGCCAATGAGAGAAGAGGGTTAAACACTGCTGTGACCCAGTATGTTATATTGCTCTGTGGGGCTGTCTGTAGAGACCTGTTTGCCCCCTGAAATGTTAATGTAGCCCGTTACTCTGAAATGTTAATGTAGCCCCTTACTCTGAAATGTTAATGTAGCCCCTTACTCTGAAATGTTCATGTAGCCCCTTACTCTGAAATGTTCATGTAGCTCCTTACTCTGAAATGTTCATGTAGCCCCTTACTCTGAAATGTTCATGTAGCCCCTTACTCTGAAATGTTCATGTAGCTCCTTACTCTGAAATGTTCATGTAGCCCCTTACTCTGAAATGTTCATGTAGCCCCTTACTCTGAAATGTTCATGTAGCCCCTTACTCTGAAGTGTTCATGTAGCTCCTTACGCTGAAATGTTCATGTAGCCCCTTACTCTGAAATGTTAATGTGGTCTAGGCCTGAAGGCCAACCTACTTCTTGCCTTATTTTAGGCAGCAAGCATGTCACCGTTGTTTTTTGTCCTCTCGTCAAACCCTTAAATCTGGGAAGAAATGTCTGTGAAGATGTTATATGGAGAAAGCAGTTGATTGCTCATGTCTTTACTAATATTTTTGCAACAGCAAATACATAGACCTTCATAAAACAATGTGCTTGACGTGTGTCATTCTTCCACACTTCACACAAATTATTATTCTGCCTTTTTGGGGAACACGCAGTCTGCTTTAGCACCCCTCAGTGAGCCTTTATGTATGATCTGTAGCCTTTCCTCGCATCAGTAAGAAGTGCTTCTCTAATCCTGGTTAGCCACGTTTGGTGCTAAGTGGAACCAGGCTAACCAGACACATATGTGGGTGTCATAGGATTGGAATCCTGTTTCATAACAAGTGAGCTAGTCTATGCTGAAAAGCCCATCAGGGAGTCAGTCAAACCAAACAGCATACATGCTAAGCAACAATGGGTATGTCTTATACATACACCCATGACACAGAATGCAGAAGCAGCTGGAAGCATGGAGGACATTGCTGCTAACGCACAGGCCAAGCCATAGGCAGGTGTAGCAGGAACAAACACACTGAACGAAGGGGGAAAAAAACACTTAAGAGTCAGAAATATCTCCCAGAGTGTCCCACAGTGGCCTTTGTGAGTTATAAATACCCACAGTGGCTGTTCTGCTGGGGTTTCCCGTTACTGTAACCTTAAGTGTGCCGTGTGCCGTCTCCCTGAGCCTCAGATCACCATCAGATACACAAATACCATAAATGCTGGAACCACAAATACCACAACCAGAGCCTAAGTCCCATACAATATATAAATACCATATACCAAACACTTCACGCAGACACTGTAAATTAAGTCTTTATAACCAGTTCATTAGTGGGACTTAACCTTTCTGTTATGTTGGGATGATACACGTAAGACATACCCATGTTTTAACCTGTGATTCCTGCTTTAACCTGTAATTCCTGCAAGGTAGTGCATCATTTTTGTAGTTAACAAGTTTAAGATATAAAAAATATTAATCTGTGATTAATCCTTACACCCACCCCGGGAGAAAAAAAAAATCCTGGAATTGTAGAAAATGAACTACAATGAGAATTGTAATCATACAAATTTACAGCATTTTCATATAACATTTTATATAAGTCTTGTCTGTACTCATTTAAATATCTATATATACAAGTTGTGATACATAATGATCAGAATATTTGTTGTTGCTGCATTACTGAAATGCATGCAAGCATTATTGGGAAATTACAATCAAGACAACCTTCAAGGTATCCTGATCTCGCCATAAAAATAATGCATAACAAGCTAAATTAATGGATGGCAATGGATCTTTAAAAAACCCTTTGGTATAAAATGCACAACTGTAATTCTAACTGAATGAAAAATATATGTGTAAAATCAGCAAAATATATACTGTAATAGATTTTTCTTTATCATTGAGGAAGATATTTAACAAAATATCCATCTGAACACCTCTATTAATAAAATAAGTTTTGCTATTTGGCTTTTGTTTTCTTCCTTTTTTGAATTTTATCAACATATTGTAATAGCACACAGTCTACAGCCAAGTTTCATCTCCTTCAGTTTAGCCTGTTCAGTCAACAACTTGCTCAAGAGTAATTAATTAAGAGCTGAGTTATAATGAGAAACAACATTCTTTATTAGCGACCAATGCTTACACCAAGAATCACTGTATTTAATCATAAAAGGGACCCACAAAAATACAAAATGATCATTTATTTCCTCTGAAATCAGATCTGTATAAAAAGGCTGAACGGGGCTAACATCCGTGATAGGTCTCCTCAGAGAGAAGCTCTCTTTACAACGGATGGTTGCTGCTGATATCCTGATGGGATGGTTCTACCTGTAATTTGGAAGAAGTCCAAAACATTAAATTACATTTGTTGGACGCTTCGTATGTGTCAGCTGTTGCATTTAGCGATTTAATGTCTACACCTATTGTACTGTGCTTCAAGTCTTAGGGTGGCAAAGTAAATTATGCTTAAATCATTTTTATACTGATATCTGTCAAAACGCATTAGTTTAGCTGTCTGAAAACCTCTCTCTGAAAGTCGCCCTAGTATTTGGAGTAACAATCCAATATACCTACGTTTTTGTTACCTCAACCACTCGCACACCATGTTTGACTAATCAATACTTCATCATGTCCTTTAACTAATTAACGTAATTAATTAAGTGAGTCGCAGGTGACATTTGACAAATACATGGAATGGTTGCTACTGAATAAAGGCTAGAGAACCAAGGTGATGTCCTTCTAGACATCAGACAAAATACTGTATTTGTAACTTTTTGGATAACAGAAAAAACAGAAACATATCCTAATATTGTATCACATTTCTGAGCAAATATACATGTACTGCTAACTAAATAATTAGCTTAGATAATATACTGCACAGATAACTAGCTTGGATAATATGCATGTACTGCACAGATAGCTAGATAACTAGCTGAACATTCTCATTGACAGTCTGAGAATTTAGCATAGTACTGTATAAAACTCACTTTTAGTTTCTGTTCTGACTCTCAAGCACCAGTAAAACACCTCAGTAGTCCCATGTGACTTCTTTATTTATATGAACGTACAGATTCCAGTTTGTATCTTCACACAATTTTTAATGGTACAGACCTTGCCCAGTGCAGCCGTGACTGCCATTATGATGCATGACCAGCCACAAGGTCACATAGGCATACGTTATAAAGGGCTTTCATGGTATCAAACAGGCCTAGACTGATAACAACCTGCTGAAGACCAAGAGCACGAAATGTTTTAAAAACAGACTTATAGCAACCTCATTATTCTGTCCTCTGCTCCCCCCTCCCCCCCCCCCCCCCCATCAGTGCCAAAGCTCTTATTCTCTGTGTCGACTTGATCAATTCCTCAATCTCCTATAGATTAGCTTTGATGAAGAAGTGGAGAGGTAGGTGACAGGTAGGACGCCCTGCATTCCGAAGCAGCTGTCTTGCTCCCTGGTGGCCCCCACATGACCTCCTGTTCCAGTTCCGGAACACTTCTGCTCAGAACACCTGATCGGTAGCCAAGAAGGTAGTGATGCGTAGAGTGAGGTGGGGATACTCACCCAGGGTCGGCCATGTTGAAGGTACAGGGAGCAGTTCCACTTGACTTCAATTTCTCCAGCTTTCCCAAAAGTAATTATGCTTCTCTCATAATGAACCTGTTCAGAAAAATGACAAAAAGCACATAATGAACCCACTGAATGGACCCCTTAACTTCTTAGCATGCAAAGTGCGAGATTTCGGTATTTCAAATGTCGAGCAGATGAGATACAATATCACAGGGATCTCACAACCAGATGAATGATCCAGCAAGACCCTGCTGGGTTTTGGTTAGAGAAACGCATGAGACTGTGAATATTTTTTCATTTATTTATTTTTTGTTTTCAAGTTGCAGCCTGGTTCTTCCTTGTTTCTCATTAATGAAGAGCTTCTTCCTTACTTTATGAAACCTCAGTCCTGCTTTTAGGAGCCTGATACCAACTATCCTAGCAGTGCACTTCACATCTGCACTTAATGTTTCCCTCCAATGTCATCCTCTAATTCATGAGAAACATGAATAAGTTAACGGTCATCTCTGGCACTAGACAGGCACTTCCACCCTTCATCTTGCTGTTTCTGGTCATTCCCAGTGTCTCCTGCTTCACCTCATTCTTGTGTGCTGCTGTCTTAGAAATTTTCAACCTGCAGCTAAACCATGATTAAACTAGGATTTAAAATGCAGATTTGTTTTAAAATATAGAGTTGTCTCTCAATCTTTCCAATGGCTGTATATACAGTGTTCACAAAAATCTTGGAATGTTTGCTTAATTCAATACAAAATCATTACTTTATTCATTTGTTTATGAAAAAATCTTATTAGAAACAACTCACATAAAACATTCATTTCAAGTAGTAATAAATTGAAACCCAAATTATAGTTATAATAGAGCTGGTTTGTGTTAAAAACATCATCGACAAGCAATCTGAGTTGGGTGCCTTTTAATTTGTAACATCTTTGCAGTAACAAAAAACACCAAACATGTGTGTTTCATATCTCTTTGGGAGCTAGTGACTGCAATTGCAACTTTTTAATTCATTTGTGCATCATTTATTAGTAAAATGGCAAGAACAGAACTGAATGAGTCAAAAAATATTACGGCACTGAAAAAAAAAGAAAATGTCTGTGCTGATGATATGTGCAGACATGTTAAGTATTGTTTGTCATACGACATTTGGTATGAAACAAATAAATTTTACAAAATTAAGTAATTTGTGAGCAGTGTGAGCATGCGTGTACACTGCGCAAGACAGTACAGATGCATAAATCAGAGAAGGAGAGGAGGTATAGCTGTGAGCTGCTGTTGGGAAGTTCTGCTTCCTGACTGCTTTCCGTAAATACAGTAATGTAGAAAAGTCTAAGGCTGCCAAAGAAAATGATGTTTAAATGATCTTCATGATGGTTTGACTCTATGATATTATGCCTGTCAATACACGTCAGCTTAGCCATTTCAAAACATCTTCTAAAGTCAACCTAATATTTGCAGCAACCACCCAATACAATCATATATTTGTTGACTTGACTACTAGGATAACTGGTATGAATAATTGCGTAATGCTTCAGCAAATCGAGACATTTTGGCCTTTCTCTCTTCCAACATGACTGTGCCCCAGTGCACAAAGCAAGGCCCATAAAGACATGGTTGGGAGAGTTTGGTGTGGGAGAAACTCGACTGGCCCACATAGAGCCCTGACCTCAACCCCATCAGACACCTTTAGGATGAACTAGAATGGAGATAGTGAGCCTTTATGTCCAGCATCTGTGCCTGACCTCACAAACGCTCTTCTGGATGAATCTCACAGATACCCTCCTAAACCTCGTGGAAAGTCTTCCCAGAAGAGTGGCAGCTGTTATAGCTGCAAAGGGGGACCAACTCTATGCCTATGGATTTATAATGGAATGTCATAGAAGTTCCTGTAGGTGTAGTGGTCAGGTAGGGGAGGGGAGAGGAGGGGCTGCCCTGGGGTAGGGCGTGGCTCAGCAGGTTAGGCTACTGTGCCTGTGATTGGTAGGGCCCTGGAGGGGAGGGGCTGCCCTGGGGTAGGGCGTGGCTCAGCAGGTTAGGCTGCTGTGCCTGTGATTGGTAGGGCCCCGTAGGGGAGGGGCTGCCCTGGGGTAGGGCGTGGCTCAGCAGGTTAGGCTGCTGTGCCTGTGATTGGTAGGGCCCCGGAGGGGAGGGGCTGCCCTGGGGTAGGGCGTGGCTCAGCAGGTTAGGCTGCTGTGCCTGTGATTGGTAGGGCCCCGGCTCAAATCCTGTCAGTGGGCCCTGAAGCAGTTGCTCCAGTGACTTGCTGCTGGGGCCCTTAGTGGAAATCTGGGCTGGTGCAGCACCCTGTTCGGAATATTCAGCCATGCCGCTTTACTGATGTGTGTCTCCAATTTTTCCGTATTCAAAGTCTGGTGATTTTGCAAATCAGAATAAAATACATTTTTCAGTATTGAAAGTCTGGTGAT
>JABFEA020000021.1:8689517-8699732 GCA_019775915.2 Cyphomyrus plagiostoma | reverse complement strand
AGCACACTCAACACATTCAGAGTTTGTTGTTCAGGCAAAACACACTCACCCCCCCCCCCCTCCACACACACACACACACACACACACACACACACACACACACACACACACACTGTAAGGACTGAACACACAATCATTACAGTCACCATTCAGAGTTCAGACTCAACACGCACAAAGATTGCTCAATGTTCAGACAAACCACAGGCAATCGTCACCAATACCACTCAAGCAGACAGGACCGCAGAGAGTTCAAACTGAGCACCCTCAACCCTCAGAGAGACCGCAGAGAGTTCAAACTGAGCACATTCAGCTTCCACATAGCCTACTTTCTCTGTTGAGTTCATAGAGCAAAATTACCCCTGTGTCTCAATTAGCTTTAAAGCAGAGAGGAGTAATTACAAATAATTAAATAATAAATAAACTGACAAATAAATAAATAAATGTAATTACTTCTAATTCTTCACAAAAAACAATTTTCATATAAAATTTCGACTTTATACTGTGGTGCTCAATCACACGCACAAACATTTGGGGAAATCTGGTTGTTATATTTTATTCTCAATTCACGTCTATATTGACCTCTTAACAGAACCTTGCACTGATGTTTGTAAAAGTACCGCTTTCAAATCTTAACTTGCCACAGCATGCAATCATACTGATTACAGAAAAAGCCAAATCGGTCAATTCACATAAAATATAGATGAAAATATAAATTACCTAATACAGGCATTCCAGCACGATGTCTCAGTATTTCATCTAAGATTATCATTAACAAAAGAGCTCAGAATAAGGACGGTGGAATTAAAATATATACTCATTATCCGTAATATTTTCCAGCAGAAAACCTACCTTTTCCGAATTACATTATTGACAGTCTTATTCTGTCCTCCCGGTAACGACGATAATGCCTCTGCCGATGACTACAGTACTGGAAGCTCCGCGATCGCAATGTGTGGCTTGCTATCCTTGGTAGTTTGGTTCTGGGCAGGCAGCCCATCCGCTGCTGGGAGTACGGGGCACGAAGAAACAGCTCGGTCCGTAGCGAAGGCATCATCATCATCATTCACCGAGGCGCGATCCAGAGTCTCTGACACGTCACGAAACTATATAAGTGCATCGCTGGATGTGGACGAAGGCATCAGCCACTCTTTGCTGGTAACGGAGGGTCCTCCCCCCATTTCGAGTTAAATCTGGGACTCCGGATGCCAAATATAGGTCCTATAGAAAGGGGGAGCTGTCCAGGTGCTGAAGCGTGATAGACCCGCGGTGAAGTGTAATAAGCAAAATAGTGTGCTGATGAAACGTGGGTAAGACTGGACACGTCCGGAGATATATTACTGTTTAGTATTAGAAACATACCAGAAATGATCAGAGATATAAGTGTAACTTCATCTTGAAAATGTTGTTTGTCTCGACTTCCGATATATTTTTCCTAAAATATATATTTAACAAGGGAATGCATTTAGAGTCCATGGCAATCGTCTTAAGCGATTGTCATTCAGCTGTATTAGACACTAGATGGTTAATTACAGCGCACACCAATCAATCCCCCCATCCTTTTCACTAACTGAACTGAAGGGGGTGAGCTCTTGCCGTTATGCTACACTAATGAAGACATTAGGTATAACTACAACATTTTTAATAGAATATACGTAAACGGTAATTATGAAATTACACTGTAAACGAGGATTAAGTTGCCTTGGGTTGGGCAGTAATTAACAAAAGAATGAGACACTAGAGTTTACTGTTTATAAAGGTAAATTGTGATGAAATCAATTCACTGTGCTCAAAGGTGAGCATCGCCTCAAAAATTCCAAACGTTACACGAAAGCTTAAGAAATATACTTCAGAATTTAGGCTAAAAGTAATTGAGGGATTACACGTGAATTGTCACTTATTATCAAAACATATTAAATATATGATGGAAAAACTCGTCCATTTCACCATTCGCTTCAAACGTTTCGTTGTTAATATTCCCGCAACCGTTAATGGATAAGCAGCCGGAAGATGGACTGACATATGGATGGCATGTGAAGGTTAATCAGTGTAGGCCTGTGTAGGTATTTGAATTAAAAGATCAATGACTTAAAGAGCCGCGCAGGAGTGAAGCAGGTCCTGATTGCCTCACTAAGTTAGATCTATGACAAGGTTTTATATACAAGTGCACTTATAGGTATCTCAATTGGGGCCTTCAATTTTGGACATGTTCTATGAGTGCCTGCATTTGGTGACACCGCTTGATTAAAATACCGAATTCTTGACTTCTGAAATGTAGTTATTCACAAGCTATTTTTGGGACAAGTATTAAAAATGTCTTCATTTACACTCTGGTCATGTCAGTAAAGCACAAGGCACGTTGCAGTTCAGTAGGTTTTTTTGTTTTTTTGTGTAAGCTAGAGGTGGTTATTGTGTCATTGTGAGCAACATCGGGCTAGGCTGTGCCAACCTGCACTGGTTTGATCAGAGTCACATTTTATCGGAAAACTGTATCAGTTAAACAAACATAAGCTTTTCATAATAAATCTGATAAACTAGTGCAGCATTTACATGAGAATTTAGCTGAAATTTGTTTAGGGGAATGAAAACACGCACGGAATTGCCTTACAAATGTTCGAAAACATCTGACACACGATAGTCTTCCTGAATGGAGCGTGTCCTGACATGCAAAATGCAGATTACTGAAACAAAAACCATTTACACCATCCCTGAGCAACAGAAACATAACACTACTGTAATTGACGGCTTAAGCAAACACCTGGAGACACGTTCATTTAGTCATCTTTTTTTTTTTTTTGGGATTATTAACAATGATCGGTGTAAATTATGAAAACGTTTATTTTTTGACAACACGGATGATTCACACGCCCGCACTTGTTATTAAAGCAAAAACATAGGCGGCTTAGGTGTATACAGGTTTTTCTTAAAGGGTGTTTGTTTGTTAAGCAGCCGAATATGAATATTAACATTACTTAGAACAAATAATGATGGATTAGCACACAAATTCAGTTTATTTTATTATCTGGATTACTCTCGATTATTAGTGTAGTAGCCTAAGTATTTTCTGTCAAATTGGATATGGGCAGTTGGGGAGTTCATGGAGGTCTATGTTGTAACACGTTTTAGTTTATTAGGCATTTGATTGTAGAAAAAGCTTCAGATTCTTTGCAACAGAAGCGTCGTTTTATGAATGATGCAAGGTAATGATCCCCAAAACAGATCGTCATGAAGGTTTCCAATAAGGCACACCGCCTCTTTCCAATTTACAGTCATTATGTCTCATATTCTTTACATCATAGGGCGTTTATGAAATCAGAGTGTAATTCAAAGGGAGACGCGATGTGCCGTTTAAAGGCTAGCGCCAGCGGCATGGCAGTCCTCTGGCTGGCAGGTTTTGTGCAGCCCAGCCTCGCAGCGAGATTAAGCCTCTTCTTCATTTCCCTATAATGGCAACTTCGCGACCGCAGAAGAAACTATGTAAACAGATCACACAAACGCAAGCTTCCTCACAATGATCTTCATACCGCGGGCTTCATTTCACTTCCCCTTTTGCATTGTGAACATTCCTCCTCTGATATATACCTCTTCGCTTCTCAAAAGTATTTGTTTAACTGAACAGGACAGAGTAAGGGCCGTATATCCCAAAGGACACATGGCTGTCACTCTCTGCTATTCGGCATCCGGGGATGCGTCATGAACAGTATTGTATTTGTTTTTCGGCTTAAAAAGCCATAGCTGCTCCTGGTGGTAATTTTTCGCTTTGACCTTATAGTACTACTACTGCAATTCACTCCTAACATTGTAATATTCTTTAATTATATAATTACATCTAATTACAAACATAGGTCACTTTCAGCGTCACTGTTAGAACCACGACGCTGCCAGAAAATTTGTTTGATGCATTTTATTAATAAACAAATCGACCAATTCATAAATAACTTACAATAGATAAACTTACAAAATGTAAGGGAAACTAACGTTTTAGTGTTCTTCCACACTTCTTATGAATGGGACAATCAAGCTCAAGTTGTACACACACTGGTATGTAGGTTTCTGTATCAATCTATCATGCTGTCTGTGACCCTATGAGAAAGTGCATTAATAGCTGTGTCACTAGCAATGTGGACAAACTGCAATCACGACATTTCTCACCTATAGAGAATATACCCACGCCCGTTTTACTGACGATTAAGTTTCGGAACGTAATGTCATTCTAGCTAGAGACTGACTCACTACCACAGAAACCACAGCGGCTGTGATCCAATTCACTTCTTGAAGGTAAGCTCTACGTTATATTTATATATATATATATATATATATATATATATATACTCACAAATATTCTGTGATTTATCTGTCTATGTAAATTGACTTAATAGTTCCATGTATAAGACCAGCCACTGAAAAGACTTAGTTACTCTTTTGCTTATAAACATTTGAATTTATGCTACACTCGTGTCAGTACAGGTGCATACAGCCGAATTACGGTTCTGCATTGCCTTTTTCCTGAATTTTAAAACAAAGACGGGAGATTTGTTACATTTAGGCTACAAAACAAAGTGAAAAAAACAGCCCAATGAATAACATGGATGAGACTCGTAGTTTTCTTCATTAATTGTGTCATAATTCATAAGCTCGATAGGAAGGCAGATGATAAGGACACGTAAACAAAAGATGTCATCAGCAAATACATACTAGCTGGGTATACATATTGCTCCATGGGTATGATGTCACGGCATGAGCCAATTTCAGCGCCCCGTGTGGTCTTTTAAGACAAGAAAACGACTTTCTCGATGACACAGTAAGTAGTGCGAGGGTTTATATCCTACATATGACCACATGTTGATGCAAACATATCCGTCATTGTATTAGTCTCATAGAACTCATGTCACACGTGACAACCCTTCCAGCTGCCTGAATGTGCCTTTTTTTGGTCTAAAATATTTATTAGTAAATAAGTATTAATCTGACCCTGCATGTTTTTTAAATTTATGCTTTTTCATACTGCGTTTTCTCATCCTTTCAGGTGAAGTTTCCTGTAGGAATTTCTATACCCAGAAAGAAAAAAAGATTCTCAAATGATGGCAGATAAAAATATCCAAGGTAAAGGGAAACGGGAATTATTTGAAAACTGAAACGCCGAGTCCGTAATTCCCAGTACCACAGTGGGGGCTCTATAGCACAGGGCAGAATGAAGAGGCAGAAATTCCATCAGGGAGGTACCGCAGTGCTTTGCACAGGCTGACACAGCAGGCTGCCTACTAACCCTATGGGGCACAAACATCCTTCTGTAGAGTTACTTGCATTGTGCCATTTGGGTTAATGATGGACCAGTGTTTTTTTTTTTTTTTGGTAGAACATGGCAACCTCTGCAACGCTTCAGAGGCTTCATACTGTACCAACGGGGGAACGTGCTACCGGATTCCTGCCATGCCTACAATCACCTGCATGTAAGTTACCTGGACTCGAACGGAAGGTGATGCTAGAAGCTCTGAAGCGACATGTAGAGACTGGCCACAATCCGCAGCATAATGCAGCTCAGCTCAATAGTGGTGAATGTTTCCACAGACATCCTGAATGTTATTAGTCTAGTTTCTAGGGTCTTTTTTTAGCCTACTCACTAACCTATTGGCAAACGCCATGGCTGTTTGCAGATGTCGAAGTAACTATAAGGGCAGCAGGTGTGAGGAGTTTCAGCTCTTCAGCCAGTCGGACACCAGCAATGACGCTGGCCTGATTGCAGCCGTGGTCGTCTTGGTCGTCCTCATCCTAATGGCGATAACGATCGTCATCTACCTCATCTTCAAGTGAGTAAAGTGTGGTCCTTCATGGGCCAATCGTTCAGCAGAAAAAGAATGCAAGGGAGCAACTGGACAGATATCTGCTGCACTACATACTACTTACTAGTTATATATTAGTTACTGAGTAGTCTGTTAATGTTAATCCTTGCTAGTTAAGGAATTTTCATTGAAAAAACAAGCATCTTTAAGTGCTCCAAATGCTAAGCCTGGGACTTGCCTTTGGTGGAAAACTGTGGAATTAGCCAAAAAAATGGTACGAAACAGACTCATAAAGCAGCAGATTTTGCTAATGAGTTCACAATAGCTGAATTAGTTCATAAGTCAAGGGTCATCAGCAGGGGGCTGCGGAGAGCAGGCCACACACTCATGTGAGGTCCAATCCGTCACACCTCACAGGCTGTGTGCTCAGAAGAAGCAGGCCGAGAAGCAACAGAGGAACAGGCCACACCGGCAGGTATCGCGCAGGGTGTGAGACCAGCAACCGGGGGAACATCACGACGTCCTCTCCTGGCGTTGATGAACTGAGCGGCCTGTGAGGATAAAGCCATGAATGACCCGCAGTGGGCGGAGAGAAGGGTGCCTGCAGTTGGCCATTAAGCGCACAGCTTCTCCCGCCTGCCTGGCTGCTGCTACGCACAGCTCCCCGCCGGGGGCATTTTCCCGGCAGGCCAGACGGACCCCCAGAGACACAAGGCAGGACATCTCAGTGGCTCCTTCCCGACCAAACCAGGCATGTACAGACGCTCCTCCACTTACGAATGAGATACGTTCCGGACGGCCGTTTGTAACTTGAAATGTTCGTAAGTCGTTATTCAGCATCATTTTAAGGGTATAAGCAAGTACAGAGAACTAGGATGTTGGGAGTCGGCACGCTACGTGCTGCGTGGTGGGAGTAGCGGGAAGGTAGCGGTCATACTAGCTGGAATTGGCGCACAAAAAAAAAGAATGATGTTGGGGACAGGAAACGGGAGCTCGAGTGAACACAATTTGTTACTTTTTGTTTGTATATCTGAAAGTTTGTATGTCGGAAGTTCGTAAGTAGAGGAGCGTCTGTATATTTATTGTATATTATTCCATTGCCAGAACACAATGCTGGCTATTTACCATTGATAACTTGCTGCAATTGAATCCCATGCAAAAACCCGAATGTTATTTTTGATATATGCGACGCCAATTCGGAGCTGCGTGACGGACTGCAAAGTACAGCCGGCTGAATGCACAGGGCTGTCCTTCTTCCGTCACTTTTTAATCATTTGTATATTTTCCTTTATGCCATTCCCTGTTTCCTGTTAGTCAATAAAAAGGCAGTTTGTCATTACGAACACACCTTTTCTTGTAATCCTCTGGTGTATGGGATTGTTAATCATGTGAATGGTGACAGCAACTTCTCTCCTATGGTATCATAAATTAACATGAATCATTTACTCTTTAAAGCATTCACAATACTCAGCTGCAATAATGAGACGTTCTTCCCACCCAATTTGTGCGATGTTTCATTCACACGCCGGAGCCCCTTTAAGGTTTGATCGTTATCAATTAACTGCCTGCCACAGTCACCCTTCCAGTTAGAAGAATGTGTCTTATAACACAGAATCAACCAGAGAGACTTTTTTTGTTGTTGTTGTTGAAGTTTTATTTGACATGTTTGAAAAACTGACTGATTTGATTTCTGTACTCTGTAGGCTGGTCATTCTAATGCCCATATTAGCTTTGTTCATTTATCGATACCTTAAGCCAAATCTTGACATCAAACAGCAGTAACTCCCATTCTGACTCAAGAAAGCTCATATGCGACTATGCAGCTAAGTTCAGTACCACACAGAAGTTTTTCTACATTACAGGTATTTACCACTTTACCAATTTCCAAGTTTTTATATATTTAACTCTGGTTTAAAATATAATTGGGAAAATAATCTAAATAATGAGATCTCAAGGAGCAATGACTAAAAAAATTCATGGAAAGCAGTGAACAAGCTTGAAAAGTGTCATGAAGGCATATTGTTAGTTGGACTGACGGTTGACGGCCTATTACTGTCACACTTCGATAAGCCAACAGCTTTTCCCAGAATTCCACAGGTGCTGGACGGGGACCCTCCACAGCACCGTTAAGCTTCCACGCAGCAGAAAGTCCCCCAGAAACCCAGAGGAATCAAAGTTAGGGACAGACTGACGTGTTTATTGGGAATGTTAATGACAGAGAAGGTGAACACACAGGTGCAAATGCAACGCAGAGGACTCCTGCTCACTTTATTAAGGCCGAACAGCGTGAAATGTCTCCAAACTCCCTGTGATAAGACGCAGCGAGGGCTAATCTTCACAAATGGCCCCAAAAATGTTCCGCTTGACGAAAATTCAATTTTCCCAAAATGAAAAAGGACAGACACCAAATAGGAGGGGAGCCACTGCAGGCCAGCAGCGAAACAACCGAAGGGCTATGAACCCGGGGCACGTCGCAGCAGAGGTCGCCGAGGGCAGTGCCGCTGTCTGCAGGTTTGATTCACGGTGGGGGACACTCAAAACGTAAAAGTCCACAATTTTCTGAGACAACCAGGTCAGCTCCCGTCATCATGTCTGTGAGAATGGGCGTCTCTTCCCTTGAAATCACACTTCACCAACTGAGATGGACCTTCGAGGTGACAGAATTAGCATTATGGTCCTCTAATATCGCATTGGGGTGGGGGGGGGGAGGGGGGGGCTGGAAAAGAGCCATTTGGAGCAGCAGGGGATTCACTGAAGGCCACAGAAAAACACTCACATTAAACAGCCAGAGGTGGTCAATAAGTAATCACTTAATGTCAATAAGGAAATCCAGTCACATGGCACACAGAAGCAAGGCTCACAGTGCGGTATGATGGGCTGGGCAGCAAGGTCCACACAAACCGAGCAGAGGGCGGGCCTTCAGAGGGCGGGCCTTCAGAGGGCGGGCCTTCAGAGGGCGGGCCTCAGCCCATCGCCATGGCCACACCAATCAGGCATGATTCTGACTAACATGCCTAATGATGCTTTATTGCACAATAAAAAGGATGAGAAGGGGAAGAACCCTCTGTCTGACCTCTAGGGGGCGTCCCTATCGATCTCGCTTCTGGGTGACTGACCAGCCGCGCCCTGATGGACTCTCAGCCGGGGACGAGCGCCGGTCAGTACTCGGACATCGTCGGCATACGCCGATACCTCAACGGCAATCCAAAGCGCGAGACCAGAGCAAAAATTCTGATAGCAAGGGTTTCAGTGCGGGGTAAATACCGCGCTTCGACAAAAGCTGGGTCTAAATGGCCGAAGACAGATCTAGGTAATGCTGGGGATGAACCGGAATAACCTCTGCTGGGACTAAAGACACAATTACTCTATCCTACAAGAAGCCACAAGCTGTCAAGGAGGCGGGGGCCGGAAGGCTGAGTGAGCAGGTGTGGGACGTCACCGGCCTGTAGCCCCGCCCCCCCCGGCCTGCTGCCCCGCTCCCCCCCCGGGCCGCTATCCCAGGTGCACCAGTGTCATGACGGTGGTGAAGCCGTGCTGGAGGCCGTCGGCGTCCGAGTTGGTCAGCATGTAGTTGCCGGTGACGATGCGGTCACAGCCGATCTCGCCGTTGCCGAAGAAGCCGAAGAGAGGGATGCTGGGAAAGACCTTGCGGAAGGCGCGCGCCTCCACGTTGCTCTGGCTGTAGTAGTTGTGTCCGCGGCCCACGCAGGCGAACATGAAGCCCAGCGTGTTGCGCTCGGGGATGCTGGCGGCCTTCAGGCGCTGGACCGCTGCCTCCGCCGCCTTCTCTGTGGTCACGTCTTGGTCCAGAAGCACCGAGGCCCCCTGGACCCGAGGGCCGCTTAGCGTCAAGCCCACCACGCCGTACGAGGCCCGCCCGCAGCTGCAGAGGGCACACAGCACTGTCAACAAGCCCCACACCCTGCACACCATTAACAGCTCATTTTAACACTCTACTCTTTCCCTATTGGTATTTCATACGGCACGTGCTGGTTTGAACTAGGGTCATTTACACACACGCCCACACCAACCAGCCAATGAGAGTGAAGCTCACCACCAACCAGCCAAAGAGCACAAATCCATCGCTAAATAGCCAATGAGATTTGAGAAGACGAGTTTAAGAATCATAATGCTCTCACCATATCCTGGAGTGGGAAAAGACACTCTCCACATGGCCCCCAGCGACGAGGACGCTGCTCTGTGCCAGAGGCTGCAGAATATGGTGCAGAAAGCGTGGGCCGCCCGCCTTGAAAGCCTGGTAGCCGAACAGGAGCACTACACGCAGCTCGGGGTCACCTATGAGACCTGCAAGGCAGCAAGAACCCAAACGCGTGACAGGCAGCAACAACCCAAACGCGTGGCAGGCAGCAACAACCCAAACGCGTGGCAGGCAGCAACAACCCAAACGCGTGGCAGGCAGCAACAACCCAAACGCGTG
>JABFEA020000021.1:8619720-8641499 GCA_019775915.2 Cyphomyrus plagiostoma | reverse complement strand
AGAGCATTTTTTTCTTAATGGCTTCCAAAACGATAAAGATCTTATCCCAACATTACCTCTGTCCTGCCCCGATCGTCCACTCCTTCCGTGTGCCACGCCCCCTTGTTAACCTTGTGTGGAATCCCCATGTGATCAGATGTTTGTGGCTGTTGTCATTAGTCCTCTGTATTAAGTCCGCATTTCAGTTTGTTTCCTCAGTCCGGTCATTGGGTGCATTCGACTTGCTTACAGCGCTGGCTTAAAGCAACGCATTCTGATCCCGACGCAATGCATTACGGTAAGATGTATTGCGACCTCTCACCCGGCTGCACAAACTGGAACCACCTCTATGACGACATACTTTTGCCCTTATTGGTTGAAGAGTTTAGTTACACGCATGATGTTTGTATCCCAGGCAGTTCTGATGTGTAATCTGCTATTTCTCCCGAATATCATGTAAAGTAGTGAGAACTGGTTTTCAGTTCATTTATCTGGTAAAATAAAGTTTAAATAAATGACATAAATGCTCTAATAGTACATGTAAGTTAGTGGTTTATTTATTGTTAGTTATTGTAATGTTGCGCTGCTTTATTTAGTTAATCATCCAGTCTGTGAAGAAGGCATTCAAGTAAGATTTGCATTATACTATGACTCATTTCCTGGTGCATACAATTTATATTAGGTCAGCGTTCCCGGTTCGACTTCTGATATTCAGATGGAGTTCTAGGTCAAACTGGTTTGTTCGACTTTCAAGGAATTCGAGTTCTAGTGAGTTCGACAACCGAGGTACCACTTTCCCATGACAGCTATCGTACAGCGTGCACCACAAATAGGTAGCGTAGCACTGCCGGGCGTACGGCTACCCGAAATTCACATACATCTACTTAATTTTTTTCTTTGGTCATATGTGTGAGTCTTTGTAAATTGCATTGATTGTAAATTGGGGACAGTGTGTATGCCGCTTAACAAAAGAAGTTTCCTATGCTTATACCCTGCTTGAGTGCTTCCTAATCCAATCCTCAGGGACTTGCAGACGGTCCACATTTTTGCTCCCTCCCAGCTTCCTACAAGTGAACTGTCTGGGAGGGAGCAAAAACACGGACCGTCTCTGGATCCCCGGGGACCGGGCTGGGAAACACTGCCTTTGTTGAAGAAGCAGGTGATCTGGTCGATATACTCAGCATGTGGCTTATAATGCACCAACCCAGAGTAAGGAAGTGCCGTAACACCATGGGGGAGGGGGGGGGGGGCACTGACAGTCAGGAAGCAGAATAACCAATAAGAAGAAGCTTTGCAAACATCAGTGCATGGGGGGGAAGACTGAGGCAAAGAAATCCATACCTTGTGGGGGGATTTATGGCTAAGATGTGCCACTAAAGCCATAGCCCCACAGAGCTGCCCGTTGCGATGCTTATGGGCATCACCATGGGAACCCCCCATGACAGATGGGAGAGCTCCTCCGCTGAAGCCCAAGTGCCTCAGATCTCACTCTGGCTATCAGGGCCCATTAAATTGTGCATGGCCCAGTTGGAATTGGGTTTAGCGCTGGTTATTGTTCCTGTGGTGGGGCTGGGCCCGGAGAGGATGCCGATAAGGACTCGTTGAAAACTGCAAGAAAAACAAAGTAATGAACCAAGCAATTAAGGTTTATGTGTCACCATTCCTGATAAGAGGAGCAGGAAGGTACCATTACGAGGGCAATGGGGGGAAGGGAATGCAGAAGCTACTCACCAACAGTCTAACATGACTCATGCGAACAGACACAACATCCCCACAATTGTGGAGTCAACCATGTCCCGATCACCCCTATACTGTGAACTCACTCTATGATGGCCTCCAAGGCCTGCATCCCGAGGGTGACGTAACCCTCCAGCACTTCTGGAGTGCTCGGCAGAGAGATGACTTCGGCCACCATCCCCAGTGTCATTTGCATGAGGGGGAGGCTTACTTTGCCAGCGGGGTGACATTGGCACAACACGTCAGTGGAGACGGACTCTAAGGGCCCAAAAGTGATGAGGAGGCTTAGGGAGATGACGGTGGCAGCAGGGGTCCTGTTGAGCTGTAGAGATACTGGCGTGGTAGGTCACCTAGCAAGAAGCTTCTACTGTCTGCTTTTATGAATAACCAATAAACGGCTTCTCCCTTTTCTGTTTATCTCAGTCACTTCTGCCCCAAATGTAAGCGAAACGCAAATACAGACTTAAATATTGCTTCTGAACACAAACCATGTTAATCAAAGTACCACAGGGCACACCAACGCCTTAAACAAAATGCAAGGTGATCTCAAGGTTCTCAGTCACCGCCTACGGGGAATTCAGAGATGCAAAATCAGCTAAGTGCATGTTTTTGGAGGAACCTGCAAATGCCAAACACACAGGGCATAGAACCTCAACTTCAGAGCTATGGGGGAAATACTGATACCCAGCAAAACATGCTACATTCTAATAATGTTTTGCATGGCACTTGCTACTGGACAATTGTTGGGAGATAAGCCTGGCTCGTTGAAAGCATTGCACCCGCGCAGCATCGCACCTGCCTCACATGCATGCCATTTTGGATAAAAGCACTAGTGAGATTAATTAAAATTAATTTAACTGATAAAAAAGTACAGTATTTTTGCTAGAATTTCATAAGAAAAGGCACTTTGCATTGTGGTGCCTCCAGGCGATGTCAAACTGTCACTGTTTATAGATTGCGGTACAGATTTTTTCACAGTTAAAAGATGAAAGAGAGCAAGATTATTAAAGTCACAACATAAAAAATAAGGCCGTTTCTCAATTAAACTGCATCCTGCAAAGGGGCCACTTCAACACCAGACCTGTAAGAAAGGAGACCTCTTTTAACTCTAGACAGCATTATTACTTGAAGAGTGAGATGTGGGGATGAAGATATCTGTGCAGGTCCTATGAGAGTCCTGCCATTACGGTGTGTCCTGCTGTACACTCAGTCTATAAAGGAAGGGCACTGGCGCTAGTCCAGACAGACACTGGATTAGAACAGATCATCAAATGCAGTGATGTTATGACCTAAAGGCACACTAAATAAACCATCCATCCATCCATCACAGAGTTATGGTGAGCCCAGGACCTATTTCAGGAAACAGAGGTCACCATGCAGGGCGCCCTCTGGATGGAGCACTAAGGCATTTTCAGGTTGCATGCTCACATAATTTGTACACCAAGGTTAATTTGGAGAAGCATGTTTTTGCACTGTGTGAGGGAAATGGAGTATCCAGAAGGATTTGTGGAGAACATGTGGAGAAGGTATGGAGAACGTATGGAGAACAGGCAAACTGCACACACAGAGCCATGAAACCCCTAGGAGGTGGCAGAGCACAGTGTCACCCACCGAGTCATTTCCCTGCCCACACTGGATAATCATCCATCCATCCATCCATCCATCCATCCATCCATTTATTCAGGTCAGCACAGTGGGATTCAATAATCAATCATATTTCATTAGTGTAGTGAAACTGACAATACTAGGAAAGCAAAATAATTCCCTGAGTTATTTGGAGAAAGGAGTCGAGTAGTATAAATAGTATAAATAGTATAAATAGTAAACCGCAACTTACTTTATAAATCAGAAGAGCAGACGACATATAAAACGCCTTGAACAAAGACGACGGCAACAGCGGCTCAGCAGCCGTGGGCTGGTCACCACAGTGTAAGTGACACTGAGAGCAAAAGTTCACCGTCTGCCGAACTGCAGCACAAAGCAGAATGCAAACTGCAGCTTCACATGGCTCCCATTCAACGCTTAGCACTGTCCGTGATGTACTGATGTCCAACGCGAGCCACAAAACTAACGCACTGATTTACATTCTTACATTCAAAGTAAGAATCACAAAGTCAGTGACAAGATAAAATCTAGAAACACCAGACTTAAATCATATAGGCGAATGACAAGTGCACAATGTATATATGTTTCTGGTAATCATGTATACACACACACACACACACACACATATATGGATGTATATATACATGATTACCAGAAATATTTTCAAAAGATTCTCACAAGGAACCTCTGCGATGAGTCACCGTGAGTCTGCATCTTATATAATCTTAGCTTGCCCTGTCTCTCACGCATTTTCTCAATACATGGTTCATGTTAATCAGTTAACCAACACAGACCTTAGGCAGGTTAGCTAAATGGTTAATTAATCCAGGTTACCCAGAGCACCTGTTATGTGTAGAAAAGATTTACTGAAGAAGGCAGGCTTCATAAACTGGGTTTATAAAAAAATGATGATAATTAAAAATTGGCCTGAAATGTGGATTTGTCAGAACTGGAGCATTTTGTTCTGTTTGTTATCAGGCACAGACAGGACACACATGTAAACAAAAAAAATGAAAGAGCAGACCAGTGCGTTATAAAATTTCCTGCTGTAATGATCACCATCACAATAAATGATCATCCTGCTATGGAAGACATTATCCTATATTCCCCACACTAACCCAGGGTCATCGTGTCTCCTCTTGGGCCCAGTAGTTTCTGTGGTGCTATTATTATTACATACAAAAACAAACTCTTACAACTTAACCCCAGCTGAAACAGAAGTACAGGTTTACAGTGAAAAACAGAAAATACATTAATGCTAAAGTTGTTCTTAGGGAAGTGAGAACTTTTTAGAAGCTTTTTAATATTAGTATCTGAATGTTCCTCCTCCTCTTCATGTCTTAAATCACAGTGACTGCGTCCCCAACTCCTCCACCAGTGTTAATCACAGAGGCAGTATTCCCCAACTCCTCCACCAGTGTTAATCACAGAGGCGGTATTCCCCAACTCCTCCACCAGTGTTAATCACAGAGGCGGTATTCCCCAACTCCTCCACCAGTGTTAATCACAGAGGCGGTATTCCCCGGTTTCTACTCTTCATTATATTAAAACAACGAAGCCTTTAAATCAGTTACTGTTAATGCATGCAGAGAAAAGCTTGTGGATGTTTGGTGCATTTTAAAACTTTTGACTTTTTTCTATCTGCATTGTTACGATTTAGACTATTGAACTGTGAATTTGTCACAGGAATGGAATCAATAATCCAATATCTGACAGGGTCACATAAAACCAAACGTCTAAAGGAACAAACACCTTTAAGGTAAAAAGAAAAAAAATCCAAAAGTTTTAAATATTAGTAAAGTCATTGTTGCTAGTAAAATGATAAGGCTGAAATCTACCATCATAAATGCAGTCACTAGATGCAACACTATTTGTCACAGTCATTGAGCATACAAACCTTCTCTGGCAACAGTCTTTCGGAAATTCTTAGGGCACCCAGGTTGATTACTTTTCTTTGCTTTGTCATGGTGCTGATGCCTTCCTTGTTCCCCCCCTTGAGCACATTGTACCGTGAATTACAATGGGCTTGGCATTACCCAGGACTGCAGGCAGTCAATATAAATATGGCTGAAAAGCGTCTAGGTGTTTTATAACCTGCGAGGTATCTGCGTTCTGCATGTATGGGTCAAGGCAGCTTGTGACTCACAGCACTGAGGGACGAGTTTCATACCGGATCCACCCGATTCTGACATACCACGAGGATTGTGGGGCTGGCATGAGAACTGAATGGATTCCACTGGACCTGTTCCCTCATCCTAGGTCTCGGCTGAGTATTTTCAGTACTTGCCAAAATGCTGTTCCTTAGTTCTTCCCCTTCTTGTCAGCCAGTGCTGTTGAGTCGATCGCGCCAATATCCATTTCTGTAGCCCCGTACTCTGAATAAAAACCAGTTACTTATCTCTGTGCTTATTGGTGCAGATCTTAGAAAAGCATAACAAAAGGCAATGCTCTCCTTAAGATGTGTGGTGGTGCTCACACAGGCTAAAAAAGATAATGTAAATATCATCATTCCAAACCCAATCCGGCTCCTCAGTCAATGTTCAATGGTGAGTTCTGGTGTTGGTACGGAGCATGGAAACTCTCACTATCACATTTATTTGAGAATTTGATTTTGCAGCTAAGGACCTGAGAGAAATTGTCTCAGTAATTCACCGGAACAGTGATGCAACCCTTTTTAAATTACATTATAATTTGACAAGGCCACAGTGGCCATAACTACCTAGTGTTAAAAACTCTGAAATGCCAAGTAGCTATATTAATAGTATAAGAGTGGAGAAGGAGAACTTCAGCAGGACAGAGGAAAGACAGAGGATTTGGACCCAACTGCGGACATCTGGCAGGTGAGCATTCAGAGAAACAATGACGCATGGTGGCCCCGTAACGGGCCACCAGACCACTGGCACAGTCACAGTGGACAGCAAACTCCCCTCTTTTTGGCACAAGCCTTAAACCCCACAGGTCCTGCTCTATAAAGGTTGCAAACTACTGCAGAGGCAAAAATGCTACCAGAAATAATTTTAAAAACACAGCCGCTACCCTGACAGAGAAACGTGAAAGTCAGCCTGAGCACTGTGGGTGGGTGTTTTGTGGAGAGGAAAGAAATTAAAACGAAATGCCAACATCTGTCCTGTAGGAAGTGATACACCAAGAAAGACCTGCAGATTGTCCTTGACACTAAAATAAGGCACAGGGACTGATTGCTTTCTATCTGTATGTTACAAAGAGATTCCTTTCCAACAAATGCCTTTCAGTAACGCTCAAAATAACAGGAATGCATCTGGGCCACTTAAGGCCACATGGAAATAAAGAAAACCGGCAATAATGTATCCCCCCCATTTAATCTCTACTCCTCCCGAACCCCCAACCACTACAACCTCTAGCCACCCCCCCCCCTACAAACTCTCCCCACATTTCTAAAAGCCTTCATTATCAGCCCAACTTCACTGTAATCAGCTTCACCAGATCTACACATGTGGACGTCACTCATGTGCCACCAAGCAACGCTGCTTCAGTTTTGGTGTAATCTGTCTCAAAATAGGTCCCAGACGGTCACCTACTGCAAGGTATCTGGGAAGTTTTCTTGGTATCCCGTGAAAAGGTGCTCAGCGGAATAGCTAAATGTTCAGGACTCAGGGCAGACTCAGAGCGAAACTAACATGTTATCAACTATCAAAAGTTATGGCGAAGCTGCCAGAGCGCTGTGGTTTGACATCACCGTTACAAGAACGGCGATCTGCATTAACCCCAACAGACATGACTGGCAGGAGAGTAACACTAGCAGATAGACAGAGGGTAGAAGCAGATGGTGCACACTTACAGCACACAATAAACTTACACATGAACTTTGAGTTGTGAATATGGGAAAAACAACAATGGTAAGAGCTAAGGAAGGTTTTACTCAAAAGGTCAAAAACAGGAGCCGATGCATTCGTGACAAATTACAGTCAGGGGCTGATTTTTTACAGTGCTAAAATATTGAAGCAGTAAATTTCCACTGTAGATACTTAAATTCCAATCACTATTTATTCTGACAAAACTGCACATACAAATCATAATGCATGTTTTCTCAAGGAGCGACTATATTTGTTCATGATTTGTTCATGATTTGTACTTCAGTAGTAACTGAGTTATTACTAACTATTGGTGCCCCTTCAAGTAAAGTGTCGAAATCATTGAATTCAGGTGTTCCAATCAATTCTATTGCCATAGGTGTATAAAATCAAGCACCCAGCCATGCAGTCAGGTTAAAAATGGGCTGTTCTGAAGAGCTCAATGAATTTAGGTGTGGTGCTGTCATAGGATGCCAGCTGTGCAGTAAGTCTGCTTGTGAAACGTCTTCCTTGCTAGATAGTCCACAGTCAACTGTATGGGGTGTTATAACAAAGTGGAAGCAATTGGGAACAACAGCAACTCAGCCATGGAGTGGCGACAGAGAGCGGGGACAACACATGGTGAGATGCACAGTGTGCAGAGGTCGTCAACTGTCTGCAGAGTCAATAGCTACAGACCTCCGAACTTCATATGACCTTCTGATTAGATCAAGAGCAGCGTGCAGAGAACTTCATAGAATGGGTTTCCATGACTGAGCAGCTACTGTACATCCAAGTCTCACATCACCAACTGTGCTGCAAAGAACTGGATGCAGTGGTATAAAGCACATTGCCATTGTACTCTAGAGCAGCGGAGATGTGTTCTCTGGAATGACGAATCACACTTCGTCAGTGGTGCTTCGCCCCAGAGTTCCAGTGCAAGGAACTGGTAATGTTGCAGCATTTGAAGCCATTTTGGACAATTTAATGCTACCCGGCTTTGTGGGAACAGTTTGGGGATGGTCCCTTCCTGCTCCAACCCTGATGGCCTGTTCCTTCCTTTATGGTGTGGGAAAAGAAGGGAGCATTTCTAGATCACATTTGAGGGAGCCCCTGAAATGAGACAGCCTTGTCACACCGCTCTGACACATTTGGTCTTTGAATGTAGCCTCCATACCCTGAATTCAGACACAGACTCAATAAGCCTGAAGTCTAGTGTACAAAGCAAGGTCCATAAGGACATGGATGAGCAAGTCTGGTGTGGAGGAACTTGACTGGCCTGCAAAGAGCCCTGACCTCAACCTGACAGAACACCTTTGGGATGAATTAGAGTGGAGCCTGTGAGTCAGGCCTTCTCATCTAACATCAGTGCCTGACCTCACAAATGCCCTCCTGGAAGAATGGTCAGAAATTCCAATAAACACACTCATAAACATCATGGAAAGCCGAGTTGGGGAAGGGCGATGTGATGTGGTTGGACTGAACGGGGAATGAGAAAATATAGCTGAAATTGGAGAGTGAAGCAAACTCTGCATGATACCTTACAACCGTACACCTCTGGCAGTTGTGTGGATTCTCTCAAGACAAATGCTGTGGGCTCGGACCAGATTCTCCATTGTCAGACTGTATGGTACCGGGCCTGGTGCTGATATGCGGCCTATTTCTGCTCAGGAGAAACAACATTCTTTGTGGCAGTTGCTAGGGAAACGATCTAGGCTGATTTTCTCATGTTCGGTTGATGAGGGCAGCAACAATGTGGTTTATTTGTCACAGAGCAGCAACATCTGCCCAGTCACAGAATATCCATAAACATGCCTAAATGCCCCCCCCCCCTTTCCTCCCCCAGAATATTCCAGTCTGATTTCTGAATCATGCCACCCCAGGTCTTCCCCTACACTCTGCGGCATCCACATCAGGTACAGACGTTTGAGGACTGCAATATAGCTCCTTCAACACGTTGTCTGTCAGCCTCCTGCTTCCCTTCAATCTCCTGACTGTGAGGCACAGCACTGTTTTCCCCAATTACACTGACAGCGCCACAGGCATCCCAGAGACTACAGGGGTTACCAAAGAGTGATGTCAGGGAGTGGAATAGTGTCCTAGCCAAACAACGAGTAGAAGACGCTCCCTCTGGGCCTCATCACGGTAATCCTTCATAGAATGATAACATCTAACGCAAAATAACTGAAGAGGTCACTACAGAGAGAGAAACAGTGTCCTGTTTGCCGTCTCTGCATTTGGTCTGTTACGCTGAGTTGGGGTGTTTTCACACCTGCACTGTTCTTTCTGGTTAAATCTGATTCTGGTTAGGGGTGGGCGATCTGACAATTTTATATTATGATCCGTCTTGAAGATGTCCACGTCTACATTTCATAAGTATCACAGAGATCATGATCTTTATGTCCTCCTCCTAATACTTCCAGACTTCACATAAACCTTCAATGGCCAGTAATAACGTTTCACTACCCAATCCGTACCACACTTCCTCACCCAGAATTCCTGCCATGTTGATAGCTCACTTTGGATTGTTTCTGAAATACATTGCACATGTAAGAGACCGTGTGATATAATTGGCCAATCAGCAAAGCCATTCTGTTGGTTTGTGAATGTAGTATGGATCCATGGTGCAATTACCGGATTTGTACCTCACACATCTGCACTGCATTATACTTACTGACCCTGTGTTATCTGTTCATACTGCTATTTCACGGCAAACTATATTATTTATATTTACAGCAAACTACAGATGTTGCTATATCTTTTAGTGAGAACAGACTGCTAACTGGAAAAATCAGTTTTCTTTGCTTGTCATTTTAAGTGTTCATTCATTTAATCTATTTCTGTGTTGCTGCTCCATGCCTGTGGAATGCCCTCCCTGACTCCCTGAGGGCACCACAACCCACTGACTGTTTCAAAAAGCATCTAAAAACACTTCTTTTTAACAAAACCTTCGGCTCCCCCACTTAGAGGTTTTAAATTGTCTACTTTTAAACTGTTCATTTAGTCTCTTTTATTTTAACTTGTAGCCCTTTGAGATCTTCTGATGTAAAGGGCATTATAAATAAAATGTATTATTATTATTATTATTATTTCCTGTTTTTGTATCAACACTATTACCTAAGTATCTTGTATCTGAAATGTTAGTTTATATTACAATCGGCTGAAATGGCTGCTAGCCGGCGACATGGTATTTCAGCATCCTTACAGCTCTGGTTCACTATGACCTGAAGAGATATATATGGTCACCCACTGTGACTGAGATACCTAACCAGGCCCAAAACAACACATTTAGACACAAGTGCAGGTGCTATGCAGAACTTTTATTAAACAGACAGAGAACATGAAGAATGCAAAATCAGAATATCTGACTTCATGTCCCATTCTGGGCTAGTGGAGATCACGCTGAAGCAGTCCGTAAAATTAATCTGATGTCGTGAAAAGAAATATTATTGGGATCAGGAGTCTTTCTCAATACCAAGAAGCAAAGATTATACCTGTAATCTTGGCAAGAGCAGTTTTGCCAACTTGCCTCCCAAGAACGAATTTGGGACACAATGAATCATGCGGTTGTTCTCCTTTAGCGAGAATGCAACTGATGGAACGTGATTATTTGGAGTAGAGGGATAACAACATCCGGGGATTTTACCTGTCCTCTGCATTTCTGTTCTTAGTAATATAACTGTACTTCAGCAATGATGAATGAATGCCCCTTCATTGAAGGGAGATGAATTGGTAGGGATTAATCTTGGCATATCTCGGCTTGCGAAGGATCCCTTAGGTAGATCATTTATGGTGTGGGAAAAGAAGGGAGCATTTCTAGATCACATTTGAGGGAGCCCCTGAAATGAGACAGCCTCGTCATACGCAGCGATTTCAGTAATGCCTACTTATCTACGTAATTCAGGGAAGCAAACAATACTCACGTTCTTCAATGAACCTTTATATCTGACTAGTAAAAAATGCATGTCTGAGAAATGGATACCTGCAGGCGAGCATCGTCCTCTGGGCAGTGTGTGCATCAGTGGCGTCCCTGATGTCTGTATGCTTGTGGACTCCCCCTTGCTGGCCATGGCTCTGACGAGCAGATTAGCCTCTCTCTGCCCCTGGGTCCAATTTCCTGGTGCTCACTGGGGGAGAAGGGAAGGGTAGAAGATATAAGAGAGATGAGAGCATGTCAGAGCCCCTCTCTGCCCAGGGGTTTTACAGAAGGGCCTCCTACTTGGACAGCATCAGGTTTGACAGTGATCCTGTATAGGTCTTCAACTGATAGAAGCATCCATGGTGTCAATAAGCCAAAGGGCAAATTTAATCATATACAGGCAGTCCCCAGGTTACGAACAAGATTCCATCACTAAATCTGTCTCTTAGTTAAATTTGTAGGTAAGTCAAAAAACAACATGTGGTTCCTATTTAATGTCAGTTAGTCAAATGTTTGTCTTAGTGTGTAGTATATATTTTACCTTTCTATGCAGGTAAAACACTTAAACACTTCCAAATACACTAAAACATCTTAAACATAATCAGAATAATTAAAATAATAGTAATAATAATACAGTAAAAATAAACTGTACTGAACCTCCAGCTGACGAACCGCTGAAGCCACGTCATGAGCGTCACAGAGTACTGTGTGCATTAGTTATTACCAACCATTGTATTTAACCTGAATTTTAATATAATAGGCTGAATGGCAGTCTATTCGTAAGTAAGAGTTGTCTGTAAGTTGGACATTCTTGACCAAGGGCTGCTTGCTGATAAGGGCCTTAAAAGTTCATCAAAAAAGCCTTGAACTTCACACAGTCCTATATGTATACTATCTGTTGCAGTTAGTGTTGCATAAACGTAATCCTACCACAAAAGGAAATCGAAGAGTGGATGTAAGAATTACTCCGCTGCGGATGAAATACCTGACCCTGGATAAGAGGCATGGAATGAGAGGTTTATGGGGCATCAGGATTCCCCTGTCAGGGTTTACAGGAGCTGGTAAACGATGGGATCAGTACAATAGAGAGGGGAAGAACAAAGAACAAAAAGGTGCCTCCACAACCAGAAGAAAGAGAAAGTACTTTTGGTTATATGCTTTAGGATACTGCAGCAGCAAGGAAGCGACAGAGAAACATTAACAAATCTATGCCTTCTTTAGTGGAGGTAGAAAATGGAGTGAATCAGGACAAACATCCATGGTCACCTGACTGTCCTTCCCAAGACGGCAACGCCCACACTCCTATCCTCAATGAGCTGATGGTTTATAGCTGAAAGGGATAGTTTATGATGTAATAAGCAGCAACTCATTTTACTGGTCCCATAAAGCAGGACTTTGCTGACATAATGGCACTAATCCTAGGTAATGAGACACTTGTTGGACCCGGTCAGGAACAGATTCTCATGATTGTGTGCTCGTTCAGAAGGGCTGACTCATCTGAATGTCTTACAGTGGTGACCCAATGCCTTAGACCGCAAAGATCTCTTTGAATAAAAGCAAATATTTCTGCAGCAGTGTTCTTGAATATTGTTTGATCATTACAGGTCTCTATTTGCCAACAGAGATGCAAATAAAAGCCCATAGATGGTAAATGTGATGTGAGACGGAGTGATTTTGAATCTGGGTGGATTCAGAGCAGAACAGATGGTGAGGTGGCATGGCTGGGGAGATGCTCTTTTTTTTTTATGGAATCCGGCTCTGGAAAGTGAAAATTAGGCCCCGTCCTAAGGGTCACTGTCCCTGCCCGCTTGGGAGATGCCCTGGCTGATGACAGTGGCCTGAGCATGAGATGGTCTCCCCATGGCTTGTAGAGGACGAGATACTGCAGGGCCCTAGATCGCTTATCTCTCTGGCACTAACCCGATGCTGAGTTGCTCTGAGATACATATGCAGTGTTGCTTAGAGACACACAATGGATAAACACCTGTGTGTCGACCACCAGCTGTGATTCGCCACAGTATTGCTGCCTTCTAGAAGCATACTGTCTTCCAAGACCTACATTCTTGGCCTTCAGGGCAGGAACTGTGGCTCCATGACCATCTTTACTTACCATACTAAATGGTAAAAATCATTGTTTATATCACAAATACAATATCTGTATACAGTATACAGTACAAGCTACTCTGAATCAACAACTGTTATGTGCCGTAAGTTCTAGCCCAGCAGATTCTCCGGACCTCGCGCCTTCGTCATTCGCCGACTGCATCTGGTCGCCGCCTCCCTGACCAGACCCCGCCCACATTGGACTCCGATGCGCCGCTCCCTACTTCCGGGTCCTGGAAAGAAAAGGCTCGTTCGCTCGACTTCAGGAGGTCTGCTCATTGTTGGATTTCTGTGTTTAGATTATTATTCACTGATTCTTACTGTGTATGACTGCTTTGTACCTGGTTTTCGATTTTCGCTTCGCCCCTTTGGATACTTTTGCTTTGGTTTGACTTCTTTGCTGGTTTTCTGATCTCTCGCCTGTTTTCTGACTATCCTTTTGCTCGCCCCTTTGGATACCGTGTTTCAGCCTGTGTGTTGTTTGTACATGTCTGTTAGGTGCGTAAGGAGTGACTGCCATTTTGTTTTTGCGAAACGTGGAGTTTACGGTGTGTTTTTTTGATAGGAAGCCAGGATTAGTCTTTGTCGTTTTGTTTGCTTGTTTTCACTTAGCGATTAGCCTAGTTGGGACGTGTTCGTTAGTCACCTTTTGTTTGTTATTTTGGACTGGGTCACTCCCGAAGTTTTTTGCACCTTGTGTTTGTCAACGTGTCGTGGAAAAAAATTAAAAAACATAAAAAATATCCCTCGTCTCCCTTGTTCCCAGTTTGTCTCGTCTTCCCCTCACCCGTTCCTTTCTGGCGACCCCCAACCCTAGACTGGGGGTTGTAACAGAAATTGTGGGCTCGTCCGGGATTTGAACCCGGGACCTCTCGCACCGAAGCGAGAATCATACCCCTAGACCAATTGTATTTCTGTTACGACCCCCAGTACGGGCCTTTTCTTTCCAGGACCCAGAAGTAGGGAGCGGTGCACCGAAGTCAAATGTGGGCGGGGTCTGGTCAGGGAGGCGGAGACCAGATGCAGTCGGCGAATGACGAAGGCGGGAGTTCAGGAGAATCTGCTGGGCTAGAACTTACGGCACGTAACAACAACAAACCAGGTAAAGTATCCCGTAGCAATTAAATACATTTTAGTATTATCTGTGGAAAGCGAGCAGATTGGGTGGTTTGAGAGGCGGGGGCAATGGACCACGCTGACAGAGCAGGGACCCCCATGAAAGCTGGAGATGAGCCTCTGTCTCATTGACATGAGGCAGCTAAACATGAGAGGTCGGGAATCTCTCAGCCCAGCTGCTCTTGAGACACTTTCACCCAACCGCTTGTTCCAGAGTAATTGCCAACCCCCCGCCACAATGTAATGAAAACCTGACGGCGGACGCCCCACCTCAGGAAGAACCACTCACCCATTAGCTCAGTATTTCTTGACCCAGTCCTCAGGACCCCCAGACGGTCCACAATTTTGTTCCCTCCATAGCTCCCTGCCAGACTGTATGGGCTCCCTGATGTCAGTTTTGAGAAACGCTACATTAGCTGAAGCACGGCCAGGCAGGTGGCTTCAGTTTACAGGACACTTACTTTTACAAAGAATCTGAAAGCTGTCCACCCATCCATTTTCTGTAACTTCTTATCCCATTCAGGGTCACAGGGGGTCTGGAACCTATCCTATAGGCTACAGGCACAAACCAGGGAACAACACTGGACTAGGAACCAACCCATTGCAGGGAACACTTACGTTCCACACCTAGGGGAAATATAGTATCTCAGATTCACCACAGTATGTCTTTGGACTGTGTGGGGAACCAAAGTATCTAGAGGAAACCCAATGGCAACACAAGGAGAACATGCAAACTACTCACCTATAGAACCAGAAGTGGGGACTTGAACCCTGGTCCTAGAGGCATGAGGCAGCAGTGCTAACCACCATGCCACCACACTGAAAGCTAGTTTGTTATAAACAATTAATGACTTTACCACAATCCACCCAGCTTGGATACCTTAATGCATTAAGGAGACGTGTTACAGAGAGCAGCCCAACATGCAACATGGATGCAGAGTGTAGTGTAAAACGCAGGGGAACATTAATACCCAGGGGGCAGATCCTCCACAGCCCACAGCCTGAAGGTTGATGGTGCAGAAGCTGAGGCAGCCTCAAAAAAACACTTAACCTCCTTCAAGAGAAGTTTCACACCTTCATCCAGACATAGGAGCTCCTTAGTGCAGTGTTTCTTAAGCTAGTCCCTGCGGAGCCGCAGACAGTCCACATTTTTGCTCCCTCCCAGCTCCCAGTACGTGCATCTCTCAGCCGAACATCCCATTACTGTCCAATAAGCATCGTCCTCTGCAGGAAAACTCGGGCTTATGTCGGTGTTCTAACTCCTGCTGCCAACTCGCTTGTAGTCATATTTTAAAAATCAGCGGTTTTAATATTACAGGCAGTAAGTATCCCGACTTTCCTTGCACCGATATTAAAACACTTCAGATAAAGCTAACCACACGCTGGGATGGCAGATGAGCCTAGAAAACTCCTCACTGTGTCACAAGGGTCTTCAGAGTCTCTGTCGATGTTCTTAGCTGACTCAGCTGGGGAACACACACATTCTGCCAGTAACACTAGACTTCATATCTAACTGTGTCACAAATTCAAAGCCAGAAGGAGCCTTTAAGCTGTATGCATGGATAGCACTGGAAAACATAGCAATTGCAAGATTTATACATATAGCCACTTTATTCCCCACTCCTACAAGACACAATGCACCAAAAGCACAGGACGCTAAAACATCTACTGTATAGACGTGAAGCTATGGAAAGTACTATTGCGAGGTCCACAGTAAAGATGACTGAACATAATAAAGCTGATTCTCATTACCTCTAAAGGTAACTCACTCTTTCAGCTCATTCACACACATACTCTCTCTAAGGGCAAATCGCACTGATCCTATACAATCACCTAAACTGCAAAAAAAATGAGACTACCATCTGCACTTCCACGAGAGTCCACAGAGGGGTACTGCAGTGACCTATATCAGTTCAGGTCTCCCATCTGCCCTGCCCCTGAAATGTTACCACTGCAAATACACTATATGGACAAAAGTATTGGGACACCCCTCTCAATCATTGATTTCAGGTGCTTCATTCAGACCCATTGCCAGTCAAGCACCTAGTTATGCATTCAGGTTTACAAACGTGTGAACGAATGGGCCGTTCTGAAGAGTTCAATGAATTTTGGTGTGGTTCTATCATAGGATGCCACCTTCGCAGTGCCTTCCCTGTCAGATATTCCACGGTCAACTGTAAATGGTATTACTGCAAGGTGGAACTTGTTTTAGGAATAACAGAAACTCAGCCACAAAGTGGGAGACCACATACAGTGACAGAGGGAGGTCGCCGGGTGCTGAGGTGCATAACAGTGGCCGACACTCTGCTCAGTTCCAAAGTTCCAAACTTCCCCTGGCATTAACCCAACCACAAAAACTGCACTGGTAGCTTCGTGGAATGGGCTTCCATAGCCGAGCAGCTGCAATGCAAGCCTCACCTTACCCAGCGCATCTCCAAGCATCGGATGGCGTGGGGTGTAGCACGCCGCCACTGAAGTATGGAGCAGTGGAAACGTGTTCTGTGGAGCGACGAATCACGCTTCACGCTTCTCTGTCCGGCAGCCTGACGGACGAGTCTGAGTTTGGCGGATGCCAGGAGAACGTTACCTACCTGCCTGCCTGCATTGTGCCAAGTGTAAAGTTTTGGATAAATGGGGATGTTTGTCAGAGGTTGGGTTGGGCCTCTTAGTTTCAGTGACGGGAACTCTCAATGCTTCAGCAGACCAGAAGAATTCTACACTTCCAACCTTGTGAGGACGGTTTAGGGAAAGCCCTTTTCTGTTCCAGCATGTGCCCCAGTGCACAAAACAAGGTCCATAAACTGATGATTGGGTGAGCTTGGAGTGGTAGAGTTTGACTGGCTCACATGTAACCCAGACCTCAACCCCATCTAACACCTTTAGGGTGAACTAGAATGGAGATTGCGAGCCAGGCTTTCACATCCAATATCAGTGCCTGACCTCACAACGAATGAGCAAAAACCCCTACAGACACACTGTGGAAACCCTTCCCAGAATAGCGGCAGCCGTTATAGCTGCAGAGGTGGGACCACCTCCATATTGGTGTCTATGGATTTAGAATGGGACGTCATAAAAGTTCCTGTAGGTGTAATGACCAGGTGTCCCAGCACTTTTCTTCAAAAAGTGTACAGGCTCTAAGGGGAAATCACACTGCCCCACACCATCACCTAACTGCATGCTGTTAAATTGTGGGAAAAGATCGGAGTCCCGGAATGGTGATTTCAGTTCTACCATAGCACCATCTGCACTTCCACCGGGGGGCAGCGCCACGACCTCTGTCATCCCAGGTCTCCCAGCTGCCCTGCCCCTGAAATCAGTTACCACTGCAGATATGTCTGCCCTGATGAGCCTGCACAAGTTAAGCGTCTGGGTTTTATAATGGTCCTTGACTGTTGTTTTATGGCAGATATAAAAACAAGCTCCACAAAAACAACAGAGATGGAATGGAGTTCGGTTTTGTACGACAGCTTCTGATGAAAAACTTGGAGCTCTATGGAAATATCACGGCCACAAAGCACAGCCACATCTGCTATATAGCTATAATTTGCAACTTTTCCATTGTAGTCAGAACATCAATGAGACATTACACTGTCCTTGATTTCTGCATCCATCACAGGCTCAACTGCCTCCCCCAGCTAATACTCCGCCCACGCCTGGGAACCTAAGATGGAGGCTTCAGTTGCAGCCTGGGAAGATTTAGGAAATGCACACCATCCAAGATGGAGAGGACGGTCCATCACAGACCTCAACCTGACATACATTTTACACACATAGAGATCTGTCAAACCCGCCTTTGGACAGGTACCTGGGGCAAATGCATGCAGCGCGACACCTACATGGCCAGAACCCCACTATGTATCAATACATCACTGTGACACCCAGCAACAGTATACTGTAGTCAAAACAGAGGCTTGGCACGTGGGTGTGAGTTCTAAGGGGCCGAATCAGACTTCATGTCTTCAGGTCTGTCATCTCCCCACAGTCTCTATACAATCAGTTACAAAAAGACGCACATCAAAACTGTATATATCAGCAATGACTGCAAAACAGGACACGCCATATCATCTGTTGACTGAGAAAAAATGAATGTGTGCCTTTGTTTCATTGTTTGAAGTAGATTTCAAATCTACACCAGGTCCAGAATGCCATTGGCAGAGCTTTAGCATGCACTAGCAACAGAGAACACATCACACCTACTCTTAGATTCCTTCACTGGCTTCCTGTAGCTATTAAGATCGATTATAGTACCTTTACATATTTTTTTGTGTTTTCATGATCTTGCTTTCCTTAACTCAGTGACATGGTTGTATAAGGTAATGCAGAACTTCACTGATTATTCCTAAAACCCAGCAGAGGAGGAAGGGGGCAGATTTTAGTCACTATGACCCCAAGCTCTGGAACTCTGAACCTGAGACCTACTGAATGTCTTAGTACATTCAAAACTTGCCTGAAAACTGATCTTTTCATCATATGATATGCCATTTTATTAATTTATTTAATGCACATATTTTATTATTTCTTTTGTGTATATTTTTAATTTCCTGTTTTTTCATCTTTTAAAATGTGTAGAGCATTATTTAACCATGTGGTTCAAACCGTGCTATACAAAGTGCGATTGATTGATTTTACAAAGGCCTTCACTTAGATTCACTAGATATCAAGCACAACATCAGAGCATTAATGAACAATGTAATTGACTGTAAAATTGATTGCTCATATCATGCCTATTAACTTTTCCCACAATGTACTTGAATTTTCTTTTGAAATTACTAACACAATCTAGAAGGCAAGTGAATTTAAACTGATGCAGACTTGATAGGATGAATCTAAGACATATCAGTTTATACCTCTGAAATAGAACTCAAACTCTGTCCACTACGTTGTCTCTTCAGACCCTACCTGACCGATATCTTTCTTGGAAGGAACCTCTTTACAGTCAAAACCAGGTCATATTTCAGTTAATTGACACTTTATTGATCTATGTGGGGAAATGGTCTTTACGCCTCCCTCAACTTGCCTTTTTTTGTAGAGTGTCTATGAAGGGCAGCCACCCGTAGCAGCGCCCAGGGAGCTGGGGGTTAAGGGCCTTGCTCAAGGACCTGCAGACGTGCTGAAGCTGGGTTTGAACCGTATGAGTACAGGCACACAGGCTTAGCCCACTGAGCCACATGCTGACCACAGTTACAGGGTAATATTAATGTCATTATAGTCTGTCATATCACCACAGACCAGGGAATATCTCACATTCAGTATTCTAAGTTTCCAAAACCCAGTAAATGTCCAGCATTCTGCATGTCTGTATGTCAATGAATTTCATCAGTTCAGGAATTCAGAGAACGCTTTTACTTTGAAGATTCATTTTAATTTATCTTTCACTGCCATTCAGAGAGTGTTTACACTACCAACTGCCTGACTGTGGGAACAGTGCTGCAGGACCCTGAGCCTGTATCTGCATCGCGGCTGAGGTCACAGCAGGATAGGAAGCTGCATTCCTCAAACCCAGTGATCTAGTCAATTTTGGTGTGTTCGATTATCTCTCGGAACTCGGAAATTCCAAGGTGAGTGACAATCTCCCGTTCGAGCTACCGAATCTCGGAACAAACATGGCTGCCTCCATGAACATGCTGCTGTCTTTTGCTGCTTAATATTTTAGGAGATTTGGAGTGAGATTATTGAGTTCCAACTACGGTATCTTTAAATGACCTTACTAAGAGGTCTGGTAAACTGCTTAATAGGTTCATCTTCTTGAGAAAGCAACCTGTCACCAGGCCTTCTTAAAAGTGACTGCAGACCTGATCTGCTGTAATGATGTAGAACAGACTCAATGCACTGAATGACAAGAGCCTTTTATAGAACACAGAAATTTTCCCATACATATGTAAAAATTCAATATTCTAGTTACAGGCAATTAAACACCGTAAGAATATTTTTGAAAATCAATAAGGCTACAAACACAGGGGTGTCTAAACACTGCCATGATGATATTTCATTTTCCTCTGGGAAAAACAGTAGGATTACAAGATCCCTTGTGTACTTTGTCACAACTGCTGGCCTGCATCTTGTACGAGAGCAAAATTATTTACGCATGCATCACATACATCTTTTTGACAAGTGCGAATCAAATGCACACACTCTTGTCCTGATTAATATTTAACAGCAGACTCTTTCTAAAGTGACAGGATCCCAGAGTGACAGCGGGGGGAATAAGGAATAAGGCAGAAAACAGAAACAGAATGGAGAGGAGACTTGGTTCAGCATGAGGGATCACTGTCTCACTCTCAGAGAACAAGTCAAACATCATGCGGGAGGCAGAAATATATATGCATTAATGAAATAAAGAATAATGTTGTGTTTTTAGTACAGAAGAGAGATTCCAGCAGCACCTCTGTATAGAGAAAAGATACTCTGGGGTGCAGAGACAGAGGCACAGACAATGCAGTGGTAAGACAGAACAGACAGAGGTGGTCTGTACTGCTCCTGTTCTATTTTCGCACGGATTCAGAGGACACAAAGAGCCAGAGATTACAGTGTATGTACAGTTAAGAGGAGGAGGTACAGTACAGACAGCGTGAAGGTGAAGTGCTGATATAAAGGTACACTACGGACATTAAAATGGAGTATAGAAAATGAAGGGAAGATGGTGCAGAGTATAGACTTTGAGGGGGTGATGTCAGTACGGTGGCAGTAAAGGGTTAAAAAGCATAAATTAAACATTCAGATAATGTAAAATCAGTACATTCATCCTGGGAAGTGAGAGCACGACAGGAGCTAAGAGGACATCCTGGCACAAGAAGACCACAGGAAACCATCCAGGTGCCAGGAGGAGAGACCAAGCAGCTGTACCAGACTGCCCTGGGAAACAGCTGGACTGGTGAAGTGCGGCTACTGGCAGCTTTAAAGGACAAAGCAGTCCTTAAAAGGCAAAATATGAAAAGGAAGTCAGTGATAAGCCTTTCAGACATGAACAGCTCACACTGAGAAAGAGAAACAGGGGGACAGGAGGAGTAACTTCTATGCAGTGGAGAGAGTAACAGCCTTAATAGAGCTGAGACAAGAGGGGTAACTCCTATGCAGTGGGGAGAGGAACAGCCTCCTCACAGCTGGGTCAGGAGGAGTAGCTCCTATGCAGTGGAGAGGGTAACAGCCTCCTCACAGCTGGGACAAGAGGAGTAACTTCTACACAATATCAGTATTTTTCATATTCATATTCTGTCCTCTGAATAAGAAAATTAATCAGAATAACGGTATACATTAAGATCAAACTTAAGAATCAGAAGAATGAATTAATATTTTTATTATTACATTTTTTTACTAAAACAATTCATACCTGTTGATGCTAGTACACAATAGCCACATTAGCCAGGCATATTAGAGTTGTATCATCACCCGCTGCCAGATTAATACATGGAGAGCCACTTGAAATCCGTAGCGTGCTCACCCCTAACTCACCACTTAATATCCGTAGCGTGCTCACCCCTAACTCACCACTTAATATCCGTAGCGTGCTCACC
>JABFEA020000021.1:8598835-8612242 GCA_019775915.2 Cyphomyrus plagiostoma | reverse complement strand
ACCCGGAGGAAACCCTACGACGACACGGGGAGAACATGCAAACTCCACACACATGAGACCAGAACCCGGGTCCCAGAGGCATGAGGCAACAGTGCTAACCACTGCACCACCATGCCGCCCCATGAGAAATATCCATCTTCATAATTAAAAATGAAACAAAATTCGAACCGCAATTGCTTAGTTCTCTTCAGCTGCATCATGATGTAGAGGTCATGTGATTTCCGGTCACACAGTGGAGCTCCCCCTAGTGGAGAACCTCAGTGTTCTGCTGCCAGACCCATCTAACATATGTTTGATCCCATAGAGATGATTTTGACCAAAAGCACTGCTTTGTGTCTGTTGGCACAACTTGGAGCAACACGTGTCAGAGAATCTGATTATACAGTATTAAATAAATGTACTGTAACTCATGTTCTGTGAAATTCATTCTTAATAAAATTTTAAATAAGAGTTTTAAATAAGAGTGTGCTTTCAGTGCACCAGAAGGAACTTGATGGTGTGTTAAACAGAATGTGAACAACTGACTTGTCTTTCCTCATAAAGATTCTTTTAGTGGATAATATCAAGTTCTGCTTGGTTATAATTTATTTTGGGTAAATTCTTTCAACTGTTTTATAAATATTGCATTATTTTTTGCAAAGATTTTAAGTAATGCAATGTGATTCATTTTCCAATATTGTCTACTTCTAGTTTCAAAGCTTAAGTGGTTGGTATCCAATTGTCATGAGACTCACAGGAGATGTTTATGATATAATTTACTAATGCAGTATTATCATTTCTCATTTAAAATGCATATAATTACATTCTTGGCCACTTGAATCACTGTTTTTATTATTGAATTAATTTTTTTGTTTAGCAATAGTTGCTAAGTTTTGGGGTCACTTTCCCATAACACTACTTCTCCCAGCGGATTATGTTTATTTTACTACATGATTTTAGTGAACCTGAGGTTTCTCAGGAATGCATTAGTCACGTTGTAGCAGGAATGACTGTACAGGAAATGGATGAATGGATGGATAGAAGGATGGATGGGTGGGTTATCCTTTTGCAGTGATGTCTAGTTTTTTTCTGGAAATAATTTCATAGAGCAGCTAATAATGCAGAGATGTGCCCTAAGGATTGCATTGTTAAAAATAGAGAAACTGCCATTGGCCGCACGTGCCTAAGATGCAGGCTATTTAACTGCACTGTATGTTAAAGCACTTGTGCTCTCTTCAGCTTCATTTCAGCTTAATGTATACAAGCTACTTCTTAATGCTATACGTTATCATTTTGCACCAATGGGTAATATTTCATTTGGCATGGAAATGAATAAATATTTTGATACTTACTCCATAAACATTTGTGTTGGGTGGGGTGGAGGGGGGTTAATTGAATATTATTTTAATAATGACTGGTACAATTCTAATAGTAATTCTACCTCAACTGCCCATCTCTTATGTAAAATATAGGAACACAGGACAGAGATGTGTCTATTACTTGCAATCCAACGACATTTAGAAACACAGATTTCTGTCTTTATTAAGTCAGATAAGCTGTATAAAATGGGTTATCGCTGGTCAAAGTTCACGGCACATCAAGCATTCGTTCCTTACAAAATGAACTGCTACATTTCTACCATTTCTGCATTTTACGTGTCATGTTAAAGTTTAGGATGGACAGCGGGTCATATGGTTTGAGATTCAGGCAAGTTCTACTGACATGCTTTTAATAATCTTATGGTATTAATAATTGCAACCCAGAGGTAAAAAGCAACCCAGGACTGCATAGTAATAATTCGGAACCTTTCTGAAATTATCCAAAGTGCTGGCATAAGGTTTAAACTTCCCAAAGTTATCAGCTGTGGTAGAACTACGATAAGTCACATAGGAAATGGTCCGAGACATTCCTCGTTCTTGGGGACCTGGGAAGAGGTCGAGGGCTCTCCTTCTAAGTCATAGCCAAAGAGAAACCGCGACATAATCTTGGCTTTACATACACCGATGATTTTGGTGTTGCTTTTCTTTGACACCCAGGTCTTTAGAGTTATGCCTTATTGTGCCGCTATCCGCCACATAGACAGACACGTTTTTGATGCTGCAATATGGCCGTTTAAGGGAAGGCCTCCTGCGAGGCCTGAAACGCAGTCACGACAGCTTGGCCAGGTGGGCCACTGAAACATCTGCCGGGGCTCTCAGGCTCAGCCACAAAGCTACTCGCTAAAAACAACAGCAGAAACAATTCTGTCTGCAGCGTGAGCAAACGTCCTAGAAGCCTTAATGAGCCATATGAGGAAAGGGCCTCTGACACTGCCCTAAATTTATTTTAAAACTCTAAATTCAGTTTATCGATTCAACACTCATCACTAGGTGATGATACAGCACATTTATTTAATGCGGACAAATTCTAATATTTTAATACTGTCTACAAATACTGCACTGTAGCTGAATACGTTAGATATACAAATACTGCACTGTAGTTGAATACGTTAGATATACAAATACTGCACTGTAGCTGAATATGTTAGATACGCTAAAAGCCACAATCTGCCACTTTCTCGCGAGCGACATCGTTATTAATAATGTGAGCACAAGATCCACCTTATGATAGCAGAGACAAGGCATTAATCACATGCTCCTATTGGGCAGGCAGCGAATCAGGCCTTGCTCTTGGTCTTCTCTATGGAAACCACCAGCCACAATCCCATAGTAACGGATCTTGCCGGTATTCATTTGTTTGAAGTGTTAATTTGAAATGATTCTGCAAACCACAAGGAATCATTCCGAACAGAAAAAAAAACAGAGTTCAATGGCGGGATTAGGAAAAAAAAAAATTCTGGTTGTACGAAAGCAATCAAAAAGTTGCTGTCTTATTAGAGCACATCACGTGGACACACAAAACGCACTGGGAGAGACAAGTGTGTCTGCCCGATCCAGTCACGGGGACTCACACGGCTTAAATTAGGACGTGGCCTGCATCCGACAAGTGCCATGGGTGGCGTGGATTACAGCAGTGCAAGTAGGGCTGGCTTGTTATTCCTGGATAGACATGCAGAAAATTGGCTTGGAGGAATCTAAGGTTACACGCTGAGGCTAACAATGTAAAGAACATGTCCCACAAGTCTCCTCTAGGTCAGCATCTCCTACCCACCTGGAGTCGGCGCGGATGTTTCCATGGAAGCGGAAACATCGTCGACTTCATTTGACACTCCATCTACACGCCTTTAGTACCGATGGTCTATTTCATTGACTTGTCCTCCATGTTTGTATGGGGCGTCCTACTCGCCAAGCACACTGCATGCCAGAAGCCGGGGTCTCTTCTCATGCAGGATCTCTCTTTTCCTCACTCGCCTGGTTGGCTGCCACTGCTTCCATCCCACGGCTCTGGGCGGCAGCAACCCCCCCACCCTTTAAAAGAGACAAATCAATTGATCTGTAATACTTGTTATTTCAAAGAACTGGCACTTTGATCCATAAGCAATACCTGCTATATTCTTCTTCTTCACCTTTACAAACTGTAATGTTCTTGTGCTTCTTTGCTCCATAGTGATCCCCCCTCCTCCGCAGAAGTGCTTTCATCCCTGACTTGTACAGATTTATCTAATTCCCAATTAGGCCTGAGCAGGACATTGAACGTTTACGGTATATCAACATATTTTCAGAACAAGACACGTGGTGCATTAAGCACGTCTGTGGGTCCTTGAGCAAGGCCCTTAACCCCCAGCTCCCTGGGCGCCCCAACAGGTGGCTGCTCTTCACGGACAGCTTACTCTACAAAGACCGAGTTGAGGGAGATAAAGACAATTTCCCCACAGGGATCAAAAAAAGTATCAATTATTATTATTATTATTATTTCCCTGTTTATGATCCGGCTTGCAGGATCCTGATTTCTGAGGACCTGAGCAGCTGGACTAGGCCAAGGGGACGGCAATGTAACATCTGGCTGTGGCAGTTAGATAGGCTTCTCCAGAGGGTGGTACTGGACCACATGTCGGCCTGGGGGAGACATGTGGTCCTTTTTCGTTGTGTGTTGGGCACAGCACTGTGCTGAACCAGTACAAGCTCCTCAATCTGACTTGTCCTGACAACACTTTCCTTGTCCATATCACCCAGCACTATTTCCTAGGGCTCTACTGATATGGAACCACAAAGGTCCCACCTGGGCTTCTGCCCGTGTCCTTACAGGCTCTGTGTTCTCCCGCTAATCCCGCACTTACACTCCTTACAGGAACCAGTCGTCTCCTTTGATGCCAATTGTATGCTGACAGTTTGGCCAAATGGCATCTGATTATACTGGTCGCTGCCGGGTAAATTTCCTAAACCTCACATCCATTGTCGAGGTTGAAGGCCTGCAACCACCCGCCTTTCCCCCCTTTCCTGTCATGCCAGAACCCCAGGAACTGGAACTTCCCGGCATGTCCCATAACCCCACTTTCCATATGTCCATAAAAACCAGGCCCTTCATCATTACCGGTCCAGGTGGTCTAACCCACGTGTGTCTGTAACACATCATCTCCAACTCACTGCGCGTTATGCACATAACGCCCCCATTACTCACCGTTCCATCCTGACGTCATTCTCTTGTGGGCTTTGAGACTCTCTGCTCTGTCCACTTTCCCCACAGTTCTACCACCTGCCTGAACTGTATCTCCCATGCGGTGCCAAGAAATGCTCTTAACAAACAACCACCCCATTAGTGATCATCTCCTGAAATAAACTCCAGATCCAGCTCTTCTCGGAAAGGATCATACTGTTTATATACCAACTGTTTACATATATCTAAAAAATACTTTAAATTATTCTGCCATTATACTGAGCTGTACTTCTTTCCAGGTCTCTGTGTGAAATGCTTAGTGTGCAGTGTATCCTTGCTGTGTACTTGTAGGCTGGGTAAAGATGGACACATTGCACTTAGCAGATGTGCTGTATAGGTAAGAATTTCGTCAACTTTCCTGCACGACCTATAACTTCCCCACCATGGTGCAGCAGTTACGCGTCCCGTGGTAAACGCCTAAGCTCAGTGTTTCCCAACCCAGTTCTCAGGGACACCAGACGGGTCCATACTTTTGTATTCTCCCGGCTCCCAAAATACCCACGCCAGGTATTCTGAGTCCTTGATTGGTTGGAAGCTGGAAAGGAGAAAAAACGTGGACAGTCTGGGGTCCCTGAGGCCTGGGTTGGGAAACATTGCCTTCGCCGAACGGAGTAGTTACATGGTGCTCCAGCAGGGGGCGATGGCGTCAGCAACAAGACATGCCATTGGAAAACTTAATGAGGCATGGCTCCTCGCCTCTGGTCAGCCCTTGGCCGTGTCTGCACCAACCCAGAGCACCTTCTCTCCACGCTCAATTTGCCGTGCCTTGTCCCCTCGGCGTCCTGCTAATTACTACCGCAAAACACCACAGAGCAGGATTTCTGGATTTAGCTAGAAAAATTCAATAGGCCGCGTGTCTAAGCGAAAATATGACATCACAGCGGTGGTCAGATAATTCTAATAGTGCTCCACAAGCTTGAATGTTCTCCTTCTTTGCTTAAGGTACCCCCCCCCCCCCCGGGACCCCTATGCAGTTACTAGGACATACACAATAAATGGGTTCTGCAGAAGCGTGTCCTCAGCGTCTTAGCCAGGGTGAGGAACCTGTTCATTTCTCAGTCAGTAGAGTTGAAATCACAGCTTTATTACTGGCCGATTGAGAGGTCATCCAAAAAATTTTATTTTTTGAGAACAGAAAGGACTGAGCTTAGCTTCCTGAAAATTCCAGTGAGGAAAATTATTTCTCTTTGAAATGCAAGCCTAAAAGTACACCTGAATTTCCTTTACAGAGTCCTTTACAGAGTCTCAGAGAGAGGAGGATGCTTTGAATACCGCACTGCTGCTGAAGAGAACTTTAGTGCAAAGATCTTTTGCACATACGAGCAATATTTCTGTGCAATCACGTCTCCTTGGCACCGATCCCTACACAGGTCCAAAAAGCCAGGAATACGACACCTGATCCAGCAAGGTAGTTTCTTCCCCATGAGAACACTGACATGAGCTACACCCTTCGACAGGTCAGCTTATAACCCGACAGTAACACGGGGTCCCGCACACCAGGGGTCCAAGGGCCTGGTTTTTCAGTTACAGCGCGGCTCCTGCATGAGGCTGAGTTTTGCTGTTGAAAGGGAAGTCAGCCTCCCCATAATGCCATTCCATCCTCTAAGCTAGTTAAGATGTCGGATTTGCCTAATTAGTGATTTCCAAGCTTCTCCTCCTTAGCTGGTCTATCATCAGATCTGCAGTCATTTGCAGGACAGCTGACTGCTAGGGCTTCCAACACCTTTTCCTTCTTTCAACTTAACAATTTGGAAATGGACAAAAAAAAAGGAAACACAATGAATGCATGAATTATTATTATCATTATTACTGATGTTGTCATTAACAACAATAACAATAATGAGAATAATCATAATAAAATGTGTAATTTACTGCTGATCATTTATTATCGTGCAATTAATTCCCAGCCTTTTGTTATGTTTACATCTAAGACTGGCCACGGGGAATTGATATCAGCCCCTTCCTCTCTAGTATTAACCAGCTGGACAAGTGGTCAGCCATCCACTGCATTCCCAATTCTAAACAGTGTTGGATACAGCGCATACAATTAAAGCAGTGATACTTAAGCACTGAAGCTCACCATTTGTGGATGTTACTTTACACACCTGTCAGCTGTCTCCCCACATCACAGCCAGAATCCTTCTGTATTTCTGTATTCTTATTCCGCGTCTCTCATCTTTGATCATCTATATTTCAGATCCCGTTTTATCTTTCTGCAGATGCGATCTGGCAACGTTACAAAGGCAGCATCAGCGAGTCCTAATTTAACGGCCAAAAATATTTTAACATATATCCCTGTGTTAAGTTACAATGTTAGCTATAGGCTAGAATATGGATTCTGGCAGAACAAGTCAATGAATTAAATGATTTGTTTTCTGGTATATAAGCACATTGTTATCAGTAGAAGGACAGTTTGTGATGTACCGTGTAATGTGTGGTAACCCATGGAGACGAAGAAGAAAACAGGATAATACAATTACAAGACAGACAGTGCACTTTTAAACATCATTATCTCCTCAGACAGGAGGTAGTGTCTTTCTAGCCTGAATGCTGCCAATGGGAGATGAAACCCTTGACGATCACCACATGTCCTTCAGTACGAGGAGATCCGTGACGCTGTGACCTCTGATCACAAGACCTGATAAGGTGTTGAGAGGCAGCCGGGAGCAGATCAGATTCTTTTTTGTTATTTTTTTTTTACAACACACGTTCATCTGTATCCCAATCTCCCTTTTAATTAATGAGGAACGACTGGGGTAAGGAGCCAGCTTGTGGGCTGGCAGGGTGAGGGACCTGGACAGAGGACGGCAGAGCCAGCAGGGAGAGGGACCTGGACGGAGGATGGCAGAGAGGGACCTGGATGGAGGATGGCAGAGCCAGCAGGGAAAAGGACTTGGACAGAGGATGGCAGAGAGGGACGTGGACAGAGGATGGCAGAGAGGGACCTGGACAGAGGATGGCAGAGAGGGACCTGGACAGAGGGCTCAGCTGTGTAGCAACAGAGATCCTCAGGCTCCAGGATGGAAGAAATATAGAACTGTTCCAGAGATAGCGGTGGGGCTTAGCGTGAATTCCCCCCCCCATATACTCCTTATTATCATGTTTGCTCCGACCATACTTTTTCCAGAAAAAAAGCCAGCATGTGTCCTTCCCTCCTTCTATGAGCATTACAGCTCAGGTAGCGTTTCCTGATGACAATGTCGGGTTCAGAAAAGCCCCTGGTTCGCTGATCTCTGGCGAGATGAGAAGCAGAGCTTCTCTCCAAGCCTGACTGAACACACAGCATCCATTCAGCATTCCAGGGAAAATAAGCACTAAGAAAAAGGAGGCAACTGTCCCTAATGTGTTCAAAACTGAAATTCACATTAGAGGTTTTTCTTTGTATTTTTAAATAAGTCATATTTTCTGCAGGACTATTGTACATGAAAGCTGATCAGCGATCAGAGTGAACGAGCATAACAATCATGCTTGCAAAAGTTTGACAGGGCAGCACGGAGTATGACTGAAATGGAAGTGAAAATATTACAGTGAATATTATTGAGATGGACCACTGTGCCAGATCACTCATGTACAATGGCGTCAGAAAGTATCCACCCTCACGGCTCGTCTGCTATTCAGCCGTCTTAAATTAAAGTGCTACTGGAATTATTTTTCACAAACAAGACGTTCTGCAGCTACAAAATTTATGAAAGCATATACAGTAGTTACCTTCAAAACCGTATTGACGGTGGCATTAGTGGTGCAGTGGTTAGCATCTCTGGGACCAGGGTTCGAAGTGTAGGGTTTGCAGGTTCTCCCAGTGCTGTCGTTTGATTTCCTCTGGGTTCTCCCCATGGTGCAAAACATGCTAAGACGAACTGGGGTTGCCAAATTGTTCATAGGTGTGAATGGTATGTGAGTGGTATGTGTGTTGTATGTGTGTAGTATGTGTGTGGTATGTGTGAATGGTATGTGTGTAGTATGTGTGTGGTATGTGTGAATGGTATGTGAGTGGTATGTGTGTAGTATGTGTGTGGTATGTGTGAATGGTATGTGAGTGGTATGTTTGTTGTATGTGTGTAGTATGTGTGTGGTATGTGTGAATGGTATGTGAGTGGTATGTGTGTTGTATGTGTGTAGTATGTGTGTGGTATGTGTGAATGGTATGTGAGTGGTATGTGTGTAGTATGTGTGTGGTATGTGTGAATGGTATGTGTGTTGTATGTGTGTAGTATGTGTGTGGTATGTGTGAATGGGATTGTGCCATGGGTAAGTTGCATCTACAGCTTCTGGGATAGGCTCTAGACACCCACAATCTTGCACAGGAAAAGTGAGTATAGAAGATAAATATAGAATGTAATTATTTTTAAATATACATCCATATGAACCTGTACTGGGTAGGTTCTGCTTTTCTGACAGATCACCACAAGACATAAATGAGCTCTACCAGGACAGATTTAGAATCCAACTCTGATTACCTGCATAAACAGACAATGCTCCTTAGCAAGGTAGCAGAACTGAAGACCAAGGTTCTATATGGAGAGTGAACTATGAAAAAAGGCAAAAAGGCTAAAGATTATATAAAGGCTGGCAAGACCGTAAACATCGTTGGGACCCCAGCTAAGTCCAAAACCAGCTGTCAGCTGAGAAGAGGAGTTATCAGCAGAGAGAGAAAGATATCTCAGAAAACAAAATTATGTCAGGTCTGGAGATCTGTCACATACCTTCTGGGAAAGTGCTAGGTTTAGTACAAATAAAACACACAGCACATCACCGAAATAACACCACACTGGAGAAGAAAGACATCTACTTTCAAGCTGAATATTCATGTCCCAGCAAGACAAGTCCAAAAACGCTCAAACGAAAACTACACATAAGTCACTGCAAAACGATAAGGTGAGTATTGTTGAATGGTCAACACCTCTGTCTAGGTCTTGTAAGGCAACGTACATGTACACTCATGTCCTACACGCCCTACGATAGGCCATCAATTTTCTAGGCTGCGTAGGGGTGAAACCTCAGGGCAGTGGCTTGAAGTCAGTCCCCTGTGATTTCATGAGTCTTAAACAACACAAAATAATATATGGTATAAGAACAACGTTGTGGTCTAAAGACAGGAATATAATCCTAGGGTTATATATTTACTTTCTGCACAAGTATCTATGCAACATTTATAGAACTAACAGCAAAAGGAGCCTGTGGGTTATTAACACACAATTTTTTTTTTGCTTTCCCCTTCCAGGATTGACTTGAAAAATAGATCCTAGCATCATAATGACAATGAAAGCCCAGAATGCTGCACACAACCTTAAAATGAACGTAAACATGGCAAACAGTGGAAAGATGAAGGGAATTTAATCTTCGCCGTCGTGTTTAATCGTTATTGTTGAATTCATGCTCATACAATTAAATGATATAAGATCATAAATAATTTATTACTATCCTGAGCAGTTTCGTGCATTTACTCCATTTTCTACATAAGGCCAAAGTCAGTTCGTGAAAAAAAAATATATTGTTAAGAATCCATCTGTTCAACGAGAGTGCCAAAACTTTAAAAACACCAATAAAAGTCCTTGTGGCTACATAAAACTAGTGCAATATTTAAAACAGTAAAGATCTTGGGGAGCACTGTACAAGTAATTGTTGAAACCTAAAAATGGTTGAAGAAACTGTCCCCAAACACAAATGGAATACAAAATTTTAAATGGTTCCAGTAGATCTCCTATCATTTTACCATGCTGCATATTTGGTGTGCAATTGGGGGGGAGGGTGGCGGAAAGGCCAGAGCCCCGAACCCCAGGGCCCCCCAGCTGATCTCGAGTTAATCTTTTTAGTGACGAAACTGGGACTGCCGCGACGAGCCGACAAAGTAGATGACGTCGACGCTGAAAATGCGGCGTCATCGATGTTTTAAAATCCACACATGGTTTAAAAAAATGTGTTTTTATGAAATTACCTTTCACGTCATTATAACAAATGTTTTCTTCAATATCACTGCGTAATTATGGGAGTCGTTCAAATGATCACAAAACAAAAATGGTGATTTGAACAAGGTGACGTTTGATGGCATAACCGAGCGACTGAAGAGAAAACACACAAGCGAAATTCTGGATGTTGGGCCGCAGAGTAGACAAAACCACCTATCTATTCATATTTGTACATTTCCATTAGCACAGATAACATTTTAATATCTTTTGTCCTTGTATTTTTTAAACAAATATAATAATATATTAATAATCTACAAAGAGTACCGTCACACCACCAACGTCTTTCTACCTAGTTTAACCACAATATCTCCTCTTTTAAAGGATGCTGGGGTGACTTCACTGCTTATCGCTTCCATGATTTACCAAAACAATCGCTTGTGGTGTGCTCCACTAACCAAATTTAATAAGCATAAGGACACGCCGAATTTATACAGATTAATTACTACCTTTTGGGCATCGCAATTTGCATGTCATTAATATTTTATGCATACAACTATTCTGCTTATTGAATTGTGGGCGAAAATAATGTCTGTATAGTGGCGAAAATTCGGCGTCCGTTATCTGAAGCGCTGCAATAACAGTTAAACTGTCGATTTAATTTTTTTGTAGGAAAATTAATTGTTTTAGATTAATCGACCAATTGGTAAAACGATTGATTAATCCACAGATTAATCCAGTTGTTACTGGCGGCAGTAATTGAAATTTTACATCAGATGTTCATTACAAGCTATTTAGATTGCAATTTTAGTTAAAATGTTATAAACTTTCATTGGAATTTGTCTTGATTGAAATTGTGTGCAATTTGTTTACAGTTCTGTCACTGAAAGACTGCTGAATGCCAATATCGACATCGTTTTGGTTTGTTGCCCCTGCTGTTTGCTCCCTGTTTTTTGTTAACCTTTATTTAATCAGGCAAGTCATTAAGATAAATCATTTCTTATTTACAGTTGCAGCCTGGCAAAAGGCAAAGCCTCTTGCAGAAAAGGGGGCAGGGGTGAAATAACAGAGGTTAACTACAGCAGTCTAAAATGTACTAGCAGGGAAGCAATTTGGCTTCAAATGATTACAACCCATGTACATTAGGATATAGATATAGTGGATATTACATGTGAGTTCATGTGCAAAGTTGCATTTCCTGCGACTAAATCTTTATAATACAATAAGTGATTAATATTGTGGGGCCCATAATCATTTCTTGACCCCTCCCCCCAGCACAAAATCTCCTTTGGGAGACAACAACCATTCATTACAGTTTGATTTTGCTGGGTTAATTTTTTTCAGTTGAACCTGCCACTTCGCACGGTGAGGACACCAAACACCTGATGATGGCAGTGCCGCTTACCCTGTATGCCCATGCCTCAGTCAAAGTCTGCCATCTGATAGCCTAGTGTTTGCAATGTCAAATGCAGCAGGTTGGCCATTTCATACATGAGAGTACTACTGGAACGTGTCAGGCAGTTCCTGTCCACTGGGGGCACCGTGGCAAACACATTCCGTGGCTCAACCTCATAGTGCGCAGGGCATCTTGATAAAGGTGGGGAAAAAAAAAAGAGTCACAGCTGTACTTGTGCAAACCGTTACCTGCACAGACCTTTAGGGTGAGGAGTTTGCCTTTGCAGGATGTCGATACCCAAGCTCTGACCTTGCTACAACAGAGGCTGCTCATATCCACTAGGAGTACAGGTGCATATATGGGGGACAGGTTAATACCCACACAATTAGACTGGTGAACTGGATGGGAGTTAGGGGAGAAATGAAGTCTGCTGGCTGTGAATCCATGCACCCTTTGTCTTAATGGACCAGATACCCTATATTCAGTTCATCTGGTTCATTACTTCCTGTTTGCCCTTGCATCAGCTCCCTACCTCTGCAGGTCCTTTTCTCTATAAAAAGTGTTTGCACACCTATCCTGCAATTAAGGTATAGATATTTCAGACAAAAATGTGGCAGGCAATGCATCCATATTTTCATCACTTGACTGCCTTAAAAGGGGCTCCTCAATAACAATTGAACTGCTTAGAAAAAAAGACATGAATTACTCAAGGAAAATCTTATTCTTATTGTTAATGTCTAGTGTTTATACGTGTTTCCATGGTAACAGCCCAAGTAAAATGACACTCAGTGATGTCACAGGCATAGAGCTTATCTGAAAGCTCTACTCTCCTCACATCTATAGCTTGGCGTTCACAATTAGTGGCTGTTGCCTTGCTGAGTGCATATTCAAGTACATTTCATGTTTGTTTTAGTGGTTAAAAACCTTGCTTAATAGTAATGGAGGATGAAGAAGGCAAGTTAGAGAAAAGATGGAGGGAAAAAAAATATATATTCCCCAGAGAAGAGGCAGAGTGTGTCAGTCCGAGACCTTAGCCAAGTCATCTATATAAGGGGATTTAAGAGGCAAGGGCTGGAACAGCTGGATTCAACATCATCAAGCCGCTGGTTTCAGGCAGAATTTCACAGGGACTCTGGAGTGACCGGCCTCTCGAGATGCAGCCATGGGGAGGAAAAAAAACACACAATAAAATCAGTTAAAGGATAAGGAAGCGCAAACTCTGTTTTGACAGCAAGTCATCTTTTTAATAATTTGCGCTGCACGGAAACGTGTGTCAGACTGTTTGTTTAGCTTTCGGCTGAGAATCGGGAATCCAGTGAGAAGGGCATCAAAGAGTTCAGTTTAGCAGTAAAGTGACGGGCAGTGTGGTAAAGAAGATTCATACTGGGTTATATGAACCTGACACACATCTAATGGTCATCAATGTTATAGAATAATTCCCATTCCCATGTGCTGTGGCCCTGGGGGTGGGGCTCGATGGCGAGCGCCTGGTGGCCAGGCCTATACTCATGGGGCCTGGTCGGGCACAGCCCGAAC
>JABFEA020000021.1:8580304-8598735 GCA_019775915.2 Cyphomyrus plagiostoma | reverse complement strand
CGGGGAGAGGGAAGTCTGGGTTTCCCTGCTGAGACTGCTGCCCCCGCGACCCGACCTCGGATAAGCGGGAGATGATGAATGGATGGATGGATGGATGGATGTGCTGTGGCCACTGCTGCTTTATGAGCACAAATATGTCTGTACCTGGTTTTCCTACACTTTGTATAATATACATTATGTATTGTCTTACATTTTCTTAAATTGAAATTCTCATTTTTATGTGAAAAACATGCCATTAAAAACAGATAAACTGAGTACCATTTAGGATATTGCTACAAAAATGGATGTCATTTAACAAACATTAATAAAGTGAGATGATCGATAAGTTGGAATTAATTGCAGAGGTACAGTTCCACAGTTTCTCTCTCAGAAACAAGCACACAGGTCCTGAGAGCTGCAGGGCGCAGACTGAGCCGCCCTAAAGATGCTCCTACAACATGCTATAGAGGCTGTTCTATAGTCCAGCTCCATAGGTTTCCGTGGCAACAACAGTTTGGACTGGTACTAGTTCCAAGCTTCTCTCTATAGGCTTTCCTGAAAAATATAGACCATAAATTCATATATTCCAGGTTTCTACCTAAATAACTGTCTTGTTTTCCCCCAAAAGAAATTAGAGAACAGTAAACAACAATGTCTCGAAAGATGCAGACTTACATGTGTGTAAAATCCCACAAAACGATTTATGGACGGAATGTAAACTTGTATGCTTGCAGGAGAGAACAAAGGCTTGCAAATAAGGAGCAACACAAGCAAAATTTTCTATGCATGTTTCCACTCTTAAAACAAAGGGAAATATACAAAACAGACAGCATTACAATACTAACTCATTGTCTTCAAATTAAGCACCTTTAATGATAACGTGACTGCAACACTGTGCTGATTATTATGTTGGGGAAACTAGCACAGGTTTCTCACAGCAAGGCCGTGTCTAGCTGACTGACGGCATAGAACTCAGAACAGGCTCTTACAGAAAAAAACATACATTAACAACTACATTTTGTTTCCTTTCAAATATGAAAATAGTACATTAGGAGCAACGATGGGAAATTTTCGATAAATTATGCTTTGGGTTTGGGATATTAGCCCCTTATGTTAACAAATAAAGGAATAATCACTGTTTTCTTTCATGTTTCTCATGTATGCATAACGCGAATGGCCTAAAGCTATAAAATAAGTTAATTTTAGCACCTCCTAGTGGAGAGTTATGTCACCGCACTGGTAAATGATTCACTGGCTGGCCAGTCCCCACAGCTGGGTCAACAAAGCTAAACTGTGGAGGATAAATCCTGCATTCTGATTGGGTCAGGGATTTTGTTTTTTAATGGACCATCATTAGGGCTGAGCTAACCCAACTTATTTCTAAAAGAAACTACCATTACGCCTGTGGTCGCAATGACCTGTGTTAACAGCTTAGAGAATTTTTATAGCAAAATGCATTTTATATATTACAGAAGGGACCATACAACCCAGGAAGCAAATAGTCAAATCCAGCACGAGAAGCATTTAGCAGTAGTTTTAGTGAGAAATTCTCCAATAAACCTCATTATGAGCAAATATCTGCAGAGGTGCACTGCCAGAAAAAAAAAAAAAATCGGAATAACAAAGAGAATCATGCCTAATAAAGCAGATTACTGTTTATAAAATGCAATAAAACATGTTGTGAGAGTAACAGAGCGGAGTGTGTGTGTGTGTGTGTGTGTGTGTGTTGGCATGCGACAGATCTCAGGAATTAAATGCAAAGTACTGCTCAAACTCCACTGCATGCACAGGCTTCATGGGAAAGCAGGTTGCACGTGGTCACTATTCCAGTGTAATTTTATATTTTCCATTTTACTGCGACACTGAAAAAAAGGCATGTGGCACAGTGGGCTGAGCCTCTATGCCTGTGATTGGAATGTCGCCGTGTGGCACAGTGGGCTGAGCCTCTATGCCTGTGATTGGAATGTCGCCGTGTGGCACAGTGGGCTGAGCTTCTATGCCTGTGATTGGAAGGTTGCCGTGTGGCACAGTGGGCTGAGCCTCTATGCCTGTGATTGGAATGTCGCCGTGTGGCACAGTGGGCTGTGCCCCTGTGCCTGTGATTGGAATGTCGCCGATTCAAGCCCAGCCTTGGCGGAACAGTCACATGTCGGTGGGCCCTTGAGTAAGGCTCTTAACCCTCACCTACATGAGTGACAAGGAATGCCAGATGGACAGGCAAAAAGAAAATTTCCCCATGAGAGATCAATAAAGTGTAATTATCATTTTCCATTAGTGTACAGCAACCACAGCAATAAAGGGATGACATTTTTCTATAAACCTAAATAAAGGTACAACTATCACATGTGAAATACCACCTTCTCCATTTGCACTATAAAGTTCGTTTTCATCGACAGGTGAAGTAAACAAAAGGAATGCGATCAAAGAGCTGGTCCCTAATTAGAACGGGGACAATTTAAAAAGTTGCCTTTGCTTCATCACCCAATAGCTATTGAACGCCTGAGAGATCACCTGCAGTTACCGTGCTGAAAAAGCCATCACTGTTTCTGGAGAGGAGTTTCTGGATTGATGTACTCTACGCCCCCCCAGACACAGCAGACGTCACAAACATCACTTAGATTCACAGCAGCAGGTATTTCACTGAAAGATATGTATTCATTAATTAAATATGGGGCCTCTCACCATTAATCCTGGTCAGTTTTGGAGGGGAGAGGGCTATCCCAGGTAGCTCAGGACATGGGGGGGGGGCTATTCCAGGTAGCTTAGGGCATAGGGGGGGGTACATCCTGCACAAAATGTCAGTCAAATGTGAAGATGTAAACATGTGATTACAAGGCATAGGGCTAATTAGGGGTGATACCAACAGATGGGACACTATTTGTTTATTTGAAGTGATTAAGTAGCTAATTCCCCATCTTTAAATGCCATAGAAACAATGGTCTGCAGGTACTATTCTGACAAGAGAATCAAGGACTCCATTCATCAGCATCTCGAATTCAAACCACTTCAAATGTTATCATATGTTCAGATATTCACACTAATGTGTACCCACTCCATAAACAGATTTCACAATGATGACATTTCATTAATGGGGAAATTCTTTTTTCGCCTACATCATCCCGCTCTCCAGGAGACACACACAGACACAGGCGCAGGTGAAAGTCAGGTCATACGTGTGTTAAAATTTCAGCAAGCAATAACCAGACATAACAGATAAAACCCAGACAAAAAGTTTCAGTTTGTCACTCAGTGTAATTCAACATATCACACCTTGAAAGCCAATTTAAAAACATACACAAGAAGTGTGACCTTGATCAAAGGAATGTTCACACTGTCTTAGGTCTGGATGAACAACATCAAAGGGTTTCGCAGTCCACGTCTGTCATGCTCCTCTTGAAATGGGAACATCCTGCAGAATCTTTCACCCCAGGTCGACCTGGAAGTGCCCCAGGGCTAAAGAGTCCCTAAGGTATTCCCAGAGACTCACACTGCGGTCCAAGGACTGGAAAGGGTCTGATCTGAGCTGCTTTTTTAAGCTGCCAAGATACTGTTGGGCCTTAAGTAAGACGTAGGTGACAAAACGGCAATTATCAGTATCAAGGCAGCACCGTTTGCACAGTACCTGGTGCCACAATGTCTAGGGTCCCTACAGTAACAGCATCAGTAACTGTCCCTAGATACGCATTTGGTGACACAGGCACACAAACACACACACAAGCTATTTACCGCAGGCTATGGGACTCTAATACCTTGGCTCCATCAGTATATGAGAGAGAGTGCAATCCCCGCTTCACCTTCACTCCACCCCTCTACCTTATATAACACCCAGATGCTAAAGGCCAGCAACACAGATCCTTCTGTAGTTCTCTTCAGGAGCTGGGTCACCTTAGCACAGCTGTTTTGCCTTTCCTGAAGACTACAATTCCCAACGCATACTGTCATTCTAAACATTTGCCTTCTGTCACAGTTAGGGGGTTGCACTCAGCTGTCATGCTACGTGTGCACTGCATTATTATTACCAATATGTCCCCTCAGTTTACACCGCTGTAAAATTATGTCAAATAGGGAAACCTCCAGTTCTAAAGCAGCACCACAAACGTGATTATTAAACACGTCTTTAACATTTTCACCATAGTGTAATATGGACTGTGGCTTCACAATCCCAAGTGAGCCCTTCAAACCGTCTGGCCCATAACTTCTGTCTCCTCCCATAATTAAACACACTTTAGACTATACAAGTAGCACATTAGACAGAAGGTAAATAGCCCTTTCTTTCCATATCAGTGTAGTTTGTTTTGCATTGTATCAGGCTGGGCAATTTCAGAATGCTGGCGGAGAGTGATCGGAGCTTTTCACTAAAATCTCTTGCCAGTATGAACTGAATTAGTACATTTTTCTTTTGCTGTTTTTGTAAACGCTTTGTTTAATATGTTTTCATACGGTAGTTAACATCACCAGTTCAATAACTTGAAACCAGAGAACTAGAGAACTGGAAATCTCCATTTAACCGCCGTATCAATGTGCACGCACTTCCGTGACCTTCTGCACATAAAACCAAACGTAAATCCTCATGCAACATATTCACACTGTCGCACCACTAACACACAGTGACGTTATTGTTTTTTATCTTATTGTTTTTTTGTTTTGGTATTTTATATTCTAATGTTTAGCATAGTTTATTACATCCTGTTTATTTCTCTTTATATATCCGCGGTTTTAAATTGCAGTCGCTGAATCTGGCAGAGCCAGACCCGCCAAGGGAGTTTTGCCAGTTTGTGGAGGAGCTGCTTGAATTTTGCCGGAGAATTGGCTTTTTGCAGGTGGCCATGCTGCAGCTTCTGAAATTTCCAAATATTTTCTACTTCTGAAGATTTTCGTTTGAAGCTGGTTGATTTCAGGACATTTTTTTTCTGCTGATTTCAACTGGTAGTTGACACTTTGTAGTCATGATGTAGTCATTTAATTAAAAACGGCAAAACAATTTTTTTAGGGCGAAACATAAACATGCATGTGCATGAAAACAAAGGGCTTGCAGGAATGTGGGAGAATCACTTCCAGTGCATAAGACTCCCCCAAAATGCGTGAGACTCAGCGGGTCTGCAGAACAAGCATTTCACCGTATGTTGTAGTACGAGTACGTCGCGATGTGGCATATCGGCATCCACCGGGCGGCTTGGAGACAAAAGGGGTTTAATAACAAAATAGAACACACCACAAAATAAAAGGATTATGGGGGGTCAATAACAAACAGGGTAAAATAAAAAAAAAAAAACTAAAGAATCAGATGAGGCTGGACTCTAGCCAGCCTTGAGTCCATGACCCGGAGGGGGGGTGGTGGGCTGCAGTCTCAAAGCCGCAGACCTGGGGAGCAGGGAAGGCCTGCTAGGGCTAAAAAGACAGCGAAGGGAAAGGAGGAGGACCGCCAATGTCTGTGGCCCAAGTGGGGAAAAGACACAGGGGACGGGGTCAGGTGACCCTGACAGAGCATGACTGCATGTGAGCAATAAAAAAAAATAACCTAAAAGTAGCTCGAAAGATCGCAGCGACCCAGGGGCCCAGGCCTGGCCAGGAGCATGTGGCCTGTGCACAGTACAGCATTACAGAGACGGACAGTGGCTCCCTTCAGGATACAACACTCTGCTGCAGAGCTCAATGCAACTGCTGATTCAGACTCTCCCGAAGCCCAAGAACAGCGGTCACACTCAAACTGCAAATTCAAAGTGCTTTTTTGGCAGGAAACCCATATTATAAATACCGTGAAAGTATATTACAGCCAGATTAATTAGACTAATCAGCTAATAAAAAATTATAAATCCTCAAGTAAGTACCACAGTAATGGATAACTCGGCCTGTTAATCTCCCCTTATTAAGGGACCAAAGACAACCACGAAAATAACAGATTAACTGACTCACGTTATACGTTACTCATTAGTAAGTTACTCATCAGTAAGTGGCGAAGGGGGAGAGAGAGAGGCATTAACCAGACACTTCTACACCCAATTCATCAATTTTTAAATGAACAGATACTCGCCAACAGGATGCTTTGATTGTAACGCTGAAACGTCTCAGGAAACAGATGCACTGCACCATGGATTCGGACCAGCGCCAGCCGATGGAACCGGCATGGAGATGAAGGGAAAATACCTACCGGAGGACATCTGAGGGGCGGCGGTGGCAACAGCCCAGAGAATGGCTCGCAATGCCCGGCTCACAGCAGCGCTTTTTAAATGGCAACCTTGACTCGCCTGACAGGAAGTCGCTCTTGCCAATTCATAGTGTTTTGTGGGGACTCTGCATCACGACTGTAGTTCCCTGTTAAAGCTTCCCTGAGACTTTGTGTTAGGAATCACTTTCAGGTATAACACTGATTAGATGCGAAGGGGAACCCTGAGTTACAGCTGTCGGCGCTGCCTTTCCTTTCTGGTAATTCCCCACTAGCGATGCTCTTCGTCAATTTGCCAGCTCATTCACAGGTGAAAACGACTTTTGAGATGTGGCAGATTTTGACGGAACCCTATCAGAAATCTTCCACAGTCATAATATCTGGCTGGCCTCTTAACTACCAACCACACTGTAAAGTAGAGCTGAAAGGTATAGAGAGAATTTACCAGTGCTGATGAGAACTTACCTAATTTTGCTGTGATGTATCAGTATTCTATGTAATTACTTCCCCTACTATTCATTTTCATCCTCCCATTCCATGGCATTCACTGTCCCCTTAAAAACTACAACTCCCATATGCCATATTCAGCTATGTGCTTGCACATCATCCAGGTTGTACTCTTTGCCCTCAAACCCATGCTGGGTGTGTGCCAGATATATGGCAACATAAAAGCAGCATATTCCACCACTTAAAACACAACGATGTCGCTGAGAGAGAAACTGATAAACGTACCCATAGCCAAATTAATTCCGCTAAGCAGCTGTTTGTGATGCAAGCATTTAGTAATGCCATTCAGTATGAAACACATTCATTCAAGATAACTGAGGCGATTAAATACTTCACAGCGAACAACATGCTCATGTTGCGTAATACACAAGGGATAAACCACAGCCAAGGGGGTGGTTAGCTTTGTATTGGGCCGCATTACACCAAGTTGTCGTTGATTATTTTCATAACACCACACAACTCAATGTGGTTTATCCCACTTCATACCATGGCTAATGAACAAAAAATAATGGAATTAATTAGTCACGATAAATTTCTTAGAAGAAAATTATTTCAATAAGCATTTAATAATATTCAAATGTGCTCATAAAAATACAGCCCCTATAAGGATAGAACATCTGGTCCGGCTACTGAACAGGCAAGTCTGTGAAGTTACCATGTAAACTGTAAACAGACAGGTGCTTGCATTTTGCATGACAGCTTATTTAGGAGTAAAAAGTCACACAGGTTTTTATATTAGCATGTCAAATAAAACATTAAAATGCATTAATATAGAACTGTTATTAGACTCCCGGACCAACCCGTGCAGTTATGTAAAATAGCCAACACCCACCTGACACATCTCTGGACCAGTAATTACCAAAGCTGAGGTACAAGGTCATAATTTTCAGGGACCTGAGATGATATTCTAAATCGTTCAGGGTAAAAAAAAAAACATGAATATATAGTTAGAGGTAAATGTTAAAGACATCACAAAACTGATTTTAGGTCATGTTGCCCAGCCATACCCTACTCACAAGAATTAACAATTTATACTTAAACATGACAGCACAGTAAGTGGTGCACACTTCTCATGCAATCTCACGAGGCTGTACACCGACAGTCAGGGCTGTGGGTTGAGAATCAGAGTCTCTTCTCCCCCGAGTCTCTTTCCAAAGTTGCCAACTGCTCAGAAAAAAAAAAGAGAGAGTCTCGCTGTAAACAGACCAGCCCGATAGAACAGTGAAGTCATCCTGCGGAACCAAGGAGAACTTCCCATTGGTTCCCTCGGATAGCGATTCGGTTCTCGGCAGGAAGTCAGCTGCCGCAGAGTGGGTTGGGTCCACAAGACCAGGTGTGCATGCAGTCCACTGGAGTTACCTGTAGGTCTTCCATCTCCAGGCATCCCCACTCTGCAGTGCCCTGGCACCAAGCTGCCCAGGAGTGATTAATGTACTGTAGCACTCCGGGCATCCTGCCCTGTGATGCTGCAGGTATTACACACACTGTGGAAAGGGGCCAGAGAGTCTTTCCTGACTGTACAGGGATCTGCTCACAAAGCTGCCCATCACAGGAGGAATGCAAACCAGAGCTCCCCAAAGGACTGACTACGACCAGAGTTATTACAGAAAGATGGCTCTGATATGCACAGTCATCTATAACCGCATTTCAGCAGCAGCGACGGGGAAGTGCTCAAGTGAAAGGTAAAAGTGCTCAGCTGGTCCGTCAGTGTGTCCGACGAAGCTGAAGTTATTACAGGGAGCAGCTTCAGACGTGCGGCCTGGAAGCAATTACCAGTTTAAACACAGTGATTCCAGTTCATGTTATGGGACAAGTGTGATTGAAAAGGGCCTAACTGTGAGAAGAAAATGGAAAACTTTGCCTATAACATTTTTGTTTTTTTTTTTAAACACAGCTGGTCATCTTATGAATGGCAGGATGAGTCAATAAGGGCCAGCAGGACGTTACGAGGGTGGGGAGGCATGTGAGAGTTGGCCCCCGCTCTGCCACCACCTCGCTGGCCCATGCCAGCAGGTACCCGAGAGTCTCTTCATCTCGCAGTTCACAGTTCCGACGGCATTCTATTCGAAATTTAATTTTACTGAAGGACACTTACAATGCGACTTTCAGAAGTAAATCAAAGAAAAGCACAACGGATGATGCAACAGTAGAGAGCTGGAGAAGTAATTAGGCACATTTTGATAATCTCATTAAAGAGAATGGAGATTGTGGCTGGTTCCCCCCCCATGCTTCATCAGTTTACAGGAAACCAGTTGGTGCTGGGGGAGGGTGTTAATCTTCAAGGCTCTCGCTTCACCTTGGGATCCCGATCGTGTCGGGCTAACATGCTAACATGCTAACCCCTGGGATTTATGAACAGAAAGTCAAGCGCTTCTAGCTAGGACAGGAGATCACAACGGCAGTTTGAAGAACACGGTGAAGTCCAGCCACAATCGAATGCTTGTTACCCTCAAATATGAATTCTGTTAGAGGCAGTGACCCCATCGGAGATGATTTGCACAGAGAGGTTCAGACACAACAGTCAAAATACAGGCTGGTTCTCAACTAAGTTGATTGGTTTACATGGCATTGAATGTGATATGAACATTTGACTTACATTTACGGCTGACAAGGTTAAGTCAGTCATCTCATAGGTCATTCCTATTCATTCCTACACTACTGTGTTCACCATGAAACTAAGACAGCATAAATAACCCCCTGCTGTGTGAGTTCCAGGCAGTTGGGTACTCAATATACGAACGCGGTTTGGAATTATTTGAATTTTGCAGCTTGGGAAGGTTCTATTAAGGAAAGACCAGAAATGCATTGTTAATCTTGTTCACAATGATCCATAGAGATACTGTGAATGCTACTATTCTCATCCTACACCGTCAGGATCAGAGAAATTAATACATTTATTAAAAATAAATAAGAAAGCACACCTCCCCCCCAATCAGACATGCATCAAATGGTTCTCGAGACAGACTCCGCGAATTAATTCACACAGAGACATTTCCTGCTTATTCCCGCTCTGGCTTAATTATGCTTCACTGCTGGCTGACTAATCTTAAGTAGTACAGCTAAGCAGTCAGCAAACTGCAGCTCTTCAATGTTTCCTAGAAACGTCATAAAACTCATGTGTTCAGCCTTTGACAATTTGCTCCAGTGACGGGGGACACGCTTACAAAATCCGGGATTATCCTCGACATGAAGTTTACAGTACAACTGCAGGCAATACACTGTGGGGTTTTCCTTCCTTTGAGATTTTTTTTTCTTGTAATTTTAAGGCGTGAACTTCGATTATAAATGTGTATGGAAAATTCCAGGTCCCAAAAACAAAAAAAGTGTGTTTGGTTTCTAGTCTAGAAACCAAAAGCCCAGAAAAACATGAGGTTTAACAAAATACGCTAGTAATGACCTTGATTATACAGCAATATCACTGCAATCCCAGTAAAGTAAGGGGATACCAAAGTTCAGCTCTGTTGTGTGCATATTTCCAAGCACCATTCTCCTGTGGAATTACCTGGTGGCCTTCGATGGAAAGATCAAGGGAAATGTTATTTTTCCTTATTTCAGCTGAATTCCTCCCCCCTTGAAAAATACCCTATAAAGTGCTTTGTTTGTAAAAATGTCCCACATGGGACCAAATGTATTGACAGATTATCATAGTGGGCTTTTGTTAGCAGTTACAGTATAAAGACACAGTCAGGAGGGACATGCCTGAACAAGGCTAACAAACGTCTAAAACTCCTACGATCCATCCATCTCACAACCGCTTATCCTGCTCAGGGATGTGGGATGGGGTGTGTGTGCCAATTAGCCTGATGACATGTCACCCTTCGTATGCCTCAGTACCCGTGAAGTAGCTCTCAGTTTCTGGCTGCTGACCATGGGAGAAAGCTAAACAAGACATAGAACATGCCATCTCCACAGAGGTGGGACTGAAGCCCAAAGTCACTTATTAAAATTATGTATGCAAAATTATTATTAGTGATGGGCTGATCCACATTTTTTCAGTTCTGATACACAACTGCTCTTTTTACTGTAATACACACACACACACACAAACGCTGGCTGCCACTTGTTAATTTACCACATTTGTTTGGCCAACAATGCCACATAGTTGATGTTCAACTGGATGCACTAACTGATATGGAGACATGCCTGGGTTATGCTTCTACAGAATCCCCTCCGAGAAAGAAAAATCAAAGAGGAAGAGATTGTGTGTTCGTTCTATAAGACATGCATCCATTCCAGGGAGGGGATGAGAGAATGGAAACCATGAAAGGGAGCCAGTGTATGGCTCGTGGGCTCAGCCTCCGTGCCTGTGATCAGAAGGTCGCCAATTTGAGCCCAGCCTTGGCAAAATAGTCATGTCTGTGGACCCTTAAGCAAGACCCTTAACCCCCAGCTCCATGGGTGCTGCTGCTTGCACGTCATGGAAAGCAAGATGGGGTAGGCGACGAGGGAATTTCCGTAGAGTGTCATCGTTATTATCAAAGGGAGTTTGGGACTGAACATTTAGTAACCTAGTCCTGGTTCCGAGTTCCTGGGCAGTTTTGAGCGGGAAGTTTTGTAGCTCTTGGCTACTTTTGTGTGTCACTTTCACACCAGACAACAGGAACTGGGGACATTATGCTAAATAAGCATGGGAGACACAGAAAGCATGTAGGCTGGAAAAGTACACCGCCCCCAAAAAAAAATGGAAGCCGAACAAGTTGTTTTGTTAGTTATTGTTGGGGGGGACTGACAGATCAAACAGAAGGCTTTAATTTATTTTATTTGACCCACGTCATGTATATAATTCATTATTAATACTGGCCACCAGATCGATCTTTCATTTTCCATAGAAAATAAAAAATGGTGTAACGTTATTCTGCTAATAACTGCTGCCAAGTTTCACAGTCGGCACTGGAAATATTAAATAAAAGTATACCGGTTATCAAATTTTCCAAAAAAAAACAAAAAAAAAAATTATCAAAGCATTTAACGTAATATGTTGGACACAAACAGATGTATAACTGTCTGTGCTTTTGTAAACTTTCATGCTGACCACAGTGTAAGAGGAAGGATTCTCCCCAAGATATACAGGCAAAAGTATCGGGGCACGTGGCCAATGTTACTGGCAGCCAATTCAGAAATTTCACAAAACTGACTTATTGCAATGAAACAGCTGATTTCAATGATTAAGAGGGGTGTCCCAATACTTTTGTCCATATAGTGTATGTAGGCATCGGCCAAAGAGGAGCTATGGCGGGGGCTGTGAGGGGATTGTAAGTGCCAGAAGGCTGCAGTTTCTTCCAATATCTTTGTTTTGTTCTGTTGATAGGTGATATCAATATTCCTTGCTCGTAACAGACGGAAAATTTACTGACTTCAGCTGCAGGTCTATGGAGTGCCCACTGTCGCCCGCCATGTTGGAAGGGTTTTTGCCCTCCAGGATTCCCTGCAGGTCACGTAACTGAGGACCACAGACAGCATACTCAATACAAACTGTGCTATCTGCTGATCGTGTGTTAGTGGCTGCCAATATTTAGCAAACGGCGAAATGAGAAAAACAATAAATACGAGCCAGATTTAATCTTTAAAACCATCCAGAATGGGTACAGCTTTTAACAATAACACGCACATAAAGGTCTCACAGTTGAAAACAGAAATCTGCGTGATTTACATATTGTGTACACCATACCTGTAGCCAGAAATGAATATTCAAGGGGGTATAATCAATTAAAACTATTTTGGTCAATATTGAGATTACGATTATTTAACACAATTACGCACTGACTGTGGAAATATTGTGCGTTTATTGAATAAAAAGAAAAAAAACTTGTCTTTTTAACAATGGATTTTTTAAGTATAAAAATGTATTTCAACTAAGAAACAAAGGGCAGCTTGAAAGGGAGACACTGAATTTATAACAAAAGACACAGCGAAACGAAATGCGGCACAATAAGCATTGTTACCTTGATTATTTTGTTTTGATAATCGTTGGAAGCCAAAACAGAAATTAAAATTTGATTAATTGCCCAATTCTAGTGCAATGTGGGGCATTAGGTGGTAACGACTGTTTTCCCGATTGGCTTTCGTCTCGGTGTGACCCTCACCCAAAATTTATTTCCGTGTATGCCCCCCACCAGCTGCTTCTGCCTCCCACGCCAGCTCCTCTTAATTTATTTGGACCCCTGTCCCCACCCAGCGCCCCCAGTAAGCCTGTTCCCTGTGGCCTGTTCCCAGGTCACATGATTCCGTTCAGTGTCCCAGCTGTAGTGATTGTCGCAGAATATATCTGTATGTTAAAGACCTAAAATAGAGTAAAGGTGCAGTTTAGATTGTTTTACAGTGACCAGAAAAAACTTGTGTTAGACAAAGCAGAGGCATCTACAGAACAAAGACTCTCTCAGTACCAGCTTCTCATAATGATTAAATTCAGACATTTGAGTCACACCAAGCGCCCCCCCACCTTCACACAAATTCTTGCCTCCTGGATGCTTAAGTAAAACTGTATTTCTGAGACGCGCATTTTAATGAGTGATATCAAAATTTAAATAATTAACGACCCACAGCAGCACTTGAATTGCAAATAAAAGGGAAAAAATATTCTAGCTAAAATATTTAAGTATACAATTAATATTTAAGTCAATATATTTATTGTATATAATATTTTTGTATATATATTATTATTATTGTATATATATTTAAGTATATAATATTTAAGTCAAACTGATGCGCAGCTGTCAGTTTTGAGATGAGAACTTTATTTCTTACCTAGAATACTGCTTCCGGGTGCTTGATTTTCTCCTTCATGCAAGACTGTCAAAACCACGGTAGCATCTAGGTAACAGTAATTCATTTAAAAGACATGTGGCCTTTGCCAGGATCACTGCTTCATAAGAGCAGAAATAAATACAGACACTCCTCGCTAAACATCCGAGTTACGTTCTTACAACTAGGTCATGAAGCGAACTGGTCGATCAGCGAGGAAGCGTCCCTTACCGATATTTCAGGAACACTGTACTGATAGTGGGTTTGTGTCAGCCATCTTTAGATACTGTTTCAACGTCACTTTGCACCATATACAACATTTTGCATATTTTTAAATGATGCAAGGTGAGATGCTTGATACTGAGACACCGCTCTGCCGTTTCCATGATCAAAGTTCTCATATAGCGTACAACACTGACTGACCGCAGCGCCGATCATAGGTCCGAGTGGCCGGTAAACAGGCGGGATGTTAAGTGAGGAGTGTCTGTACTATACAATATTTAACATTCTCACTGATAAATAAACATTATAAAAAGTATAAATATCTGGCCCTATGGATCTGACGGGGAATGGATCCGTAAACCGGGAAATGCCTGTACATGCCAGGTGCCACAAGAAATCATGACATGACATCCTACGCAGCAGAACATCCTACATTAGCCTCCTTCATCTGATAAATCTTCAGCAGGAGCACAACAGTAAAAGTAACCAAACACACTTGTTCGCCTGCATATATAAGACGACGATCCAGTCACAAAGGAGGGACCAATTCCGTTTACTTAGAAACCAACACTGTCTATGGACAGAAAAACAAAAAAGCAACATTATTATTAAAATTATTAATGAAGTGTTAAAGCAAACGGAAAGCCATAGAAGGAAACTTTTCCAAATCTCTTAAACCAAATACTGCAATAAACTGAAAACATAAAAACGGAACTTAAAATGACGCTGAGGACCTGTTTTCTCCCCAGCTGAAATGTGAGGAAATGGAAATATGGCGAGTGTGGGTCTCCAAGGGCAGCAGGCCTCTGGCCGACACCATTGAGCTCAGCCATTCCCGGGACCAGGCTTCGGCCGTGAGGGTCCCCGTGATGCTCGGCCCTCTGCACCCCAACAGAGGGGGAGATGCCCTGAAGTGCGAAAGGCGAGACGTGAAACGGAAGGACAGCACCCCCCCCCCCCCCCCAGAGACAGTGGCTTGGCTGAACTCTCCATATGGACACAACGCGAGACTCATCCACCATCCCGTGGGGGGGGGGGGGGGGTGACGAGTTTCTCCATTCGAGCGGGTGTCTCCGTGTGGCTCATTAACGCGGAGGGCCGCAGACCGCCGGCACAGGCGGGGAGCCGGCTGACAGCGAGCAGGCCTGCCTTTCTGGGGCCCAGAGCACAGACCCTGCCTGCCTCTCCACACGCCTGACTTTTCCCTCACAGTGGCGCCTCCAGAAAATTTTCATAGGGGTGGCCAGATGGGGCCACTGAAACTCTGGGGGTGGCACACCAAAATCAAAAGCCGAGCTGAATTTCAGGAGTTCTGTTATGTTCTTGTAGTATATAGCTAGTTGAAAACTATGAGAAACATTTAAGGGATCACCTACTGATATACTTTGGTTTCTTGTGTTACATTTGCATTGTCTGCAAACTGACATAACATATATACCAGTAAACTGACATTGGTTAAGTAATTAAATTTATCATGCCAAAAAGCAAGTTAAATAGCATGTAGCACCAGCTAACGATAGCAAGGTAATTAAATTCGGCAGTGGGGGGGCCAACAAAATTATCAGGGGGGCCATGGCCCAACTTGGGTGTGGATCTACTTAAGCATTGAAAGGCACCAACTACACCATCCGCTCGTTAGTCAGGGTTCAGACGTCCATTTAACCTCAGGCACAAGTCTGACCCACTGCTCCAAAACGAAATGTGAAATTATGCAAATGCGGACTGTGCCTTTTAGTGTGCTTTTGGAAAAGCACTGCGGTTTCTAACTGGCACAAATTCAGCACAGCCGAGACAAACACGCACACACATCATATATTGGGTCACACTGCACCTTCATAATGGATTTACAGTGCACTCTTAGAACATTCCTAAGCAGCATGTAAGTGCATCTAAACACAGGAGGCCTTGCACAGCGAAGATCTTCTCCTGTTCCACCAAACCTGATTCAACTGAGGAAGTGGGTAGTAATTAGTAGAGAAATAGAATGCAGTGTGTTAAATGAAGGGAAGCCCAAGAGTGTGCAGGACTGGGGTTCTCCAGGACTGGGGTTGGAGATCCCTGTCATAGCATCATAACATAGCTTAACAGCTCTAATATATATTAATAACAAGCGTATGACAATAAACATTATAATCGTAAATCATATAATCATATAGCTATAACTAGCTATTAAGGTATGTTAGGATTTTAAGGTATACTTTCATGCTGTTATAAATGCTCTATTCATGCGTTATGAAGGTGCACTGAATTTTCTATGAACGCATAATGAATACCTGATGAAGGTGGAGTTAATGTAAAGTGTTATCAAATATTCCTATCTTTGTTGGGACTCTCAATTCATTTATATGGGGAAAAATCCTAATCCAAACAATGACAACCGTAACCCCAACTCAGCCCTAACCTTAACCTTGAGTAATGAAACACAAGACAAGTACAAGACTTTTGGCATTTTTAGTTTTTCGATTGCAGTGTAAAACTGGATTCTTATAAAACTGAGTTTCCCCTTGTGGAGCCGGAAAACATGTCCCCACGAGGTCAAAACAACAGGTTTCAGGCTTCACATAAACACTAACAAACACATTCGCGCTGAATGGTACACAAACAGGTCTCAGGCACACCCACACTGTCCAGGAGACACTTAATACCCAACAAGCTTTGCTGGTTCGCGCCCCATCGCAAACCAGGATGACGAGGCTTCCCAGCAGGTGTGAGGTGCGAGTGTGACAGAGGCCGTCGTTGCTGCCAGCGGATCCGTGCCGACTGGCCATGCAGATTGATTCTTCAGTGACAGATGATTCCTCTAGATGACTGACCCATGCATGTCCGTCAGTCACAGCTGGAGTCCAGGAGGGCCCTGCGATTGAAGCCCTGCCTGAACCTGAGCCCTAGAGAGCAAACCTGACTCGGCCCGAAAAGTAACAGTAAATCTGAAACCTGAACCTGACCCAAAGTCGTGAAAATATTAGTCATACGTGTAATTAGGAGACATTGGCGAGCTTCGGCTGTATTTCTTCCATTGCTAGTCAGGTGGTTGCTGGGTGGTACTGAGAGAGCAGACGAACAAGGGGCCATCAAATCATAAAAAACAAACCCACCTCTGACGACTGCTGCCTCCTCGAGGTCCCCAGGCCTGACATTACATTTCTTTGGCGTGACTTTCGGCTGGTCTCTGTAACGCATGGTTCGACTTCCCGCTCTCCTTTTGGAAGCCGGCCCCGAAGCACCTGTCACGGCAAACGGGCCACAGGTCTGCGGATGACATGGCCCACCCAGCAGAGCGGAGTCTGGGTCCATGCAGCCTCCATGCTGGGGGTACTGGTGCGTTCAAGGATGCCGGTGTAGGGGCTGTCATCCATCCAACTGATGCCAAGAATATTTTGAAGGCATCTGATGTTAAGTGTTTCTAGGTGCCTGATGTGGCAGCGATAGGCGCTGCAGGTTTCACCTCCATATAAAAGGGTGCACCCTGCAACTTCCGTTATAGTTTAAAGGTTTTGTGTTCATGACTCCAGATCGCAGTCTTCCGAAGGCAGAGTTAATGTGGGCTTCTCTCTCTCTCTCTCTCTCTCATGCACACACACACACATACACACACACACACACACACACACACACACACACACACACACGCACACACACACACACACTAGTACAGCCCAAAACAAGTTGCCCAGTACACACTATTAAGCCCAGTGAAGCCAGTGAATTACTCAGAAGCACTTGTCACTGTTGGCTCAGACAGGGCTGGAGAGCGCACGCACACTGAAATGCTCAGGAAATGACTCAGACTGTAATATGCTGCCCTGTGTTACGCGAGGCAGCCCCATTACATCTGGGGGCCAGATGCGGATGGCCCAGTCTGGAGCAAAGCAGTGCAGAGACACCATGGAGAAGGGAAGTTAAAAAAGGAAAATGAAATTGTGGCGTGGCATGGGGAACTCCATCCAATTATTGCATGATTTCAGTAAATCCTGAAGGACGTTTGCTTGCTACTGTTGTGAGAGCATTCAGGATAACAGCCTGTACTGTTGACCCCTCTTAAAATTTACTTAACCACTCATTTCTCAATTAACGTCAAACTACAACCCTTGCCTGCAGCGGTAAATTAGGGGTAACGGTCCACATCAGACAAACGTGCTTAGAAGGAATTAAATGAGCTTGTCTCTGATCTGGAGTGACAAGAATATGCCGAAGTGTGATAGGGAGACTTTCTAGGGAGCCACTATCGCACCTGATCCGGGTCCAAGCTCTTCACAGATATTACTGGACCCCCGGCGGATGTTGGCTCGCTGCTGGGTGGAATCTCCCATCTGCCAGAGGCAGCGAGGATGGAAAAAGGGGCAGCAATGCCCCTGCTGTGGGCACGTCCTGCTATTCTACAGTTCTTGGACCGAAATCCACAAGGAAGCAGCAGCCAGGAACATCCAGTGCGTCGGAAATAACTTCAAAGTTAACGGGAATGTTTTCAAAGATGATATCAATGGGGAGAATCACCTTTCATCGAGATCACGCTACAAAATTATGCACCAAATTATAACAGAAGAGTGTTCTCTAATGCCAGACTTGACATCCTTACAGGAGAAAGGGAGGAAATGCCTCACACCCGGCTTCCGGTACGGGAGCTTCAGGAAACCTCACACCCGGCTTCCGCTACAGGGGCTTCAGGAAACCTCACACCCGGCTTCCGCTACGGGGCCTTCCGGAAACCTCACACCCGGCTTCCGCTACGGGGCCTTCCGGAAACCTCACACCCGGCTTCCGCTTCGGGGGCTTCAGGAAACCTCACACCCGGCTTCCGCTTCGGGGGCTTCAGGAAACC
>JABFEA020000021.1:8564189-8577108 GCA_019775915.2 Cyphomyrus plagiostoma | reverse complement strand
AGCCCCACCCTCCTCTGGCAGCTCCACCCTCATCATCGCCCCCCCCACTATTTAAGCCCCACCCTCCTCTGGCAGCTCCACCCTCATCATAGCCCCACTCCCCTACCGCACCCCCATCCCTGACGCAGCCTCACCTTCCCACTTCCCATCCACCTTCTCAGAGACTCTGCATCAGCACGCAGCTGAGAGAAGCACTGGGAACATCTCTCCTTTCACATTCAGCACATAATTTGCCTTTATTAAATTTGTCTTATGAGAATGATGGTAAGTAACGATGAAGGCTCTGTAGTACTACGTGAAACAGTAAGAACAGACTGTCCTTCGGATATAAAAAGCATGAGGGTAGACCCAGTATGGTCGGCACGGCTTCAGAGGAAGGTCTGAGGAACGAAAAGCCAGGCAGAGTGTAAATTCTGCAGGCTGCCTCTTGGAGAAAGTCAGAACCGCAGGGGTTCGGTGTCCAGGCGCTCCAAAAATCGCCCGACACCATAACATTCGACGGCGACTACAGACTGGATCTTCCATTCACCTGCAAAAACCAGACACTATAACCCCTGACCCTTGAATGCAAGTAGGTAAGGGATGGAAATATTCCAAGCACTGTGAATAGAAGGCAAGTCTTTACATGAGCAGAGTAACACAGAGGATGGGAATTAAAAATGCAGCTCTCGAATCCCAGCATTGCAGGTAAACCGATAAATAGAGATAAAAATGACCCAGATTTCCCTTAATGAGAAAAGTCAATTCACTTTCTATAAATCATATACTAAGAAAAAAAACTGTGTCAAAGGTTAAAGTCAAAGTAAAAAGAAGAATATCTACATTCCCGCCTGAAACCATTAGCTGCTCTAGAGTATTATCCAATCAAGTCATACACCTACGTCATGTTTCAGGACAGAGCCGACAGCATCATCTACCTCCTTACCCAAGCCGCTGCAGTTTTATTAACGATCTACATTTTTCAGGTGTCAGCCCGAAGGGAAAGAGGAGGAATACGGCGATCGATGGAGAAGACACATGAACAACATGTATGGTGGAAGGTTCAGACCTGAAGCCTGACACGCCACACACAAGGGCTTTAAGTCATTCAGAACTGCTCTGATAAAAGCCGCATACATTAATGAAGAATGTAATCAGCTAAATTAATTCAAAAACAGCAGTGTATCCTGTCTAAGCACAGGCGTGGACGTGTACATCAACCTCGATGTGTGGTGAAGATCGAGTAGAGGCATCAACTAGGCTGGCTTGACATGAACATTGTACGTACATGGTACTGGGTACCTCAACAGCACAGCATTGTACACAACGGGAAACTAGAGTCGGTTCTGTCGAGTGCGGGGGTGTGGGGGACATAGATATTTAGAGCTATTTTAGAATTTCCATCTTCCCCGCCACATTCCCAGAGCAGAGCCACTGGGAGGCAGGAGCTGCTCCCAGGAAGCACTGGGCAGTGGGACACCCTGGATGGGATGGAAGTTATTTTGGAACACAGTTCAAACTTTAAAAAAAGGGGTGTGATGAAGGAGAAAGAAAAAAAAAGTGCACCAAGCTAGAAATGCAACCTCAAAGTGTATTCACAGCACTTAAGTGTCATTAAGAATATGATATGTTAATAACATTTAATATTCTCTTTCATTGTTCGGAAAAAAAAGAAAAGAGTACACTAATCTTCATATCAAAGCATCAAGGGGGATTAAATAGGAGATACAACGTGGGCTGTATTCAAACAAAGGAATCCCGACAGGAACACGGAGGGCCTAAATCTGCACTTTAACGCACTCTCACGGATCCTCCTCTCAGTCAGGCTTCGGCTGGCGGCAGCGAGCTCCTTGGCACCATCCATTACCGGGATCAGAGACCAGCATAAGGAAAGGTCCCTGGTGAGCAGGTCGCCACAGCAACGACATACCACAGTGCCACCAAAACGTATGTGGGAAATAATAATAAAAAAAACCTCTGCTTGATGGACCGACATATCAGAATTCAATAATCTGTCTGGGCAGGCCGGGCAGTGACTACCCTCAACAAAACACCATTTATTAGGTACCAGTGTAACAAGTACAATAAGCAGGGCCAAAACCTTTCAGATTCCATATGATTTGTCTGCCCAGAAATGTCACATTTTAAAAAAATTTGCCCATGAAAATATTTCTTGCACTTTTGTGTTTGTGCATTTCTTACACTTTCTGCCAACCTATGCCTTGTCATTATCTTTCAAAACCCACACTGAGATCATCAACTGAAATACAATGATTCAAACAAAAATATTTCACCCTCAATTTTTTTTTTGTAGAAAGTAACAGAAAACCCCACTTAACTACGTACCAAAATAAAGCTTGAAAAACTACATTTTTCATGAGATTTCCACAAAATTCCCAATAATTGACTGCAAAGGAAATGACAGTGATGTCCTAATTCATCGGGTCAGGGGTCACTCTCGAAAACTAGAGATAATGACTCAGAATTGTGTGTCATTATTTGGTATTAAAAAGAAACATTTACAGCTATTAAATGTAACCTAGGCTAATTTTCACTTGCAGGACCTACTTTTATTCAGTGTTATTTAATGTGAAATGAAAAAACGGTGGGATTTACTCAGAAACAACATTACAATAGCAGGTACTGTGAGGCTCCTTTTCAAACACACTTCCCCATCTGAGTTTGTCTGGGCTGCTGAGCTCCTGTCCAGTCCAGCCGCGTCTGACATTTTACCAGAGGGAAAGATCCTTAAATCCGGAGATTCTTAAGTCCCTCTCCACGTTCACCTTTCCTTCTCAAAGTTAATCCCGAGTACAGAGCATAAAGACAGAACCCCAGGGTGCTATTCAGCTCCGTCCCGGAACGCTGCCCGTCCCTGAGCACAGCCATATTTCCAGACTCCAGACAGGTCCACAGAAACCACAACCAAGACCAATCACATCCCAAGGAACTCCAGTCATGGGTGATTTACCGTCTCGAGTGAAGAGAAAATCATTCTCCCCAGTTCTTCAAGTAAACACGCTCAACGCAAAGCAGTGTATATAATATAATCTTTATGAATGCTCCCATGAAGCGGATTCCAGTCCAGACAGGGAGATCTGGGTCTCATCCCTACAAAGGACAGCTTCAGCTAAAGGATGGAATCTCCAGGCATCCCTTCAAATAAGCTTCTGAAATCTGAAAAATTAGGGAAAACAACATTTTTAAAAGGAAATGACTTGCAATTTGTTGATCTTGATAATACCCAGTATAACGTTACCTGGATATAACTTTTTCCCTAAAATACTAACAGTGTATAACAACACCTTTAAGTAACACTACCTTTGCTGAAGCCGACCTTGTGACATGCATTTACTATATAGGCTGTTTCATTCAGAAATGTACCTAAACCATAACCATGCAGAATTTTATATAAGGCACGAGTGAGCACATTAGTATGACAAAGGACTTGAGCAGGGGATTCCATTATTTAATTTTACAGCTCTACCTAAAAATAGCATTTTAATGCAGCGCGTTAAGTCATAATGTGATATTATTTCTTTAATTGCGGTAACACGTGCAGTATTTTGATACTCAAATGGGAGAACAGTGCGAGAACATTTTTTTAATAGAGACCAATAGCATTCCTTCATGGCTGCAAATGACGGAAGAGCTTCGGATCTGACGTGGCAGAGATTCCCAGAATTCACAACTAAAAGCGAGAGATGCCGTTACCACAGTGGTCACCAGAACCCCTCCCCTGTAACCCACAGGGAGCCACTGAGCAGCTCACATCAACCTATTTAGAAATAGGATCAATTATGGTAATTTCATTTTTTCACTCACTCACACACGTGTACACTGGGGCACTACATGGAGTCAGTCTTGGAGGACGGGCACGGTCCTGTCGCAGCACACTGCATACTGCACACTGCATACTGCACACTGCACCCAAAGCAATATTTCTCCGGCGTTACTCTGCCCCAATAGTCACTGCACACCTTACCCCAGCTGCAGCCTGTCCACTGCACATACACCTCAGCTCTCATGCTTCTTTGCGAATCACTATGTGTATCCATGTCGGACTCCATATTTATTGTCCCAGTCCGTACATATTGCACCTATACTGCTAAATGGCATTTCGCTGCTCGATGTGCAGTGTCAATAAAGATTCTTCTTCAAGTCACAGTTTGAAACATGAAAAAAATGACAAAAATCACCACACAGACATATCGATCTATACAGGCAATAAGGGGCTTGGGGATGAGGGTCTCCTGAGGGTCCAAAGAAAACAGCTTCTTAATATAATATGCATGCAATGTGAAAAATGTTCACGAGGAAACTCCCCCATCCACAATTCCAGTAGAGAAATATTTATGGTGGATGCTATCTTGTTCACAGTGCAATTATTCATTACCCCCCCCCCCCGGTTTGGATATATTACACCTCACTGCTGTCCTTAGTTATTAGTTATATATGCAATCACACATTAGAGGTAGGGGGTCCCTAAATCTACTGTGCAGAGTTGGTGGGGGTGGTGGTGGGGGCCTCTGCTCCTCAAAAGTTTAAATATTTTGAAACTGCACCACTGGGGGAGCTATTCTACGTTACCTGCTTCATTGACATGAATATTTAAATATTACTTTAAATATTTACTCTTACACGCCGATGTACCTGCTTGCACAACCCCAACAAATTCCTAAAACAAAACTCTGAACCTCCTTCAGAGGTTAAATTAAACTGTATGATATGTACAGTAATTAGGACAAAGCTTTGCAAGGTTACACACGTAATAACGTTTAGCCTCTTGTATTGTTATTTATTTGATACCTAAAAGATGAAAATCACTCAAAACTTCAATGTGGCACTGAATCAACCTTAAGTGAACTTCATGGAGTAAAACCTCCAGGGTTTGGCAAGCTGTGTGTGTGAGTGTGTGTGTGTGTGCGCGTATGACTGTATACTGGATAAGTGATTGGAAGATGGATTTTAAATGAAGGAATTATGGTAATTATTCCTTTAATGACATTTTCATATTTTCATATTTGAAGCATACAAAAAAAGTCAGGAACCCACAGCATCTTCCAGTCACTCTGGCACCAATGGCATGAGTGGATAAGTTTTATTCTTATTAACCTTAATCACAGCTAGTGGGCGATGGCCAAATCGGCCCCCCACAACCACACAGGCAGGTGATACCTAGGGTCCCACTCATTAATCAATGAATGACGCATACTTGGGTGAATTAACAAATAGGTGGACGCTGTCTGGTTTCAGGTAGCGGTCACATGGATCGGCCGCCATTGGCTCGCGAGCGCCTGCCCGCCGTCGGCTCCAGTTGGGTGCCACACTGACCGAAGCCGTCTGCTAACTGTAACTCAGAGAAGGGTTTCTGGAAGCCCACCAGCCAAACAGCAGGCCATCCCCATCAGGGCCCGATTTCAAGAAAATACACCAGTAGGGGTACCATAACCAGAACGCCAAGCCTCATTCAATGTGGTATGTAGAAAATTCTCTCTTTGGCAGATATTTTTCTAGAAACATCATGAATCGAGGCGGCCCAGCAGGTGTCACTGTAGAGCATCAGCGTCTCTGCATGTATCTTGCGTTCTGTATATAGCTTGCCTGCTCCATCAACATTTACATGGGTTACCCCTGGGTTCCCCAGTATCCTCTGGCTGTCTAAACACACATGCTTAGATGAATGCATGTTTCTGAATGATACTCTCTGTAATGGCACAAAAGCATGGGCACTGTGCAGCCCTGCTCTCATATCTCATATTGCACAGATCTGATTGGATGTAGTAAATGAATTTTAAATTAAGCAGCTGTGATTTGGCTTCACGGATTGGTTGAGCGATCACTAGTTTTGCACTATCCAGTTGCAGATCCAAGACCTGTTTATATAGGTTAATTCTCGTACTGGGGCTGGAAAATCTGATTGTGTGTGCTTACATTTTCAACTCGGCCTCGCGACCCTTTCAGAACTTGCTGCGACCAAAATTTGGGTTGTAACCCATGAGTTGAGAATTGCTGCACTAGAACAACTTCTTTCAAGAAGTTCACCCCCCTGGTGGCAGAGGACCCAGACTGCACCCAAAGTAATTCACAAAACACTTCTGATACCTCTGCGACAACTCATCGATAAGGCTTACAATAATTCGTAATAAAAATGGTCGATGATAAATTTTGTCATTGGCTCGTTGCATTTTTGCAGTTTCACGTATGACATAACCACCTAGCAACCTTAACACTGGTGCGTTAAGCCAACTTCATACTTCAGTTTTTTGCAATCTGATGTCTGAATTCAGAGAGAGATGTAATTTTCCAGTGGTTAACATACATTTCCCTATGCTCACTTGGAAATGTGTGGGGGGAAACATTTTAAAAGTTTGCGTAATTATGAATAAATAACCATGAATTTACACTAGAAAAAACTGAATAAAAGGGGTCTCGTGGTTTAACATTCTTCATTTACAAGCAATTTCCGCTTGTGAAGCAGTGTATTTACACCCACTGATTTAAACCCAATAGGGGACTCTGATTGTTCTAATAACTGATGCGAATGACTGCACGGCGTGAGGCGCGGCCCGTCTGATCAAAACCTGCAGACTACGGGGAAAAATGCGCAACGCTCTCCGCTTCATTAACCGACGTCAGTGGACAACGGCAAGCAGCGTGAGTCCGAATAAAAGCCTCTATTGAGAAAGTAAACGATGCAATGTAATAACAGAGCAATGCTGAGAAGAGCTATGAGCCTACATGCTGAATCAATAAATACCGCATAATTCAATAAACGTCCTTTTTTAACGCCTGCCCTCCTCCATTTCGAGCTCTTTACGTGCTGCTAAAATATTATATTCCAGGCTGAAAGAGTTCCTGGAGGAACTTCCATCTCCTGTGTGATGCATTATAGATGGCCCGTGCTGACATAAAAACCACTATAACGATCAATTGGCCGAGCTAATTCAAAAACGCGTCTCTTCGTGTCACACGCCCACCTGCATCATTCTGTCTGACCATCAACAAGGCCAGGTCAATGGCTAGCCCAGTTCTATAAGTCAATCAGATACACCTAAATACACAAATGCATGGATACACACATTAAAACATTAGCTTATACTGTTAGGCAATAGCTGAGTCGCGCATCATCAGCGAGCTACTGTATGTACGCGCAGGGCCATAACTACTGTATGCAGCACTGATTCTATGAATTAATATTTAATATTTCCTGCCCTTTTAGTATAGGTGATTAATAGGTCTACGATTTAAACCAAAACGTTCTCTTTATGTAACAAAATGGACTTCAATAACCTGTTTTTTAGTCATAAAAATATGTATTTTATTAAGAATTAAACAATCAAATTAGTTCACGAAACCACGGCATTGCACTGCATGAGCCGTATTATTCCCATTCAAACATACATCTTTATTATTTCTGTGTATAAATCGGGGAAATACTATAGCTATACAGTTGTGTCCATTAATTATACATTCATCATTAGTTAAAGCATATGACATTGGTACTTATTGGCCAAAGCATATCTGTTTCTGATTATAGATATACTTATTTTCTTTAGCTGACTTTGTTTGGAAAAACTTAACCTACTAAGTAGCAAATCTAAATAAAAACATAATCCTACGATAATACATAACTCTTAAGCAGTAATACGGGCAGTTGAGGTTAGAAGAGTGGCGAAAACCCCCGGAAGCGGCGCTGTGGGTCAGCATCCCTGATTCACAGTAAAACAGGCGTTAGAGCTGCGCCGACTCCGCGGGGCAGAAACAGCGATGCCAGCCGCCTTCCCCGCTCCCTGACAGGAGTCACAATCTCACGGCTTCCTCGCTCGATCGGCTTGTTTCCTTCCGAAGAAACGGCGCATATTTCTGCATATAGATTACGGGAAGAGAGGTACTCCGTACATCCACAGCACCCTTCCAAGCTCAGGCTGACGGTCTAACTCACCACGGGCGTTCTTGTACTTTAATTTTACTTACCGTTACTGTTTCGGTGCCATCTGTTTAGAGCAATAACAACTTCCATAAATAATATATAAGTATTGCATATTTAACGTCCAATAGATGTAATCGAAAGCTCCCAAAAGATCCCGGCAAATGCATTTTCTGCAATTTTCCCTTTTAACGCTTCCTATAAAAAGTCCGATAAGTACAAATCCATATAAAGTCCATCTTTCGGGGAAAAAACAGACTGGAAAAAAATTACACGGAGACATTTAAATAGCCATCATATATATTACGCATGTATTTTTATAGAGATGGGCATATAGCTTAACATGCAAAGTTTATAGTAAATTTTAATATGTGACTGAACAGCCACAATACATTAAAATATGGCGGATTTTAATTCCCATTATGAACACTTAACTATCACATAACTTTATTAGGAAAAAGCAAATATGCACAATAATGGGCTCATTTAATGGGTAACAGAGATCGGGGAATGAAGTAATTCATTATCACCTCTTATCTCATGTATATTCATATTATTGCAAACTGTCATCCACTGTTAAACCCAAGCAATCGGTTAAAAGACTTTACTAGCAATTAAGAAGATATCCTTATCATTTATTTACCTTCCGGGGGTTTATTTTTCCCAAGTTTGTTCCGATATTTTCATTAACAGTAAATACGTCCACGAGTAACATTTTCCGGAACAAACGTGCGATTATACTTTTGTGGAAAAAAATATTTTAGATAGAAACCAGTCTTCTTCACCACGCACACCAAAAACCCACGCACCTATGCTGAAGTACCAATCAAACCATCGACAGCTGAAATCTACAATTTATAAATGCCTGAATTTAAACCAAAGCCGTGACGCGAGCATCTGGGAAATATTGTAGCACAAGCGGATGAGTTCACATTGACTTTCCGCAATTCAGACATCACATGCACCGTAAAGATAACTATAATTCCTACCTGTGACCATGCTGCCGCTTCACCGCAAGTGAACAACCACAGCTCCAGCCCTGCCTCTCTGGAGTCCAACCCCTCCTTATGGAAATACCCTCGACCTAACGCTGTTAGGGAGGGTTTGTGCGTGACGTCATATATCTGCGCGGCAAAAAGAGGAATATGCGTCATAACATAGACCACTGATTACTGTAGTTCGCTGAAATAACATTTAGACGCGAAGGGCATGTCTGCTTCGAATTTCTTTTTTTGTTTTTACAGTGGGCAGATAATGTCTGTGTGTCTTTCAACCGCTTGGCCAGTATAGTCTTGTGGGGAAAAATAATATAAGAAATAATTGCCTTATTGTAACATATTGGATGCAAACTCATACACGCTGTGCATGGTTTGAAGAACAGGTTATAGAAACATGAACATAATGTACTTTATTTTAAAAACGGAATTTATTTTATTTTAAAAATAAAATGTTATTTTTTTAATAAAAAAAAATATATTTTAAAGACGGAAATAACCATATAAATACTGGCAATAGCAGGGTAGATCACCCAGTTGTATTAATTAATCTTATTGCTTTTGTTCCCTATAAGACACCGTACCTAAAATTTCAATACATAACTTAAGGTTCGTATGTTATTTTTTCGGTGCTGGATGCATGACTATGTGTAGCATGTTCATTGAATGAATGTTATTAACCCAATATAACATGTTACCACCGGACGAAGTCAGTGTGCCCTCTTGTGTGTGTATGTGTGTAATATACATATTTATCCTCCTTATGTTACATAATTTTCCTGCAGAGTTTGTGGTTTCCTCTTGCAGTCAAGACTTGACAAGATGAATTTGTGTCTCAAAACATTGCACCCTGTTGTATGAGTGTCTTATGATGTATGTATGACTGATGTTCAAATTGTATTTTTGAATTAAGCCTGCTTAGTTAATCACTGTTGCAGTCAGACAGGTGGCTTTATGAAGATAATATCAATAGAGCAGGTCACACTAATATGAATTAGGTAACTGATGTAAGGTTTAATAAATCAGGTAGACTGGCCAAGCCGTAATCCTGCTGTATATGATGTCAGGCTGAGGGGGCTAAAATATCAGCCAGATCATCCATGGGTCTGAAGGTTAACCAAGTATAGTGTCAAGGTACACAGGGGTTTCATCACTTTTACTTCATCCTCAGACCCATCACTGCTTCTTAGAATCATTTCAGCTGCTATGTCAGATGTAAAGCAGGAATGAAATTAAATGTATTCTTAGTTTTAATAATTTAATAATGTATAATGCAATAATCTGTTGTTCTTTTGACAGGTTTTGAACATCACCATTTGTAAACTATAAACTGGGTGGGTGGCAATTGAACAACATTGGGTTGGACCATGTTCCATTGCTTTCCCACGGCATTCTGGGAGATCAGTCATATCACACCATCCCACACAGCTGTTTCAAGCTTTCTCTTGGCACGCTGCAGACTTTGACTGGACTCCCACCCTGAATATTATTTTAAATTGTAATAATATTAGTTAAATGTCAACGTTGCCCCTAATGAGTTGCTCCCAGTACGTAAATCAATAGAAAATGTACACTGGTTAAAAATGCTATTTGAATTTTTAATCCGTCGTCTTCTTCGCAAAACTCTTCCCAGTGAGAGTCTCCAGCCATCCTTTCCTTAGCTAAAAAACTATCTCCTTCTGGAAGATCCCCAGATACAGCCTCTCCAGCATGTCCTGAGTCTGCCCCGGGGCCACTATCCAGTTGGACATGTCTGGAACAGCTTCAAGATATGGGCAAAAATACAAGAAAATATATTTTTATACAAAATATCCTATTTGTAAGTGTATCAAAATAAACTGCAAAATACAGCCATCAAGCAAAGTGTCAAAATAAACTACAGTACAGAATTTTGTATTTTAAAAACAAAAATACATTTCACATATTTTGTTATGTATCAGTCTGTTCCATCACAAACACATGTCCTCAAATGGCCAAACATAACAGCCATTTTTTGTACTGCTTAACACAATGGTGTTTCTAGCTCATGTGGATTCCTGGGAAAACCACCCCGCCTCCTCCCCAAACCACCCCCAGCCAAAAAAAAAACACCACTCTATGCTGTCACTTTTATTAAGAATTTTGGAATAATGTAAATAAATAATGATAAATTTAAAACTGATTTTACTAATTGCATTTGATACTGTACAAAGTTACAGGTGCACTATTTGATAGATTCCCTATCTGCCTCTACCTTGGCATTCCGGTAGGGTGACCTACCCCAACCCACAACAGTCCCCCCCATAACCTCAATGACAAGCTATATAAATCAGCAACAGAAAGCCGATCACGCAAACGACACCACAAAACCTTTTTGTGTGGATGCCCTGTGCCACCCCCGGCAAGATGCCACCCAGACCAGCTGCCCATGTCACCCATACTTAAACCTACAAGTGGCTTACCAACACAAAAAACAATTGTGAAACCAAACAAAGATTCAACTAAATATATGATAGTCACTCACATAATGGTAAGTCAATCAAATGATTAAGTAACAGGCCTAATAACAAAGTAAAGGATTTACCTTTTTGCAATTTAAGACAAAACTGCTTCATTTTTGTACCACAAATGGAAATAATTCAAAACAACACTTGATTGACTAACACAATTTAAGCACGTTAAACACTCAGCAATATCTTTAAAAATGTAAACACAGATAGCCCTAAATAGAGCTTGTAAGCCTTTTCATTCATCATAAGTGATGAACTATTGGCGCTAATGACCGTTCATTAAAATGTCAAAAAAACGAAACTTCCTTTTTGTGAATGCAAAAATACTTTGAACACATGACATCATCACGCATACATTATGGGGAAAGCACTTCCTGCATTTTACAATGCAGTAGTACAATAGTACAAAAATACTGAACATCAACGTATTCGCATACAAATTATATAATTCTTTTTATCAAATAATCCAAATTCAAATTACAAAATACAATACTGTATTTAAATATGTTTTTTAAATACATGTGTCACACCCTGCATGCCCTTTCCCCTGTTTTCCCCGTGGTGTGGCACTAACAAGCCACACCTGTTCCTCGTTTAACCCTGCCTCTTGTTTCAGTCCTCAAATGGAAGATCCCAGGTGCCTCTCATCTGCTCCCTCATTTGTGGTGCACTATTTGATAGATAGTGCATACACCATACTCGTGCATCATCCTGAGCTTCCCAGTGTGGTCATTTTATTGTTACATGTGTGATGTTATGTTGTCGCTGCCTGCATGTGCTCCTTGGGGGGTATTCCATGAAAGTAGCTAAAGGAAGCCAGACTTTCCCGAAAAAGTCCGACTCAGACTAGCGCCATCTCTAAACTTAGCCTCATGGCGTTCCACTAACGCAGTTTAGCTTATCAAGGCTCACAAGACTTGTATAGTATCACTAAGCCCAAATGAATGGATGAAAGCACTTCCTTGGATAGATTGATCAAACCAGTCAGAAAGCGTGTTTAACAAAAGCAGTGTTTTTTTTTCTGCCGCAGAATAAATGTTGCTGATGAAGATGTCTGATGAATACAAAGATGTAATCGCTAAAAAAGGCAATAGGCAATACTGTGGCCATATATAAAGCCAGGGAGTTAGCTTGGCAAAGAATTGCAGACAGACTAAATGCATAAGTTATATAAATGTTACAAGTGGCTAATATAGTGGCACGGTGGTAGTGGTTTATGCTGTTGTTTTACACCGCGAAAGTTCCTGGGTCAATCCATATCCAAAGGAGAGCCTTCTAGGTTGAGTTTGCGTGTCATTGTTACTGTATAATGTTATTCTGTATTTATTTGATCTCCGTAAAATTCTTTCAATAGCATCCATACAAATAATCGTAACTTGTCTTTGCTTATTAATAATAAACTTTCATTGTAGACTGTGACTAAACAAAATATAAAAATATCTTCCTGTTTGTTGCGATGCGGAAGTGCGTGCAGGGCGGACAGAGGGAAGTCCAGGCAGGCACACAGGAATACAGGGTTTAATCGC
>JABFEA020000021.1:8544396-8557715 GCA_019775915.2 Cyphomyrus plagiostoma | reverse complement strand
ACATGAGACCAGAACCCGGGTCCCAGAGGTGTGAGGCAACAGTGCTAACCACTGCACCACCATGCCGCCCCCACAGAGAACCATGAATATCTGAATTTCAGCATAGATATCAGGCTGATAGGCTCAGTGGTCAAAAACTATGAATTGGTTACCTTTAATTTCCATTAAGAATCGGGTAGTTTATTAACTGATACTGGCTGTGCTCAGGAAGGTCTGTGATCGGGTTGTTCCTCTTATATCCACACAGGGGCAGCATTTACACAGTTACAGCAGCAGGAAAGACTTTAAAATACGATGTTCCTACCCTCCAAAAGCCTGCTCATTACATGTATTAGTGCCTCTAAATTATTCATTGTGTGTTCAGTGGTGGGTGTCCCCTGCCTTATTTATTCCATATGCTTTATGGAGCTAAGGTTCTGTGCTGCATGGGTGTGTGTGTGTAGGGGCTGCTGGTACTGCTGACTGTACAACAATTTGCCCCTTGGGGACAATAATGATATCCTTGATCCTTGGGGATGTACAGTTCATTGGGTTACCAACAACAAGCTGTTGCTATAGCATGGGATAAATCAGTAAAAGTCTGTTTGGTGACCCAAGAAACCCAGGATGAACTGGAATTCTCCGATTCATCCCCTCCCCAGGTCAACGTGCCACAAGCATTCATGCCATGATTCTAGTTCAGTAGCTAATGAGTTAAGTTGCCCCTTAATTCAGTTAAAATTTCTAGGAAAACAGATTGAATGGCCACTTAATAATACGTTCCAACACCAAATGTTTGACAGAGCTGTAACAGTGCAGCTAAGTGATGTAGAGTTAGTGTCTGTCTGTGTCTGCTAAAGTTATGCAAACATATTGTGATGGACCCACCAGATGGACAGTCATGCAGATCAGTAGAAGGGAAACCGGTTTCATTATATGGAAAAAGCCACTGAGGAACAGGACCCAGGGCAGCACAGAGCAGTCCGAGTTATTGCACGCTGGTTGGAAGGAAGACAGGATAGTGGCGACTTTAATGAGGCGGCTGAGGCTGCCAGAAAGGTCTGTAGTCCAGCCGATGGTCGAGTGGCTGGTGTCAGTAACTGGAGGGCAGAGTTACAAGTCGGCATCAGGAGTACAGACGAGCTCCCAGAAATAGAAACTTAATCAGAAGGGCAGCAGAAACAGCTGTGAGGGACGTGGTTCTGAACTAGACCCATTGGTGTAATTAGAGGGCCAGACCAATGGGGCTTCCCCGAGGGGGTGTGTCCTGTCTGCCAGAATCCCCGGAGAGGCGTGGTAGTCAGGCTTCCCCAAAGTGGTCCATGACACGAATTGTACTAACCCAGTAAGAAAGCTGATGTGTGGTTATTGTCATAAACTCTTCACCCCGGTGTATATACCCCGCCTCATTAACTACCTTTTAAGTGATGCGGGCAGTCAAAAGACTAGTGGAATTCCTCATGCGCTCACGCCTTGGTTCGAGAACGTACGTAACTTTGCGTCGTCACGTGACCACGAGAGCCACCAGTGTATTGCCCATGGTGCATGTCATGATGGTCTCTTTCTCCTTTTCATCTTGGCCGAAGTTCGTTCTGACACAGTGCAGCCATTCGGAGTAGCAGGTTTTCTGCTCTCACAGGCTATTTTCTCTCCTCCGAACTATCCTTGGGTGGCCTCTCATACCTGCCCCATTGGCATCAGGTAAGTGGAGCTCCTGCATGTAGCAGCTCTGCTCCTGTTCACACTCCCACACCACATTCTTCATGTTTACCTGATGTTTTGCAGTTACTATTGCTTCAATATACACTGCCCACTGGGACTGCAGTCAATGCTGGAGTTCCTCCAAAGGTACAGTTTCTTCTTTGTTAGAGTATTTGACAAGCTGTTTCATTTCACCCCTCAATCATTATTTATTTATTTATATTTTTTTCACAAAGGTGTTTCTTCTCAGTGGATCCAGAGAAAGGCACCAAAGTCAAATGGAATAAAAACAAGAAAGTTCTCTCTGTCAGTCCCAGAGTCCTCACTCTGATTGAAACATAAGAACATAAGAACTATACAAACGAGAGGAGGCCATTCGGCCCATCAAGCTCGTTTGGGGAGAACTTAACTAATAGCTCAGAGTTGTTAAAGTCTTATCTAGCTCTGATTCAAAGGAACCCAGGGTTTTAGCTTCCTCTACACTAGCAGGAAGACTATTCCATACTCTAACGACACGCTGTGTAAAGTGTTTACTCAGATTCAGTTTAAAATATTCTCCCACTAATTTCCACTTATGGCCACGAGTTCTTGTATTTAAACTAATACTGAAATAGCCATTTGGCTGAACAGCATCCAGACCCATTAGAATCTTATATAATTGGATCATATCCCCCCTTAGTCTCCTTTGCTCAAGGCTAAACAGACTCAGCTCAGCTAACCTCTCCTCATAAGACATTCCTCTAAGACCAGGAATCATTCTCGTAGCCCTTCGTTGCACCTTTTCCAAGGCAGCAATGTCCTTCTTAAAGTATCATGACCAAACCTGCACATAATATTCTATGTGTGGTCTTACCAAGGAATCAGGATCTTGCAGACTACGAATGAACAAAGACATACCCTAGACATAAAATACGCCAAGTTTATACATATTACTAACTTTTGGGTATCACAAAACACATCTCATTATATTTTTAATAGCGCTTAAAAAAATGACATACTACAGCCCTGATTGGGAGTGCTCCCCAGACAACGATGTGTCCATTCAAGATGAACTCACATACATCTGGATGGAAACTGTGATCAGGTTGTAATGCAATTGAGTGTGAGCGACCTACGGACAAACAGATGGACGATTGCAATCTTCCTGGTGCCTTTAAGGTTTATTTTTAAAGGGCCCGCTTGCTCAGTGGCTCTTCCAAGCAGTTCCTGCACACTCTGAAGCTGTCAGATAGCGTTATACTGCTTACAGCTGGGAAATGTAGTACATTTTAAGTATCACTGCTTCAAGAGGGAAAGAAGTATATTTTCTATATCGATGTAATATTTGTAAGATTTTGAAGCTTGATGGCAAGTGCCTGATGGCCAGGCCTGCATTCTTAGGGGCTGGTTGGGCACAGCCCAAATATAGGCACTTGGGTCCCCCCTCCGATGGGCTCACCACCTGTAGGAGTGGCCAAAGGGGTTGGGTGCAACGGTTGGGTCCAGAGACATGGAACGTCACATCTCTGGCAGGGAAGGAGCCTGAGCTGGTGCGCAAGGTTGTGAAGTTCCGAGTAGATACAGTCAGGCTCACCTCGAAGCACTGTTTGGGCTTTGGAACCAGCCTCCTTGAGGGGGGTTGGACCACTCTGGAGTTGTTCACGGGGAGAGGCGCTGAGCTGGGGTGGACATACTTATTGCCCCCTGGCTGGGCGCCTCTGCGTTGGGGTATACTGCGGTGGATGAGAGGGGAGCCTTTCAAAGTAAATCTATTATGTAATTAATGTTTTGCTATATTATATGACATTTCTGTGTTGCATGATGGTACTGAATTGCTTTGAAGCAAAATGAATTCAATTCTTCTTATTGTCATTCCAATTCAACATCTTGTGTGGGTAGTTCAATTCAAATGCCAATTCATGAATGGAATGGGGCACAATTGATAAATTTTGAACAACCCTGGAAGGCTAAATAATGAGCTAACCAATCAACCTTGCTATATGTTCAGTCACACGCTTTTAATTTGGAAGGTGAATCTCCCCTCATGACCAGCAATTCGTAAGTCAGTCATGCACGTCAACTGAAGACAGCGTTCGAGACAGCGCCAACCAGGAAGCCAAGTTGCTTGTGTAAATGTTATTTTGTGGATGGTCATAAATCCCTTGGACCATCTCAGTAATTCACAATTCATAGAGATATACAGGGAGACCTGGGGCGAAATAATGAGTGTACCTGGTCTGGTGCAGGATCAATTGAAAGGAGGAACACACCGGAATTTTGCCCTCAGTGCACCGTGCAGCTTCTGACAGCTACTTCGCTTCTATGTCACTGATGGATTCGTGCAGACCTACAGATGCACATGGCCTCAGCAAGGCTGGTGTGCCTTGCATCCGTGCTTGCATTGATCACATTTCTGTTGCAGCATGCACACAACTATATACAATTTACAGGAGGAGGGGATGCCATGCAAGACACTAGAATTGGTTTTCATGCCATTCCAGGCATTCCTGGCATGATACGTGTGGTTGATGAAAAACTGAGCCACATTCATATTTCCAGCCCCTTGTAAAAGTTCTTGTCACTAGGCCAAAATGTTCAGGTGATATGCAACCATCAAGGACATTTTACAGATATTTTCACCAAGTGGCCTGGGAGTGCACATGATGCTTATATCTGCTCCAGCTTTGGAGTGTGTCAGATGGCAAAGGATGGTGTGTTTGCTGGTGGCCGGTTATTGGGAGACATCAGTCATCCTCTTAGCTAATACCTGCTGAATCCCCAAACCGTGGCTGAGGAGAGGTGTGACACCACACACCAAACAACACATACTGCAGTAGAGGATGCTTTGGGAATGTGGAAGATGTGATTCTGGTGGTTAGACAAGTGCTTGGAAGCTCTAAGATTTTCCCCTGAACGCTACTATGCTGTTCTTCTCATGTGTAGCATGCTGCACAACATTACAGTAATTATATATATTTTGACCACCTCCTCAATAAGCTGTTTTAAGGCTTCATTGGAGTGTTACTTCCTTTTCCTGTGGCTACCTGCCATTGCTCTACTATTCAAAGCAGCATCTCATTTTGAGCCCGTGTCTACATTTTCAATTGTTATTTGGTTAATTTGATGTGAATCTATTGATTTTCTAATTAGTTTATATTACAGGTTTTTTTACATTTACATTTGTCTCATGTAGCAAACATATAATATATTTCACCATCTAAATATATGGAATAGATGTTCCTGTTGTCATCAGTCTGTGCTTTGCTTACGCGGATGCTGGGAAACAATGAAGTACTGCTTAAACTCATTAATTCTAGAATAATGGAAGGTTTTGGAAAACTCGTAGATATCACTAATTCATTCATTATATTTATAATCATTTGCCAAAATCAATTGCTTCCAGGAAAAGCATCCCTGACTGTCCTAGGAACTTGGGCTATCAATTTTGCGAGCCTTGAATACATATTAAATCTTGAGTATGAGTGTTAAACATTTTAGATTCTTTAAAATAGCCCCTTTTTGCTTTGATGACAGCAGGCTCTTGGAATTCTTTTAACCAGCTTCCTGGTGTAGCCACCTGGAATGCTTCCCTAACAGTCTGTAAGGAGTCTCCACAAGTTCTGGCCACAAAATGGTTACCTTGCTCTTACTCTTCGATCCAGCTCATCCCAAACCAGCTCTGTAGGGTTTATGTCAGGGGATTGTGTGGACCAGGTCATCTGTCACAGCACTCCATCTCTTTCCTTGTTTACAAGGTGAAACTTACCACGTAACCTAGACCTTTGCTTAGAGTCATTGTCTTGTTAAAAAACAACTTATTGTCATTAGGTGTATTCAGACATTTGACAGGTACTATACATATAGTGCAAAAAAGACAGAGTACAAGGGAAGTACAGATATTACAAAGAATTAAAAGTAGTGGAAACAGTACAAAAATAGAATAAAAAACAGCAGAGGTGGAAGGCACAGGTCCGGAAAGTAAAAATCCAGGCCAAGGTTTTCTTGTAACCAACCAGGTGAATGTGACTCTTTATGGCTGAGCTGAACATTTCACCTCTTAAAAACAGAATATTATGTAATTTTAAAGAACAAGAAGCACAGTGAAAGAAAATAATAATAATATATATATTTTTTTGGTGGGTGGTGCCAGTTACAGTGGCACTGAATCTCCTAACATGGTCATTTTAAGGGGGACCCCCCTCCCCCCACCAAGCACATATTTTCTCTCTTTTGATTGGTCCTTAAGCCTTTATCCCCCTCAATTCAGATTTAACACGATTTAAATTTCCCACCAAGCCACAATGAGACCCTATGTAAAATCTGGATCATCCTTTTCACACTTATCCATGTTTTTAGGCCTATCTGAAGGTCCCAGTTTTTTTCCATTGCATTTGCATGTTCTGCCACCAGAGGGTGCCAGTTCTCAGTTGGCTAAATCCAGTTCAATGAATAGCTCAGGGCTGAAGGAGGGTCTGTGTGGAGGGCCTGCATTTAAGGCACTCTGCCCCCACCCACAAGCTGGGGTGTATTTAAATGGTCTGTCCCGCCTCCCAACCTCTCATAAGAGCCAGACCAGTAAGAGGAGAGAATACCAGCCCTAATCCAGATACAGACAGAGTGCAGGATTTGCTGTAAGCAATTACGGTAAGTTTGCTAAAACATTTATTTTCCCACTTCCTTATGGATGGATATTTTAAATTCTGAATATATTTTTTTTAATTATTTTGTGAAACTTCTTTTCCTGTCTTCGTGGTCTTGAAAGTGCTCATCATTTATTTCTCGCTGATCTTACAGATCTCTGGAGTCTTGGCCTATCCAGCTTCCATGTGGATGTTTGAGAAGATCCGCGTCTCCGTGGAACGAACAAACCTGTCGCTCTCCATAGCCGAGTACAGCTTCAAGCTGGGTGACGGCATGTTTGGGGAGAGACCGCCTGCCGAAAAGGGCAAGAAGACCCCCTTATGTGCGAATGTTATCACCCCAGACACCATTCCTGAGTTTTGCATACCTCCGAAGATCAGCTCCCAGCATGAAGAGCGGGGGGGCGAGACTGTCAAGCCAGGTTATGCTCTTAAGTGCAGGGCACCACGAGACCTGCCAGTGAGGGACGCATACAGCTCACACATCATCCAGGTGGAGGCTGCGGATGAGGCTCCCCAGGACAATGGATACAGCGATGAGGACGGCACCAACGCTGACCCGCAGAGCCAGGCTGCCCTCTCCCTTCCTCACCTCCCAAAGGCACACACCAGTTACGGCTTCTGTACCTTACTAGAGAGCCCACACACCAGGAGGAAGGAGTCCCTGTTCCACAGTGATCCAGCTATCTACAGCCTCCCGTTCACGCCCCCCACAGGCAGGTCCCAGGCAGGGCTCAGCGGCCCGACCTCCACGCTCTCCCACCGAGGACTGGTGCTGGGCAGGCAGGGCACGCTGGACAGTGACACCACCTCCTCAGCGGAGTCTTCCCCCTTCAGCTCCCCGCTCCTGGTGCGACCATGCCCCCGGGGATCCCTCTTCAAGGCCCTGAGCCGCGAGAAGCTGGTGGGCAGGGGCCCCAGGCGGACCACAGCTTTTCGCAACGACTCCTTGTCCACCGACGAGGGTAGCTCCACGGACAACAGCCCCAGCGTCCTGCGGAGAGCATCCGAGGGCCCGGTCGACCAGACCTTCAGCCTGGCTCCTCCTGTCATCTTCCCCACAGAGTTGGAGCTCTACAGGGACCGAGTATCGAGAGAAAGCCGCGTCCCCCTGGGCCGAGACGGCGCCCTCCGGCTGTCCGCCGAATACAGCGCTGAGAACCGGTGGTTCCGCGTCCGCCTCATCAGCGCAGAGGGCCTGTACACCTCCTCGGTGGACCCCCGAGGCATCAGCTGTACAGTCAGCCTCTCTCTTCTGCCTGGGAGGGTCCAGAAACAGCGCAGCACGGTCATCCGGAAGAGCCGGAACCCCATATTCAATGAGGACTTCTTCTTCGATGGCGTTTCTGAAGATGACCTCTACTGCAGGTCCCTTCGCTTCAAGGTGATCAATAAAATGTCCACCATGAAAAGAGACTATACCCTGGGACACTGTGAAATACCCCTGTTCAGCATCGTGACCCTGTAATCATATACAGTCTGGAATGTTCTATTTAAAAACACACACCTGTACATATGAGAATTTATTTATATTTTTATACTTTCAAAATGTATTTTTCCAATAAACTATAAAACACACTTTGATTTCCTCTGGTTGTATTTAATGATGCTGTTTCTAATACATTACTCGGAGGCAGATCCTACTCCTGTGTTATGTTTCCTAAACACCGTGTTGTGAAGGAACAAAAATATTTAATATAACCTCAGCTATACAAGTTTGTGATGCATAGGAACACAGTGAGGTTTTTTTTCTTACATGACCTGCAACAAATTTTCATTTTATGTAGCAAAATTTTCTATACTAGAAAAGCTCACTGTCACACGATTGCTACACTAATATTGGATTTTACGGATCAATATTTAAGCAAAAGAAGACTTTTCAATTTAAGGAACCGATCGAGGGGGTTAATTTTCAACAGTCCTGTTTTTGCAGGCTTGGACCACTGTGAGCTTAGTGCCCTTGTAGGTACACATCTGGTGGGATGTAGCTGGATGTTCCTTCCTGAAGGTGAGCTCACCCAGGATTCCTGGTACTGACCCGAAGACACTTTCCCTCACTGAATCACATATAATTGTATTCTGACAGGTGTGGGGTGCGGGACACCTATGACTGTCCCTAACTTGCCGCCGTTTCCTCCTGACCTTTGCCGAGATTAAAAATAACCGTGGCAACCTGAAACATGAGCCCGCGGTTTTAATCCCTAATTGTTTGTATTTCAAATCATGTCAGTGTACAGCAAACGTCACCGTGTATCACTGACCAAACTGCAGGCTACAGACACACAGTATGTTTAAAATCACGCTCACAGTAAGAGTGAAGGATGGCTGCTTATCAGTATTTTTTATTTTTAATTATTATTTTTATTAATGTTATTCGACAGGTTTGTCACGAATGAGAAACAGCCAGTGGGTAGCGGGTGGGTCAATGCCATCTCCTTATGACGTAATGTTGGTCCTCTTTTGTCAGTGACTAATACAGGTGCTCTTATGAGAAAACAGCGTCGCTAAAATAGATAAATTAGAAAAGATGTGCAAATGTGGAGGACAGCAGGAACTGGCATGACTGAAACGTACAGTCTGGCAGCAGCAGTGAAGGGCACCTAAGTGAATGTTTTGGCAGCCGATGCAGGTCATTTAAAGGCAAATCCCTGGCAGTGTCGGACTGCACTTTGAGTAAAATACATTGTGTACTTCATTAATGGGCAGAACTGTTGCCTCACACCTCTAGAACCCGGGTTACATGTTTATGGAGTTTGCATGTTCTCCCCGTGTCGTCGTGGGGTTTCCTCCGGGGACTCCGGTTTCCCCCCACAGTCCAAAAACGTGCTGAGGATTCTTGGGGTTGCCATAGGTGTGTGTGTGAGTGTGAGTGACTGGTGTGTGAGTGACTGGTGTGTGAATGTGCCCTGCAATGAGCTGGCGCCCCTTCCTCGGTTGTTCTCTCCCTGGTGGACCCCATGTCACCCTGAAATGGATAAGCGGTTTCAGAAAATAGATGGATGATTGCATTTCGCAGATCTTTGTGGGAAACCCAAAAACTGGTTCCATCAACATCAAAATGACAGGTTTTTATTACATGTTGGGAGTCATTTGGTCCCCACAAATTAATATAAACCTAATCCGCACACAAAAAGACACACACACACACACACACACACACACACACACACACACACACACAATGTGCTTATGTATGAATTACCTTACATGTAATACTGAAGTTTTCTGATGAGTCTAACTGATAAACAAATAGGACAGCTGTCCTTTCTGAGTGGGGGGGGGTCACCTTCTACAGCCAAAGGATAACTCTTTACACAAACCAAATTCCCTGTATGTTTCTGCCTGGATTGGCTGTGTGGTAAAACCAAAAAGCCCCTTGGGGGCCGGGGGGGAGGGGTCATACCACTTTGAGAGGGGTGACGTTCTCGTGCGATAGGTCTGCAGGCCACCCCAGGCCATTAAGAAAACAAACAGCAAGGGCAAATTTGTTCAGCGCGCCCATCATAAACAGATAAAACCCCTCAGTCGGATTGTGACGAAGCTGTCCGCTGAAGTTGCCGGGCAACAGCGACCAATTTCATTGGAGCCAGAGTCGACCACGCTGAGTAACATCTATCACTGCCTCTGCTCTCCTAATTCAGTCCCAGCTTTTACGGGGATCTCAGGAACAATAGCATCTCCCTTTGTAGTGGGAGAAATCTATCTGGGAAGAGAGAGTTGTGGCGTGTTGCCTGGGTAACGCTACGTTCAGACAGGGCAAATCGGGGAGGAGAGTTTAGTAGATATTAAACCTCAGAACAGCAGTGTTGTCTGTCTCTGAGATGGCGTGGGGTGCAAATGTTTAGGGGGGGGGCAATCAGCAGCTTGTTACTGATTAAGATATAAATCAGGCCTTTAGGGAGAGTCATACAGGTAGAGAGAGAGAGAGTGTGAGAGGGAACTCAGAGGGATTAGGTGCTACATTGAGGCCAGCAATTTGGTCTCTTCTGATGACAGTTTGGTAAAACTCTACTTAAAGCCATGTTTTTAGTCATTTATAAACACATTCATATCAAATAATGATAACACTTTACAATGAGGTTCCTTAATAACTTAGCAGTAAATCATTTACTACTCAAGGACAAATCAACACAGATCAACACAGAGTAAGTGAAGAGAAGAATTCGAATGTACTTGTGCAAATGAGAAATAATTAATGCTCGTGAGGTGGCATGGTGCTGCAGTGGTTAGAGCTGTTGCGTCACATTCCAGGGCCCCGGGTTTGAGTCTCCAGTTTGGCTTCCCATAGGTTTGGACCCCCTGCCTCCTTGAATAGGACAAGTAGTTACAAAAAGATAGATGGTTGTTTTTATGTTAATGTGACCTGCTACTATGCTAATTGCTATATCTATTAACCTATAAATAAACCTTTGTGAAGTACTGAGAGTACAAAGAATGAATACCACAAAAAGTAAAATATTGATTACATGATCATTCTTCATTAATGAATCATGATGGATTTATTTCAAGCAGTTACTATATGTGTTACTGTATCTGTTAATATTATAAACCTTTGTGAAGTACTGAAGGAACAAATAATGAATAACCCTAAAAGTGATATACATGTCCTGTTTGTACATCATTTCTGAATAATAGCTACTATATTTAGTCATGATGTATATGAGTAGTAAATGATTTACTGCTAAGTTACTAAGGCATTGTGTTGTAAATAATAATGCGTTCATAAAGCATTATGTACATGACTGAATATTCATCAAAAGGCACAACACATTATGGCCATAATGACCCATTAATGATAGAATAAATTCTTACTTAAGGCAGAAATGCATTTGAAATGGACTGTAGTTAAGAAGTTTTATTTGTAAGATAAACTGCAATGATTAACTGCAAATATACATTCGGGGTGACAGCAGGAGTGATACACATAGGTTTTGACGTAATAACAGGCAACAAATGGGTTTGCATGTGAAAATAATAAAGTTTGAAAAAGCCTAAGCACAGATTGCAAGGACGTGCACTGTACATGCAAAAGTAATTAATGAAGGACAATTTCTTGTCCACTGGAAGTAATTTCACAGGTCATTTAACAAGAAAAGCAGGTGGTATCCTCAGCACAGGAAAATATTTCCGGTAGCTAATTTAGAATAGTTAATGGAACACTTCAAGTTAGACAGCAGGACCATCTAATCAACAAGGCTTTTTCAATAAAATAACTCATTCAGTAGATATTCTAATATAGGATTCAAACTAATAGGCTCCTTTGTAAGTTTTATAAATGAAGGCAATTTGGTATTATAACAGTTTCACAAAATAAAGATTTCAAGAAAAAGACAACAATTCAACATAATATAAAACGGTAACACTTTTTAATAGTTCCATAGTTAACAGGTAAATATGTAGGAAGTAAGCAGCAACAAAGGAGTAGTGCTTCATTAACACCCAAATTAGTACTGTTTACTACTAAGGAGTTATGCTTAATTACTCAATAGGTAATAGTGAACTGATTATTTTATAGTAGTTTGCTAGTACTTCAGGAACTATTGAGTATTGCAGATCTCATTGGGAATTAATGACTAACTATGAATTATTTCTAATAAATACTAGTTCATTACTCGTCAAATGAACACTGCTTCTTTTCGACTAAATGGGATGTATAGGCTACTGTTCTCAATGGTTTTTGGCATTCTTTTCCTTTTGGAAAAAACAGGCTTGTTTCTTCCTACTTGTTTGTATGACATACAACTTATTCTGCAAAATGTTACTGTCTGAAATATGTATACATTACCTACATTTTAATTATTTACCTCACTTCAGTCCGCGTGCCAGTGTTCTTCAAACTGCTTTGAAGTCCAGCTGAAGGGATGGTCAATCAGAGAGATTCGTGTTTTGCCACGATGTGCTCTACCACATATTGTTGATCTTTTCTAAACATTAAGAAATTAATGTATACATTTTAAAGAAGAAATTAAGTCTTAATGACCTAAAGTAAATTAATTGCAACTCATTAGTAATGAATGTGACTTCTTCTACAGGAGTTACTAAAGAACAAGAACAGTATTATTAAGTGAAACACTCTAACTTATTAGTAATGAATGTGTTGTTACTGAGTAAGCTTCTATTTCTTTCACTTAAACATTTACAGAATTCGTTTTAAGGGGTTAATAAGAATAATGAATGTTAACATAGGTTACTTGTTCCACTTAAACATTCATGTAACATTTCATAACACAACAGCATAAGTTCATTTTAAACATTTAATTTGAAGCACATGTTATACTAACATCACAACCTAATTTTTAAAATCAAATTACTCAGTGTATTGCTTTCTGATGTCAACGTCCAAGTGGTCCTTCTTTGTGCTTTTGGCCCAGCCAGCAGGTCCACTTAATCATTCTTTGTCCACTGACGTCACACTTGCTATAGCCGCAGTGTATTGTGGGTCAAATCGCCATTTTGGTTGTATATAACGCAAGAGCGAGCATTTGCGTCCGTTTTCATCTTTGGTAAGATGGGACACTTGTGCAATGTGAAAGGCTGTGAATATCACCTTTAGAAGACAAAAATGCATATTCAGTAATATTACTTAAACAAAAAAGTCTTCCTTGCCTTTATGAAAATGCTTTAAGCAAACACGCAAGAAGGGAGATCTCGTGTTGAAAGTGATCTTCCGTCATCTTACCAAAGATAATACCGGACGCAAATACTCGCTCTTGCGTTGTATACATCCTAAAATGGCGATTTGAACCACAATACACTGCGGTTAGAGCGAGTGTGATGTCAGCGGACAAAGACCGATTGAGTGGACCTGCTGGCTGGGCCAAAAGCACAAAGATGGACCACTTGGATGTTTGTTACATGACATCAGAAAGCAATACCCTGAGTAAATAATTTTAATGGGTAGGATGTGTAATCAGTGTAAAGTACACTCAACAAAAATATAAATGCAACACCTTTGTTTCTGCTCCGATTTTTCATGTGATGGACTTAAAGATCTAAAATTCATTCCAGATACACAATATT
>JABFEA020000021.1:8488578-8512692 GCA_019775915.2 Cyphomyrus plagiostoma | reverse complement strand
TGACCTACGCAGGACTTACCCTGTGACCTACGCAGGACTTACGCCATGACCTACGCAGGACTTACCCTGTGACCTACGCAGGACTTACCCTGTGACCTACGTAGGACTTACCCTGTGACCTACTCAGGGCTTATGCCGTGACCTACGCGGGACTTACGCCGTGACCTACGCAGGACTTACCCTGTGACCTACTCAGGACTTACGCCGTGACCTACGCAGGACTTACCCTGTGACCTACTCAGGACTTACCCTGTGACCTACGCAGGACTTACCCCGTGAGCTACTCCGGGCTTACGCCGTGACCTACGCGGGACTTACCCTGTGACCTACTCAGGGCTTACGCCGTGACCTATGCAGGACTTACCCTGTGACCTACTCAGGGCTTATGCCGTGACCTACGCAGGTCTTACGCCATGACCTACGCAGGACTTACCCTGTGACCTACGCAGGTCTTATGCCATGACCTACGCAGGACTTACCCTGTGACCTACGCAGGACTTACCCCGTGAGCTACGCAGGGCTTATGCCGGGACCTACATATATTTATCTTGAACTATTCTTTGCTTCATAAATATCATCAATTTTTATTGCAGAAAAAGCACTTCATGATATTTGAAGTTTTCTGATATCGCGCTGCCCTGGCGTGAACCATGGTAAAGCAGCAGGCTGGAAATGAGCTAAGCACAACGTCCCCCACATTAAATTCCCCCCCAGCTGAAAACAAACAACAACAAAAGGGAGGAATGACATGCTACCGGGCAGACCAATCACAGTTGTTATGGTCTCCATCTCTGCGACGTGCAATTACATTTGTGGGGAGGTATAGGCTGTGGAGTCAGGTACATGTCTACAAAGAGGTATAAATCAGTCTTTATGCTGCCAGCGATGGGTTTCAGATTCCTCGTGACCATGTTCAAAATGGATGGATGGATGCATTCTCACCACTTCTTAGGTGCTTTTTATAGCTACATAAATCTTGTATCCCTGCCTCCAGGCTTCCAAATGGCTCCTGTAATGCACCAACATTTACTCCTGCAGAAGTGAATCTCTAGGCAACATAGCATCCATAGCTAGCAACTATCAAAGAAGCAACACTGTTGGAAATTTTGATATGTTTGCAAAGTAAATCTTTTAGAAGCTGGTATTTACTGGGCGTGAAATACATTTCTGATTAATAAACATTTGCCTTTAAGCCAAATATCTGTTGGCCTCCATGTTACTCTCTAACATGGTGACTGTAACAGCGAACAGATACAAAATCAGTGCATAATGCTGTTGTGGAAGATAGTCAAAAGTTTGTGGTTCTCCTTGTAATGAAGAGTCAGCATCAAATCGCTATAAATCTATGAAGTCATTTTACTAGCAAACCAGCAGAACATCTGTCATGTACCATGTTCATAGCTTTGACTGATGGAAATGCTCATATTATAAAAGCCTTGATGAATCTGATCACAAGTCCATCCTTATATCTGCAATAATCCCGTGTACAGGACCATAGTGAGACCTGCAACCCAATCCAGGAAGCAGAGGACACAAGGCGGGGGACACCCTGGGTGGGGGCATTTTTTAGCACTAGTTCAAAATCCAAATTAAGATCAAAGTTAACTATAATTATGCTACGTTCAAAGGAATTTTATTTTTTATCAGCAAACAAACCATGGTGCTGTTTAACATGAATGAAACGCTGCTTCATTTTCCATTTGGAAATGCACGATGGAGTGTTTATTTTCGCTCAACCCATCCTGCTCACCGATGATATGTGTGCACATCCACACACACACAAGTGGGAACCTGGAGGCCATCTATCCAGCGCACATGGTGCATTCGTGGGGGGGTTCAGTTGGAGGTCTTGCTGAAGCGTCCAATAAAGATGTGACTATTCCACCAGGGCTCCACACACCAGCCTTCTTATTACTGGCATGGGGGCCGTTGACCCACATTATTCCCCCTGAATGCTGCGCTTTGCGCTCAGTCTGTCTTTAGCTATAGCTGATGATTATCGGTGCAGGACATCTGGCTGTTTGCTGTGTCAAGGCAGGATAGGGCTGCAGCCTGCGGAGCTAAAATCACCGTACGCTACAACTTTGCTTTGCTCCCTGTTGTGTTTCTCCATTAAAACAATAGAACTGGCTGTTTTTGATAAGACCGTCCAGAGTACATTTCAGAATATTGCCTAAATGCAGATATTACCTAATAAGTTTACAGTGTTATCTGACATTTACCCATTCGGGGCTTAAAGTTCCCGGTGAAATTTTAAACCATACTGTGCATTCAAAAGAATTTGCTTGTATAGACAAGTCTTTAAAGGCCCATAATTCGTCACTGTCCCATGTAAGCTTCTCCCATTGTCCTGTTTTCCAGCAAATGGTGTTCAGATTGAGGGTAACCACTTGGCTTTAATGGCTTCTGAAAATAGCTCATGCGGACCCTAACCATTATACTCAACATTCTACGCATTAACACCTACTACCTCACTTACCTCTTGTTTGCGGGATCCTGTACACATGTGATTGAGCGAAAGAGCTTTGTCTTTGTGTCTTCAATGGATATATAAGACCTGGAGTGTCTGTTCATTTAGCTGCATGGCCCAAATATAAGATTGTTCAGGCTGGTTCTCAATGTAATAGAGATGATAAATTTGCACAAGGGAGCTGCCCTTTGCTACTGGCAGGGAGCTGGAACCGTGCATCGCCAGCTGCTCACAGTAACACATCACGGCCTGTTATGGAAATTTCATGGTGCAAAGCAAGGTCCGCAGTGGCCAGCAGTAAACAGCTTGCTTGTATAATTCACAGTTATTTACTGCACTTGCTTTCGCATGCTTGGCTAATGCATGGGAATCAAATTATTGATACTTTATTGGTCCCCGTGGGGAAATTGTTTATCAATAAGAGCAAAGTCCTGCCAGGGTTTAATACCCACTGAGGGACCATTGCCTTTGCTTCCAGGCGCAGAGATGTCACATATTTCCCAATATAGTTGGCCCTCCATATCCGCAGACTCAAGCAACCATGGATTGAAAATAATCAGTAAAAAAATTCCAATAGGATTTTTTTTCGTCAGTATTCCCTAAACAATACAGTATAATAACTATTTACATAGCATTTACATTGTATTAGGGTATTATGAGTAATCTAGAGATGAAGTATATGGGAGTGTGTGCGTAGGTTATATGCAAATACTGCACCGTTTTATATAAGGGATTTGAGATTCTGCAAATTTCGGTATCCGTGGGGGTCCGGGAGCTGATCCCCCGTGGATATCGGGGGAAGACTGTATAATTGTTTTTAAATTCAGCTTTATAATATCAGGTTATCCTGAAAGGCTGCTATGTCTGGAAGGTCTTATAATTGCCTTGTGATAATTCCCCTGGATCAGGTCCCTGGCACTCACTTGGAAACGAGATGGCAGTGCATGTGATACAAGGGACAGCTCCTCTACTAACGTTGCAGATCTATGGCGAAGAAAATCTAATCAGAGCAGAGAATTGAGCGCCCGATGTAGGCTGTATGCTGCCCACCAATTAAAGCTTATGCTATTGCAAACACAGTTACAGCAGCAAGGAGAATGTGTTGCCTATGTTCACAGGATGGTGGCATTTCTGTGGTGATAATACGCAATAAAATGCAAATTACTTGACACGTAGAGATGTGTGGGTGTAGATAGCAGGTATTACTGATACCTACCAGATAAATGTGCATGACATGTAACATTTTAACTTATAATGTAAAACATGGCTCAGTACAGTCAGCAATGTGGAGTCATTTTGTATAATGAACATTAGCGTGGCCCCCGGGGCATTTCAGCTGTCAGAGCCCCCCATGCTTTTTGTAGTTTGGGAGAGTGGTATTGGTAAAAGTTATTGCCTGGGGGGTGGGGGGCTAAACTTTTATTATACCAGGATAGCTGAGGCCAAGTGTATATGAGAGCATGTAATATTGGAGGAGGGCATGGGTTTATCAATTTATAATTTAAATGCAAAGTCTATTTATTTGGGGGGGGGGAGGATGAAGGAATGAAATATTGGAGGGGGACACTTCACCCCAGGTTACTACTCCTCTGGCTGAGGTCCCTTTTTAGTATTAGCCCCTGGACTTCAGCCTGGGTGAACCCGTGCATCGAAGCACGCCTGGTAATGAGTCATAAAGGATTGGTGTCTCTGTGTCGTTGCCTCTTACGCGGCCTGTTCTCACCGCGGCAGGCCTGCTGCTCCCCGACACCCCCCCCCCCCCAAGACACTTCCCACATCATTCAAACACGCCACTAATTATTCGCCTCTTTTATCTTATGAGGAGTAATTTCAGCCAGCCGAGATTGATGGTTGTTGGTTGATGTAACTGCGGTTCCCTGGAGAAACGCCAGATTGCTGTCATCAGTCGCCTACTGGGCCCTGATTGGTTGAGGCTTGCACGGCGAAGGTGACAAATGACTAACCAGCTAAGAAATCCCCCAATGACTGGGCACTTCATAGATCAAAATTTATCTGGTGATTATATTAGCAATTCTGTTAATTCTTTGAACCCCGTAAATGGTTTGCCTGAGTGTCCACAGTGGACTGCAGGGAGTCAGGATCATAACAATGAACTATATTGAATTTTATTTTGATAGTAGACATATTTTTTCCTGAGTTTTTCATATACTCACTGTCACATAGGGAGACCTTAGTGGGTTGTGTGCTAATGTGTTATTTTGCTGACTGTTTCCATGTTTGCATTTGCCCCCTATAATAACTAATCAAAGAGCATGTGTTACCAGCAGGTTATCTGAGGACCTGCCAAACAGCAGACCTCAGTGTTACTTCATGTTTAAGGAACTTGTCTACAGAGACATGGATTTATTGCTTTTTCCGTTCCTGTAGAACAGCTGCAGACTCGATGAGATCCATGTCTTTTGCTGGTTCCACTGCCTATTAAGGGGGATTTTTGATGGAGACACTCGGCATCAGAGATGGATAGTTCAGGTCAAGAAAGTAAAAATCCAGACCAAGATTTTGTTTCAACCAACCTTTGTGACTCTTTACACTCAACTGGCTGTTTGAAACAAACCCTTGAATCGAATTTTTACTTTCTGGACCCGAACTATCCACCTTTGCTTGGCATTTAGATTCTTTTTCTGTCCCTCCTCCCTATTTATAGACAACAGCTGAAACAATGACTCCCTCTGATGGCCGATGATTGTACTGCGCTGGCTTGGCCACACTGCCAAACAAGTACTGGTTCACGTGCCTTAAATGCATGTGCACCTGCATGTACAATATCTAGACTGCATTTCTGCTGCTTATAAATATGAAAATAGTCTTTATGAACAACAGGATAAACATTCATATGTTAAGGTAGGACTCAATGTATTTAGAAAGGCACACAGTACAAATGCAATTTAAACATAAACATCCATCGATATAATATACAAATGTTCAATCGCATGTTTAAACTGGGATTGGATGGGTGTAAGAAATGCAGAGTGTAACAAAATCCATTTTTTCTAATTGTGTTAAATTTGTCGTCCGTAATATAATCACATTTATGTCCACATCGTATGTGGCTTTAGTTGACACTAATAGAATAAACGGTGTATATGCATTTTAACAGCAAGATATTCATACCCAGTGTCAGTTTTCAAACTCTGTGTTCTTTAATGTGCTCTTGTGTTAGATAGCATATGCGATGAATCCGAAAGCTTCAGTATAACTGTTTGTAATACTTTCTTTGTTATTTTGGGAAAGCGCGACATTCCACACCTCTCAGATAGCTTATCGACAAATAACATGCTCTGCTCAGCTGGCCGTGCCCCAGCCCCGTCTCTGAGAGCAGACGGGATAATACCCTTGGAGCACACGTCTTAAACCACGGTGGCAAAATTCAGATTAACAAGTTGCAGCTCTGTTCATTTACATAATCATTCTTAACAGGCACGGCCCAAAACTCAAAATAGCAGCCCTGGAATTTCATACCCAGCTCTTGTTCATTTGTCTCTCTCTTTGTAAAACTGGAATGTCCAGGCCTTACAAATTTCCCAAGCCAAACACAAAACAGGACAACACTGCATTTCAGCCCTGTCCGTTTAGACTTAACTCTTTGTGGATTGGATCCTGGGCTTTATTAAGCACTATTTCTTATGTAAAGAAGGGGCCTCCTTTGCCACATTGGTCAGAAGCTGGTGAATCCCACTGTACTTATAGGGTTAAACTATGTTGGGTTAAAGAGCAGCATGACTGATCATCCATACATTTAATTGTTTATCCAGTTCTGGGTTATTCTGAGCCTGAATGATATCACAGGAAATAAAACAAGATTGGGATTGTAAGGCCTTTGCATGGCACAGACTCAGAGACACAAATTCCCCGAACCAGAAAGCTTCAGACTGCTGGAGGAAGTTGGAGTAGCTGAGAGGACCCCAACTAAGTGTGACAGGGAGAATGTGCAATCTACACACACAGCCAGAGTATGGGCTGGACCTGAAGCCCAGCCCTTGCTGGGGTAGAGACAAAGGCTGTATGGACTGGGCCATCCTGAAATAAATCATCCAATATTAATAAATACCTTCAAGCATTTGTAAATCTTAAATCTGTTGTAAAAAAAAGTATGTGCATGTTTGAAGGGTCACTTGTAAGCTTATATATATACACACACACACAGTTAATTTAAAGTAAATCTACAATTTAAACTTACACGATGAAATGCCTTGTTAAAGAATGGTCTCTGAATAGGCATTAAGCATCTTCAGCATTTTCCCTAAAGAGCGATATTTCAGAGAATTTCACATGTCACCTTAAATTTTTTATTTCTGGAGGATCACTGGGAATTAAAGCAGACATGGGTTCAAAATGGGAAAGGGCACTTCAATGTCATTCCAACGACACTAATCCTGCAGAAACTGAGGATTTAAAGTGTCATAGGAGCTGTGTAAATAATCCCCAACTGTTGAATATGGGCAACCTTTTTGATAAGGTTGACTGAGCTTTGCCTGACGCGAGCAGCCCTATATTATTTAAGGATATTACACTGCATTATCCATCTTAAAGTCTAAGGCTATAATTCCTGCAGGCTATTCAGCAGCGACAGCCTGATGTAATTTTACACTCTTCAGGTTTAATTTTCATAAAGGATTACAGTGCTCGCCATCTCTCTGCCATTTTTGTGGCTAAAGTAAGGATACACGAGTGAATGAGGAGTAGCATGTGATCCGGTCGGTTGGGACTTGTTCCCTTGATCAGAAGGTCACTAGTTTGAATCCTCCAGCCAGTAGACTGAAGCCTCTATTGGGTCCCTGATCAGCCCCCCCGCCACACACACACACACACACACACACACACCTGTGGGGGCCCTGAATGCTAGCTGACTTTGGGGTATGACAGCCGAGCCTGCTCTCACCTGTCTGTGTCTCACAGAGAGCAAGATGGCAAAGGGACTCTTTACCCACATGATCTGCAAAGCATCACAATACTTTCCTGTTAACTTGGAGGTTCTCTGCTTCAACCTGGAAGAGCTTCCAGAGAGTGAGAATAAGAACGGAGATAAGAGCTGCATCTGTCAGTCACCTGACGGCAAATTAATGCATCATGTTTCCCTTTGCTTATTTGGACCTTTAAACATTAATTCTAATAATAATATTGCATTATGCTAGTTTTTTACATATAACTTGGAATGGAAAATAATATAGATTAACAGCAGGCAAAAGGTATATGATATAATGCATATGTACAAAAAACATGCTCTGCATCTATGATCACAAGCCCGATAACTAACAAATACAAAAACTAACTCTTTAAAGACTCTTCAGGATCTCACCTCTCTCAGTAATTGCCTTCAGCTCGAGCATGACCAAGTCATGGTGACTGGCAATATTATAATAATTCAAGAGGCTTTCATTATTTATGCAGGGAATCATCACAGGCACACAAGTTTAGGTTATAATCCATCCATCCATCCATCCATCCATCCATCCATGTCTGTCCCATTTGTAAGATTTATTGTCATTCTGCAAGCACAACAAAACTGCAATAGCATCAGTGTTAAATGATGCATTTATACGTAAACTTTAGTGACACAATGCCTCTAATAGCTCCCGTCATACTCAACCAGTCAGTATTGGTTTCCATTCCTCGTGAGATCTCATGATTTTAACCTTTTCTGTGTTTTTTCACCACTACTTGCTGTACAATACAGTGATATACTTGAGGTTGTGACCTCGGGAGGATCCAAAGAAACATCCAGAGTGTAGTGTAAAAGCAGCGTGAACAGGATTGGTGAACAGAGTATCATACAAACCCACCCCCAACTGGAAATGCCAGCAAAATAACTTTAACTGCAATGTGAGGCATCAAGACCCATTTCAGTCTTTTACGCTTAAGCAAACAATCACTGTAAAAGGGCTATTACATACAAACAATAACTGTAAAAGGGCTATTACATACAAACAATCACTGTAAAAGGGCTATTACATACAAACAATAACTGTAAAAGGGCTATTACATACAAACAATCACTGTAAAAGGGCTATTACATACAAACAATAACTGTAAAAGGGCTATTACATACAAACAATAACTGTAAAAGGGCTATTACATACAAACAATCACTGTCAAAGGGCATCACGTACAAACAATCAATCACTGTAAAAGGTCTATTACTTACAAGCAATCTCTGTGTAAGGGCTATTACTTACAAACAATCACTGTAACAAGGCTATTACATACAAACAATCACTGTAAAACGGCTATTACTTACAAACAATCACTGTAATAGGGCTATTACATACAAACAATCACTGTAAAAGGCTATTACTTACAATCAATCACTGTAAAAGGGCTACTACTTACAAATAATCACAGTAAAAGGGCTAATTACCTAAATACATACATTACACACTACAGACATGCACACATTACACACTACAGACATGCACACATTACACACTACAGGCATGCATACATTATACGCTACAGACATGCACACTACAGAATGGCGTTCATTACACAAATGAGTACTTGCATTCCAAAACTGAATTCTGTTATTTTTTTTAAGTTGGCAAAATAACAGCATACTCCAATATGGTTTAATTTCTAGTCTATTTTATGCATTCGAACACATTATGATTTTTTTTCCTCAGACACTCCAAGACCGTCACCTCATAAATTCCAGTGTTATCCTCACTCTCCCTGCTACAGACTGGAACTGGTATTTAATATATTTGTTATGATGCTGGAATTACCATGTCACTTGTACTATAGTAATTACAAAGAAAGTCTATACTTACACATTGAACTAATTATACATCAAGTGCTTATTTGTGATATGAGGCTTGGGCCTGTAAAAATAGATCACCTTGGAGCTGTTAATGTTATCGGCTCATATCTCCCACAGTGCAGCAGATATGCATATGAATATGGAAATTTTTAAAAATAACCATTCAATTATTCACTGTCCCTAATTTGGAACCTTACTGCATTAATCTGCCTTAGTCTCATTTTTAGAAATGGTTCATTTACTGATGCAATGTATTCAATGTGCTCCATCTGCATACTGGGGTAAATCCATATGCATGTTTTAGAAAAAGCTGTCGTTACCTGGTTAGCCAGGCACAGAAAACGTGGAGAGAAAAGAAGTTTTGGTCACCTGAAGAAAGTCAGCTGACCAAAAAATAAACACACTTTGTGTACAGAAAATGCCTCTTTAGTGCATTAATGGGTATTAACTGTCCCATTTTAGAGGTAATTGAATCCATACAATTCAATCTGAATGCATTTCAATCCTTGTCTGATACAGTTAGGTGTATTTTTTTGCTATTGTTGTTGTTTGTCTTGTGGGGCCTGGATATTTTTGCTGCCACATCATATTTATCACTTATGTTGACTCTGACGGTGTTTGGAAGTCAGTGAAATTCAGTGGGTTTCTGTCCAGATTCAGTCTTAAATAGAACGAACTGTATGCAAACATGAACGTACGTATTCTAGGGTGACAGGATTATTTCGTCCATCTCCAGTCTTCTTAAGCAGCTCAGTGAGGGCAGACGGCTGAGACCGGAAAAGGAAAATGGAAAAACACGAAGGAGCAGAGCACTGGAGAGGACAAGGATTCAGTCTCAAAAAATCTATTCTTATTTTTGTTTTGAAATTAGATCTTAAAGAGCACCAGAGCAACGTGCCTGCGACCCTGCAATGGAGGACACCTGAATGAATGACAGGCTTTTCACTCATAAAGGACGTTCCAGCATTGGTGCCTACATTACACACTTCAATTGAATAATTAATAAAATAAAATAAAAACAATGTGAAATAGTCTTTAAAGATTATTTAAAGACAAAACATTTTCCAGCAATACAAGGACATGAATTAAGAAAATGACATTGATATTGCACTAATACAAATTTTTTATAAATTAAAAGAGGGTTCAACATTAATCCTTAATATCTGAAGGACCATAATACAGTTTTACATAAGATTTTGCCGCTGCATATTCTCCCATTCTAACCATTTGTAGTTTTAGGTTTTAAAATGTGTCTTTACACATTTATTTGTCGAAGCATATTAACATCAGCATCTAAATTTAGATGAATAATTTTTGACTTTGGCAGTATGACGAATTGTATGATTGAATACACCTTTGAAAGTTGTCATTTGAAAGGGTTATCAATAAGACACTGGGTTTCTGAGGTGCATGGACCGATGCATCTCACCGCATGGGGAAACCTTTTTGCCGAAACACCTGGATTGTCTCATGTCATTTGACAAAGCACCTGCTTGACTCGACAAAAATGCCACAATGCGTTTCACCCTATTTTTCACGAAGAGCCGTCTCTGTCGGTGAGACAACCACTGTGGGGTACGTAGAGCACCGATTTGCTTTTTCTACAATTACAGCTTTCTCCACAAGGGGGCAATGTAGAGCAGAAAAGATTATTGCTGTGTTTACAACATAGAAAATGGTTTGAAAGAGAAAGGATGATAAGATAGCCTAACCCAATTCCAGACATAACTGGTGTGGGGCAGGCTGGCCTCTGAGCTTGTTCCATGTTACAGTTTACAGTAGGATTTGGTGCCTTTGATATGTGCGAGATTGAGATCCTCGAAGACTGTAGGTGGCTAACACTTCCTGAAAGGCTGTATGGCAGTGCTTCATTACCTATCGGTCATTAAACACATCATACATTTTACAAGAAGGTTTTACCAGTCCAGATTAAGTGGGCCGTATGCGGCGTGTCAGAGGGTAATATATAACCGTGAGAGAGTTGGAAGCGCACTGTACCTTACGTAGATGTAAATAAAAACGTGTTGAAGGTAAAACCCATCTGCCAGTGGAGTTCCATAAGCATCAGTTTTTTTTTTCCCCGACAGAAACCACCCTGTGACTCGAGGGTTGCCAGGTTTAGCTCCCTCTCCGTCCCCAAACACGTATATCTTGGGCTGACTTGCATGGAGCTTCCAGGGTTTGACAGGAGCTATTTTTTTTCTGCCATTGATGCTCCTTTTCTCCCGAGATAAAGTGAGGCACGGTGACACGGGAGACCCAGAGTGCTGTGCATGCTGGCCAGATCGGCATCTCGAGTCCGTCTTCTAGAAGCATCTCAGGGGAGTTTGTGAACGATGAGACCATTTTCATAGGCACTCTGCCCCGAGGGCAGTGCATGGCGGGGCAACAAACCGCCTTTCAACCCATGTTGCGAGACGCGCATTAAACATTAACACATTCCTGTAGCGCACACTGCATTAAGGGCGCCTCCTGAGCCCCAAGACCTTACCAAGGTTCCTTGGAAGAGTAAGAACTGCTGCTGTACCTGTGATCAGAAGGCTTCTGGTTCAAACCCCAGTGTCAGCAGCGTCTAGCTACATCAAGCCTGTGTCTAACAGGGAATGAAAAACCACAATCTCATACAACTAGATTTAGGCAGCAGCAACTGGGAGTCACCATCCCCCGAGACCTTACCGCTCTCTTTACAGCATATGACATGACTGTTATAAATTTCCCGAAAATTTGAACATATATTCAATGTGATCATATACCTCTGGTGTTTATCCATAATAAAAAAGAAATGAACAATGTTGCATTTTTGAGTTAGAGGAAAATATTTTATATGATAAATTCCCTTGTATACAGAACACAATAAGTACAGAGATACATACTAGCAGCTCGAGGTATTACTGCTTCGCAAAATTCAAGGTGGTCAAATGCCAGTCTAATAAGCTGCCTTCGCTGACTGTGTCTCCAGGGTCCAGCTGTATGGTGAATCCTCTCCTGGACGCCATCTGACCAGAGAACACACGTCCATCTTTGAGGCTCTGGGAGATGACAGCCATCAGACTCTGCACCTCTCATGGGATCCACTTGCCCCCACTGATGGCAGCTGCGCCTTTAATTTCTCGGGACCTTTTCACGAGTAGATCAGGTGAGCAGCAGAGGTTCGAAAGCTCCTTCCTGAAGCCTCGTTCCAGCTCCTGCCACACGTGTGACATAGCAGGCCTATATATATATATCCCTGTATTCTTACGGCCTCTCCAAAATAGGCCTTCCCTAGGCATTATAGTTAAGGACATAATGACTTTTAAAAAGTGACTTTAAAATGAGCCCCTGGCCAGGTTTGCGCCGACTCCAGTAACGGTCGCTCCTCAAGGAGCAGCCATTTTAGAAGGCACTGTTTGCACAGATGCTGCGCTTTAAAATCGGCCGCAGCTGCAGAAGGAGCCCTATTCTCCCCGGGATTTACCTGCTCTGTTACCTGAGGAGGCAGCTGGAGTGAAGAGGATGAATGGCCGGCCCAGAACCACGCCGCCCCCCCCCGTGAGGACACTGTATCTCCTGGCTGACCCTGGAAAGGTGAAAATCTGGAAAAATCACCCCCCCCCCCCCCCCCATCCCCAGAGGGCGTCCATGATCATCGCTAAATAAGATGGCGTGCCTTTTTGTCTTTCTGGTCCACATCGGTCACCGGATATTCGTAGCTCTGAAAGAAAGCTCACAGGCTCCAGCCGCGCCGCCTTACTCAACATTAGGCTGGATTGAAAAATGCTAAATAACAACAACAGCAATGATAGGGATAAACGATTTGTCATCTTTGGCAGAGCATGGGGCTGCACCTTCAGGTGACCTGCAGTGCCCACAAGGTGGAGACATTAGCTGAACTACACCTGATCCACGCTCAGCCAGCTGTGAACAGACTGGTACAGATAGGAGCGGAGAGGAAAGGGAAGATAAGACGCTTTGAAGTAAACCCAGGTACCAATGTATCTGCGGAGTGTCCAGTCGCAGAGAAATGTAACTGCAGAAAACATAAAATTAAGAGACTAAGACATACAGAATTAAGCATATAATTATACAGATGAAAATATGGCATTAAAATGAGAAAAAGGTGCATGATCTAGCTATAGGATATTTAAGATTTTCACATAACCGTGAAGCATTCTGTATCTCTGTGAAATAAAATTAGTACTTCTTCTTAGGACTATTGCTAGATGTCTGTAAATTTTCTTTCTTTCTTTCTTTTTTTCTTTCTTTCTTTCTTTCCAAGTCAACCACAAACCGCTTGCATTCTACTTCTTCGCTGGTATACATATCATTCCACTGGTTTACTGCATGCCCACTCCGTTATTCCATGTCAGTCTTCTCTATTTCCCGACTGACACACTGCACTTCGTAAACTGATTAGACTGTTGCGGAATAAGAGTTTAATTTGTATATTCTTTGATATAATATTATTAATTGTATTAGGGTGCTTGTCTGAGTGTCTGAGTCAATAATGGGGCGGTTCAGACTACCCTCAGGGGGTCTCCTTTTCTTCATTGTAAGGACTGAATAGGGGGCTAAAAATATTTCTTATGTGGCATTTCAATGTGTTACTTTCTATACACACTGTCACTTGTGTAGCGACTCCTGTTGCTTTTAAGATTTAATAAGGAAATGAATAATTTACTTTAACAATTAGAAGAAAACCTGAAATTCTTCTGGTTTCTATTTCCTCTTCATTTCACAATCGGGATTAAAACTCAGTTTTTTTCTTCCAGGAAAACTTGAATATATAAATATGTCATAATTACGGTTGTATTACTGCAGTTGAATTACTAAACTAACAAAACAGCCAAGTAGAAATAAATAAAATAATTGTAAAAAAATAACACACTTGATACTTTGGAACGTGTTATTGTTTTACTGATATGTCAGCTATAGAACAACAAAAAATTGTATTGTGAAGCATAATGTTCCCCTGTCACCATGTAACGTTTAATACAAAGAAACATAAACATTTCTTTGCCACAGCAAATATAATTTGAATAATTTGTCTCGCAATCATTTATCTGTTGATTTGTTTTAATAATCTGCTTTTTGATGATGGCAAACTATGAGCTGTCAGGTTGGATACATAACAAAAGCTGTCACAGGAGCTCAATCCTTACAAGATTATTCAAACTATTTGTAAACATAACATTTATGTATATTTAGTATAAGTATGGATTTTTGTGCCTTATATAATTTTAAGAAGAAATAATCTATTCACTTGAATAACCTGTTAATTAATTAAACCAAATGCATGGCTTCCTCTTACGTAATTAAAACAAATCACTTTTACTTGACTGATTTCTTCCCAAAACAGTTTAATGTTTAAATTTATAAGGATCATTTAAATGTCTTTCTTGCTAAAGGCTGAGCATCGATTCTTTAGGTGGGATAACCAGTTTATATACTTTAACATTTTGACGCATTTTTCCACTGGACTTCTTTTTCCGTAGATATTTTTCAGTGTAATTTGTGACTTTGCATCAGTGACAGATGCGTACGGTTCTGCATCTGAGAGTTTTAAACAGTCTTCAGCCGTAACCCCAAAACCTCATCCTTGAAAACATTGCAGATCCAGGTCTCATAAATTTACATGGGTTTTTTTAAATATATTTAAGTAGAGCTTTTATTCTTAGGCGAACATAATAATGTAATTCTTTACAAAAACAAGCACATGGACACATATACAAGTCCCTAATGTGGTAATGAGTGTTTGTTTCAAACCTCAAAAATACTGCAGTATTTTACACCGTAACATAGTATACCTATCTTTATTTGTAGTGACAGATCACTTAAAATGTTTTAGCACAGGAATCTTATGGTCATATAGGTATGAAGACAGCAGCAAATGGGAATAAAAGGGGTCCAGATTTACTGTGCTTAATTTATGTTAGCAAAAAATTATATGGAGGATAGACAACACTGTTCAGATATATTCTCTGCAAAAAATAGCTTTATTTTGCAATTTAAATTTGAAAATGAAACATGGTTTTAATGAGCACAGGGAAAAAGACAGCGATACCAATTCCTGCTGTGGTTTTGATTTCAGTAAACATACAGCCAAAGAAAGAAAGAGGAAATTCTGAACGGGTAGGATGGATGAGTGAAAGCAAATGAATGCAGGCAGAATTCATTCTTTAAACTTCAGAGATGAACACTGAGCTCATCCTGAAAGCTGAATATTAACACTGACGTAATTGGGAGAGAAGGGGTTCAAAGAAAGGCGTCTGCGCTTTTAACAAATAGCAGCACTGCTGGGGCTGCCTCGCCTGTCCGCTCTGTCCACTGGGCATTTTCAAGGACACAGAGTTGTAGAGGGGAGCGGGCCTGACGGGCGTCCTCAGTGGCGGGCAGAGAGCGGGCGCACTGGTCCATGTGGCTAGCAGTTAGCGGAGCGACGCTCCAAGTCATCATCGGCAGATTGAGCAATGTGCGTGGCGCCGATCCTCAGAGGGACGCGGCGGGAAGGCAGCAACGCCCGCCGCACCTGCTCCTCTCACGTTCCCGATAGGCGCAGGTTTTCCCTGCGTTTGGCTCAGTTTCACGCCCATGTAGTGTGACTTATTGCCCCCGAGCAGTGACCATCTGAGCAAAGAAGGGGGCTTTTTTTTTTTTTTTTTAAAGGCAGTAATAGCCCGCCTTGAGCTTTTTACGCAATTATGCCCGACCGCGGGGCACGATCAGTCACCGGGACCAGCACACGGCGCGGCGGATGTGCCACAGCGCGAGGACCCGGGACGCGAATTGCCGCGGCGCCGTATAAGGCCGTCAGCGGTGCCGGATGCGCTGCTTTGGCGGCGCTGCCCGCTGCAGGTGGACGTCCTGCTTCGGTGACCTTGCCCGTGATCTGGCACCATGCCTCCAAGCTCTCCGCACACCTGCCCTTGAACCTAGCGGCTGCATAGCTCTAATGTGCCCTTTGACTAATGAATGTGCGATAACCCCCCCCCCCCACACACACACACACACACACACACACACGGTCCCAACTAAATGCACACACAAATTCTCCACTCAGAAGTGTGGCGTACGGAGGCCAAATTTATCACAATACCCCTGTGTGCGGCTTCCATTTGTATCATTAAGTTTACTTCTTAGCTGAATCAAAATAAACATGTATCTTTTATAAGCAGCGGTAAAATCTAATTTCTTTTCCTTGATAAAAATGAGATCAGAATAGCTCTTAAATGTAAGACATACTGAATAGAATCTTCTCTGTTATCAGTCGTGTTCAAAAATGTCACCGAAAGTTCAGTTACATCTCAACTGGGAATTTCATTCTCTCATTAATACGGACATCTCACCAATATTCTACCCTTTTTTTAATATTAATGTCTTTAATGCACCCACTAACAATTTTTGGAAGAATTAGTTAAACTTTACCACATGAACAAATAAATATCCTACGACATATAGTTTAGATTATTAAATGCTTATCATTGTACAATCTTTTTTCTTTATTTGTTAGTAAAGTGAATTTAAATGGGTCCCCTAGCCTGGAGAAACACTAGGTGCAGTTGTAGGGTACAGTGACACCAGATCAGTACCTTATCCATCACACAACCAGTCCCACATTGCAGTTCTTGGTTAAGTTCATCCCACCTTCATCATCTATACACCTGGCTAACAAGTTTATGTATGTACTGTGCAACCGAGTACAATAAAAAAAGTAACAACGGAACCTTAAAATTAGACATGTGCAATTCCTTATTTAAATTCTCGTCCGCTCCTTCAAAATGAATTGATATCTGGCACAGCGTTTGCAACATGGCTGTGAAGAGCTTCCCCTTTACTTAATCACACAGTTTTCTCCCGTTTTCGCGCCTGACACGGAGCGTATTGCTCGCATCCCGTCAATTATCCCGAGCGATCAGAGGCACTGCGCCTCCTTTGACCGGCGCCTGACTGACGCCGAGCATCTTTCCGGCCTTTGATGGCGCGCCATGTCTCTGGAGCCGGTCTCGGCTGCGCGGTAGCCGCCGGAGCGCTCGCTCGCTCGGAGCGCCGCTGGGGCTCTCCGCTGGCGCGTACGCCGACCGTCCCCAGCCGGAGGCTGAGTTAAGAGGGGCCGCGGCTCAGGCAGCGCGGTGGCAATCTCCAGGGCAAGATTGGAGCTTTTTCCCCCAACTTCACCAAACAACGTTTCAGATCGCAGAAATCAATGTCGACTGCGCGTCACTACAGACAGTCTCTAAAGCTGAAAGCCCTCTGAAATCCACTGGGGCGCGCAGTCTAAGCTAAAAAAAAAGTCTGTGACAATCTTTTTATTTTCTCTTTTCCTTCGCTAATCATCAGCCATTTTTCTGCTGAAAGTTTGTTGCAATTTCTATTTATGACGTGTCCCGGGGTTGAACACTGTATTTGTATTAATCAAGAAACATTCATCTTCCCCATTACACACTATTTACTTTTTCTCTTAAGGATGGCTTATTAAAAATTGTCAACAAAGTACTAATTAATTAACCATTCCTTGGAATAAGGACTTTAGGAATGAATAGGAATATTCACATACATCCTTCTTCTAACCTCTGCAAAATGACTTAAAAGTCGGAATTATAGTACAAGCGTCAACTAATAAGGCTGCTCTTCTCTGATGCTCAAGCAGGTTTGTTGCTTTGTACCTTCCCCTTCCAGTATAGATGTTTGTATTTTGCATTTTAGATTCTACCTTCACATAGACCTTTACATGGTCGGGAAGGCAGGTAGGAGACTCTGGATGCTAACTGGGACTGGGAATGTTCTAGATGGTAAAGAGTGGTCAAATTGGGAAAGGGAGAGAGTGACACAGGGAGGTAAACATGCATTCCACTAAACTTTCATCTGTGTTTTGTTATTTCTGCATTCCCGTAGTGAAATATCTGACTCAGATCAGGACATCAGTGAGAGTAAAAAGCACTTTAAACTAGGTGAAGAGAGTCAGGAGTATTGTGCATGTCTGTGAACGGTTCCCATGATTTAACCATCTATGGGAGAGGAATATTATTCCAGGGTCTCAGAATCAGTTGGAGGCCCTTTGTATATAAAAAACTCTCATTTTGATCCATTAAATCGGTAGAAGCAGGGAATTATCATCTTATTTTTTTCCCTTCTTATTTTTAAACTTTCAAATTCCAACAGCGACAGAAAAAAGATGAACCTTTGCTTGAAAATATTTAAAAACATGGTGGATAGGCATCCCTGTCATCTGCAGAAATTCCAGCATCACAGTAACAAGAAAAAAAAAAGACAACAAAAGTTGGTTGAAAATAAACAAACCCAGCAGTGTTCAGGACAAAGAGCCTCAGGTCGGAACTGCCAGACTGATGTAATCATATTCCTCCCGAAAACCACCCGGCAAACAAATCGCGGGCGACGCAAGGCCTGCGGGCAGCCGTCTATGGCTCTTACGCTGAGAACACAGCTTGAAACAGTGTAACACATGCAGTATACACAAGTGGGGACTAATTCATGCCCCGAGGCAATCCTGGAGCGGGCGGATGGTTTCAAACTGTTTGATACGAATGAGACAGAATGGCAGCCATTTGTACATAGTAAATAGGCTAACCTTTGTTGTCAGTTGGTTTGGATGAAGTGATGCACGCTTTTAGAAGTTATTTATGTACAAGAAATCTGGGAGGGTCTTAAGATGCTGGGATAGTCTTACAGGGAAATGCCATTAAATAACAGGGGAGGGTCTATTTAAAGATCTCAGGACTCCAGCAATCATATGATCTTGCAGCCTCTATGTTATTATTTAGCGTTTTATAAATTGCTTGAGTTATGCAATAAAAAGGTTGCTGTCAATCAGGGAATTGTGTAAGTTCTAATGGCAGCCGGTTTATTATATGAAAAACAGTTATATCCAAAACTATCTGTGTACTTTCTGTAGTGGTAACGCATTGTTCATAGACTACAGTTTCCTTCTATCCATTTATCCATCCATACATCCATGCATCAATACGGCCACCCACCCCTCGATCTCTCTATCTGTTTACCTTGTACTTGTATGGACATGACAGGAACTGGGGGCTTGCTTCTTGCTTTGAAGGGACACCCTGTAGGGCATCCCAGTCTAGTGCAGAATGGACTACGGTTTCTACCATGTGAATATGGAAAACCTTAGTGATCACAATCTATAGTTTAATTATAAAACTAACTCTATTTAGCTCACTTTACTTACAATATGATTATTAGCCGTTGGAAAAGAGCTTTGCAGGGAAGCACCATCATTTGCACCCTAGGAATCTGTTACACCTGAGATGATCTTCTCCAGCGCTGGAAGCACCATTTACGGAGTAACAGCTCTTGACAAACCCTGTTCCTGTATATTTACCTTAACCTCTAGATTCTTTAATAAATCCCACACTGCAATGGTCCACCACTGTCCGCCTTTGTCCGTGACATTCCTTCTGACCTGCTTGGTTCACCGTTCTGCCTCAAACATTAAGGCAGTAGCCAAACGAAGTGCAGGGAAGTATAATAAATTATTTTTTGAATAAACTTTTACATGTTAGTATGACTCAACAACTGTTCGCAAAAAGCCTGAAGAGAAAGAACGCAGCCAGTGTGACCAAAGAAACAGTTTAAAATATTCTGCTCTCTTCTCTGCTTTTTTTATGCTGTCTTTTCTTTTCTCCCCGACCACACAACAAAACACTCTCTCTTAGACTATCTGAAAATCAGGAAATAATAAAGACCAAGAGCTGTTTCAGCAAGCATATTTCATATTTTATTTGTCAAACACCTCTTATAACAGGTCAGCAGATATCACCTGACAAAATAAAAAAAGTCACAAAAGTACTGCCATCATTTCTGGTCCTTTCTGTCTGGTCTATCTGTGACGTTTATTATTTTTAGGCGATATCTCTGTGTTTCTGCACTGAATGTCTGCGGTATTGTGCTTTGCGAGTTTCGTTTGCATGTTGGCAGATGGAACAGAGCTGTTCATTAGTGACGCGTTCACTTCAGGCTGCGAATATATACACCTGTGCCACTGAATCGATCCGCAGCACCATGTGCTTTGAGAGGTTCCTGTTTGGATTCCAGCATCAGCTTTTCCTGTCTATTTTTCTCAATTTCTCCATTTGCAGCCATTTTATAGGCCCTGACAGGCTGCTTGCCAACTTAAAGACATGCTTGGCATAAAAACAAATCATCTCAAGATGTCAGGGACAATGTGTAGTAGATATAGTTATTTATTTGACTCGTATTACTCCCTAAGTAAAGCTGTTATAAAATACATGAGCAATATGGTACTTTGTCTGTATACACACACACATACCCACACACACACACACACACACACACACAGTCTTTTGCTATTTAAGGTCTTTATTGTTTTGTAATTAGCTGATTAATTTTGGTTTTTATTTGTATTATATGGGTGATAATTGACAGTTTATCCTCCAGGTATTCCTGTTTCCTACCACAGTCCAAAGACAACTGGTTGAATGAACTGGTGTATTTATATTGTGGGTGTGCGTACACTGTGATGAACCGGCATCCAGTCCAGGGCGTCCCCTGTCCTGTGTCTCCTACGATTGGCTTTAGGCTCACAGTGACCCCGTGTCGGATAAGCAGTATAGAAAATGCATGTGTGTATTTTAGCACCTCTGAAGTTGTATTTGTGGGCCTTGGGGCAATTCTCCATTGTAGTAGATAAACGCGGAGGGACAGCTATGAGAGAGCATGTAGTGCCTAACGTTTAAATCGATAGGTGTACAGGCCAGTCGTTCATAAACGCCAGCCTATGTCATCAGTCTGCGTGCTTCAGGGGTTTTTAACACGCATCCGCATGTTAATTAGTCATCGTTTCAGACATCAGCAGCAAAGTGAGTGCAAAGTTCCAAGGTTGAGTCAAGGTTGGCAGCGAAATAGGGAGCATGGTCTCCTCGGTGTATAGCAGCCACAGAGTAGTCCCTGGACACTCTCCATAGCTGGGGGCGCTGTCTGTGGCCCAGTAAACATGTACATCATCCCAGACTTATCTTTTTTTCCCTGCTTGAGTGCCTGTGGTTGTGGAACTGGGGTGGTGGGGGGGGGGGTGTCGACTTCAGACACCTGTCCCCAACTCAGGTTTGCATTTAGTATGGTGTAAGCTGCTTATTACAATGTCTCAAGTAGAAAATGTATGGGGTCCATTTCAAATAAATGCCCTCTGTTTGTAGAACCTCCCAGAACCCAATTTGATCCATTAGGAAGGCGGATTTCAAGTGAGCAGACGTGCGGTGTCTGTAATTATTGCTCTGGTCCATGGTGGCATCCCTAAGACCTCTGATGTGGTTTGTTAAGGGAGTTTCAAAGAAGGATTCACAGGGTAAACGAGGTTGCATTGATGACCCCATCATTAGATTCTCCCGATTCAGCTCCGTCCGTTTTTAACGAGTCGTAAGTTTTCCAGGCTTAATGAATCCGTGTTTCCGAAGCCCTCAGTCCACCACAGCAGAGATGACTTTCTCCAAAAATATATGAGTTAAAAATGATTTCTTTTGCCCTTTTGCCTATGCTGTTGGTCAATTATAGCATAATATTGATTCACTAGTCTGTGGCTAGTCATTATACAGTGTGGGAATATATTCTAGAATGATAAAATCATTTTAATAGCTCATCCCATTATAAGTCCATCTTGGGCCATTGCTAACGTCTCAGCAAACTGCTACCTACCGTCAAACTAATGTGTCCAGTATCCGACCCCATATGTAAACCGAGAGAGATTCCGTTATTTTATCCAAACAGTTCATGCATATGTAATGTTATTATATACAACCTAATAATTCCATGCCTCTGCTTGCTAAGAGCAAAGAAGCTAATGAAAACGTAAACAGAATAAAATGATATGAGAGTTTAACGATTTCCGCAGCGTTCATTCATTAGACTTTGTCAAGCCTTAAATCTGGACCGCGGCGTCCAATCACGGAGCTCCGGCTCCCCGAGTCGGACCAACCCAGCGTCAGCAGCGTGCCACTAAGCCCGCAGATGGGGCAGCCTTGGAACAGGAACGCGCTCCAGAATCCGTGACCCGGGCCGGCCTCACGGAGCTAAATGAGCTCCCCAGATGGGGCTGGGCCGTGGGGAAGGGGGGGGGGGCACAGCCCCAGGTCAGCAGATGGTTCTGTCATTATCACTCGCAGCCGTACCTGGCTGTACGCGCCGCGCACGGCGCAGCTGTGCAGCTCACTCTAACGCGGGTCTGCAGGAGCATCCATTGTTCTCCTGTTCTCCGCCCCACGCGTAATATATGTCTTTGCCATGGCCAGCAGCGCGAGTCTCCCCTCAGGTGTAATCTCTCATCTGGGACTCTGCCTCATTCCCTCTTCTACTCCCTCCCCATGTCGCCGAATGGAACCGGGAGCCTTGGCCGAACTTTTTCATGGTGACATTTTTAACGGTTCTGAATTGTGGAGTAGCTCTTTTTATTTTTTTTCTCCTTCATCTTTGTGTGTGCGTGTGTGTGCGTGTGTGTGCGTGTATGTGCGTGTGACATTTTCTTGAAAACGTAGCCTTCAACAGAGATCTTGTCAGTGCTTTCTGAGGCTGCATGGCGCTTATTTAATATTTAATCCTGTCTGAGAATCTCAGGCTTGAGGTTAGGAGAGCTCTTCTTAGGGAGATATTATTCTATGTATGGGACATATCTCACTTTATAGTTACATAGCATTTATGTTACAGAAGAGCCAATTGTCATATATGACTATTTCACATAACAATGGAGCCATGATGAAAGATCCATCCGTGCCATTTGCTTAAAATTCAACAAAGGCATTAAAAACAATGGTAGTATGAGTAGAAGCAGAACATATTTCATTTGATGCATATGGCCTGTTATGCACAGTGCCTGAGTAGCTAGCATTGGGGGCCAGTTATTCTGACATTGTGGGGACCATATTTTTTTTATTCTCCACAAGGGGAAACTTAGTTTTATAAAACTATGTGAATGCAATCAAAAAACTGAAAATGCCAAAAGTCTTGTATTTTGTTTGGTTACTTATGGTTAAGGTCAGGGCTGGGTAGGGGTTAAGGGTGATTAGGGTTTTTCCTATAGGAATGAATGTACAAAGATATGAATACAACCGTGTGTGTGTGTGTGTGCGCGTGTGTGTGTGTGTGTGTGTGTGCGTGTGTGTGTGTGTGTGTTTGCTCCATGTACTCCAGTCTTCTCCTGCAGTCCAAAGGCATGTAGCTGGGCTACACTGCTTTCTCTAACTTGCCCACAGTGTGAATGTGCACCCTGCCTTGTACCCTGTCGGTCTTGAAGTAGCCTCCAGGCTGACTGGAAGTGGTTGGATAGATGACTCATTATGATGGTTACAAAACCAAATAGTTGTAAAGAAAATGTTTGGGAAAACCTAGATCTATCAGAGTATAAGGAACCTAGACTATCTGTTAGCAAGTTCAGGAGAAAACCAGACAGAAGCCAAAATATGTATTTCTATGTGGAAAATAAGATTAGGAGCACCATTCAGTCTCACCCATGGTTATTTCTACATTGGGGTTGAAACTCCCCATCAATAAATCATTACAGCAAGATTCCCATCCGCAGGCTGCATGGCCTGAAGAGAAAAACACATTTAGAGATAATGGATGCTGCGGAGTAAGAGGGCCAGAGAAGTTCAGTCTGATTACGTAAGTGCAGGTGTTTGCACTGATTTTCTTCCTCTTTTATACTTTCCAGCATGAACATCGTCGTCATGGTGGCTGGGCTGTCCTCCTTACTGGTGAGATACAGACCAGCAGAGAGGGAATGTTCTCCAAGTCAGATGCAGAAATGCCTGTGTTTTATTTCACTGGATTATTTGCATTGTTTATGGGTCTGGGCATTGCATAATTAAAAATCAGCTGTCTATAACTGGTCTGCAATTGGTAATCTATATAT
>JABFEA020000021.1:8453492-8466426 GCA_019775915.2 Cyphomyrus plagiostoma | reverse complement strand
AGCCCCTCCTCCGCCCTGCAGCGCCTCCAGAGTCCCTCCTCCCCCCTGCAGCGCCTCCAGAGCCCCTCCTCCCTCCTGCAGCGCCTCCAGAGCCCCTCCTCCCTCCTGCAGCGCCTCCGGAGCCCCTCCTCCTCCCTGCAGCGCCTCCAGAGTCCCTCCTCCCCCCTGCAGTAGCTCCAGAGCCCCTCCTCCTCCCTGCAGCACCTCCAGAGCCCCCCCTCCTCCCCCCTGCAGTGCCTCCATAGCCCAGGCCCGGCTCTGCCACGTCCCAGAGACTATCCTTGCCATCGCTGTACCCACAAGGGCTACTCTGCCCCCAAAGGCGGCTCTGCCCATGTTCCAGGCTCCCGGCCCACAGAGGGCTACACCCCTGAGAAACTGGCTCCCAGCCGAAGGGGCCCTATCGCTTATGCACATTCTCTCAACCACCGTGCCACATCTACTCTACATCCATTCTAGGTGTCCCAGCTTTGCCCTGCTCACCTCCAAGTGTCCTGCCAGTGCCAACCTCATCTTCTGGTGTCCCTCTGATGCCCATCTTGTCTCCTGTTTTTGCCTTCTCACTGCCTCCTGGTTAATTTCCAGCAGTCTTCTGATCCCCTCATGGTCACTGCCAGGCTAATGCCCGACTTCCCAGTCACCGCTAGGCCGGGTTAGGCTGACCTGGGAGATGCCCAGTCAGAGGATTTAGAGTGGGACCCTCTGGGCCTTACCCTAAATCCTGCTCCATGGGCCCCCGCCTCAGCCCAACATCCCATGATCCAGTGCTAGGTCCTTCTACACTTAGTGGTATTGGCTGGGGCCCAAAAGAGGGGCTGGCTGAGTCATCTCCCAGAGCGGGAGACGGGGACATGCTATCCACGCCAGCCACTCAGGCTCTTGTTTGTCCAAAGATGTCCACCAGGACAACTCTCCAGCTGTGGCTAAGAGGGAGGGACTGGTGGCCCCCTCATGCTCCACCCCTGCAGTTCCCTCAGTATCCACCTGCTCTGGTCCTGCAGTTCCCTCAGTAGCCACCTGCTCTGGTCCTGCAGTTCCCTCAGTAGCCACCTGCTCTGGTCCTGCAGTTCCCTCAGTAGCCACCTGCTCTGGTCCTGCAGTTCCCTCAGTATACACCTGATCTGGTCCTGCAGTTCCCTCAGTATCCACCTGCTCTGGTCTGGCAGTTCCCTCAGTATCCACCTGCTCTGGTCTTTCAGTTCCATCTTCCCTCTCCCTCTCCAGCCTTGCTGGTCCTCTAAGGCCCTTTGGTTCTGTGGTCCAGATTGGCCCTGCCTTGCTGATGATCAGGCCCAGAAGGGTCCAGGTTCCAAGGTCGCTGCTCAGCTCTTCAGGGTTCGTGAATCTCCCCAGACATACTCCGTATCTGCTGGCCATACCTCAATCCTTGTTCTAGTTCCCTGTCCTGTCTTTGTTTTGCCCTGGCTTGTATCCCTTATTACCCCCTCTGGTGTTTCCATCCCTGTCTCTGTTGTTCCCCCACTTGCCTGCCCCATTCTGGTGTGGCATGTTCTGTCCGTCCCTGTCTCTCCTGCTCCCTAATCCTCATTGATGTCTAGCATTTGTCTCTCTAATCCCAGGTCTGTTGCATTTGATTTTATCCTGTGTTTCATCTGTGCGGTTTTGGTGTTGGTCTCTCCTGTTGTCCTTATGGTTTCTGGTTTGACCCCTGCCTGTATTATTCCCCTTGTGGTACTATGTGTCCTGTCCTGTCCAAGGGCTCTGTCCCTCTGGTCTTTTGTGGTGTCTCTCATGTGCTCTGTAAGTCCTGCCATGCCCTGTCTTATCTGGTGCCCCATCTGGTGCCAGCCTTGTGTGTCCACCCAGTTCTGTCTCCTCGGTCTCCACCCGTGTTGGTGTTTCGTGCCCAGACAATTCGGTTGGGGGTTGTATTGTTATGTTCTGCCTGCCTTGCCCACCTAACCATCCTGCCTCCTCTCTAGCGTAACCTCCACGAGCCATGCTTGTTGCATGTTGCCCCTTGCTAATCTCAGTATTTAAGTATCTGTTTCTCTCACCATTCCCAGTCTGGTCATTAATGTCGCTCTTTCTGTCTGCCCTTGTCCTTCCTCATACTGACCTTTTCGTTTTGACCCCTTGCAGTCTCGTTTGTTTTCCAGCTCTTGTTTAGTTCTGCTCAGTTTTAGTTCCGATAAAACCCCTCTTCTGTTCACCAAACGCCTGCCTTCTGGTCCTTCGTCCTGGACATCGCGACAGTGAAGATGTGGAGCTCCACTGCAAAGTGACTTATCTGTGTGGTTACCTGAGCCGCCAGTTTATTTTTACCTCCTCATGCGCCTCCTCATTCTTTAGCGGCACGGGGAGACGGTGCTTCGTTTGGCTTCATCCCTGACAAAAGATGGATGATCCCAGAGTCCTTGGTGATTCACTATGGCTGCCAGGGGTTCCAAAATAGCAAACTATTTTTCATAACCACAGTGTTACAACGGAGTCTGATGCAGCAGGGCGTGCTAACATTTGCCATCCTACACTGTGGAACAGGGATTAATTTCAATTTCCTTTCGGTCAAAGTTAACTTCCAGAATTAATGTATCAAATTTGCACTGGCGGCAGTAACAACAGCAATTCATTTGAATTAATTTTTAATTGTAAGGCAACTGGCTGGCTGTCTTAAACGTTACAGTGACAGGGGTAAAATGCTGGGTGCGCCTCGTATCCAAATCGTTAAACCAGAAGCATGAGAAGAGACATCGAGTACATTAGCCCCTTAGAGGGACATTGTAAAAAATGATATTATGCACCATTTTAATACATAACAAAGTGCTCTTTTCATCTGCTTTCATTCAATATTATCATGTGACTGGGCTATACTGCACATTTATGTAATTTTGATGGCTTTCTACTGATACATTGGATGAGAAATACATCTGTTTTGCTATTTGTAAATCTAGATATTGAGGGTGGTCTGTTAGCAAACCATGCAGTCACCGAGTGGTTGAGGCCCTTTCATCCTCCCGGGATACTGGAGGGGACATGTGCGCCTACCTAAAGAGGGAACACAGATGACACTCGACTCATATATAATCTCCCAAAGACACGGGATAAAAATGTGAAGCAGCAACATCACTTTCACAAATAAACCCCCAATGACACCAAATACACACTGAAATTCTGTTGACACAAGAACCAGACAAACCTCCCCTGACATAAAACCTACACAGAGATAATAACACTCTACGCACTAACCACAAACTGCACTCAAGTGAGCTCACAGCTCTGCTTTGCACTTCACAGATGACTTAGCTGTAAAGTTTTCTAACAGTCCTACATTCACTCTGTAGTTTTATGCCAGTTCTTATAGTTCTTCATATCAGTACCGTCCGGCTTGTCTCTCCAGTCATTAAGCATTCTAGGCAAATGAAAACTTCTTATGCTCCGAGAGTGAAGAATCACCCGAGTGCCAGGGAGGAAGTTGCTAAATTATATCTCCGCGGACATCAGCAGCCTTGTAAGACTCAGCGTGACACCCGGGGGCAGGAGGAAGTCCCACCCACTTGGACAAGATCTGTAGCACCGGTGAGGTGCTCAGCGGTGGGCCCGTCTGTCACCTGAGCAGGATGATTTATTTGTTCAGGTTCCATCACCTATAGCAGCCTCATATAGCTAAAAAGTTCTGAGCGGCGGCGGAACACCAAGCTCAAAGCAGTCTGGTAAGCTGGTACTTAAATGACCTATCCTGGGCCAAAATCTGGTGCTGAGTATCTCTGCTTTCCCGTGTGCCTGGGGCCTTCCTTTGATAATGTACCATGACTTGGCCCACATGGATCATCACTCATGGCATCCCAAGCCTGAACACCCAGTCCAATCCAAACATATACATTCTCTGCATCCATTAGTTTCATGAATTGGATCCCTGTGCATGATCACCAACTTTCAGATACTATCATCTGTGATCAACGGACCACCTGTTCTCTGCACGTCATCTGATTTATGTATTAACATTTCTACTTTTTTTTTTTTACTTTCACAGTCTTGACTCATTAAAAAAGGGTTTAAGAAGCCTGTTTCCCTGAGATGTGAAAAATAAAAAAGCGTAATTTATATGAGTAAACAATTAATATAACACTATACTTTCTCTAAAAGACTTTTTTTTTGCTGTAGCAGAAGTTTTAATCAATCAATTTAAATTGAAAATGATTTATGATTATTATAACGACTGTCATGAAACATAACAAAATGTAAATGTGGAATAATGTTTCTGAGAACATTTTAAGCAGAGATCAACAGTTGCACTCGGCAGATCAATGCTGTATCAGAGGCTTATGCCAAAGGATAGACGCTGAGCGGAGCAACAGCCGGCTTTATGACTCACTGTGGACGACTCCGAAGACTTTCTTTGCTTCTTGCGTTGTTTAAATATAGCAGAAATTTGTTGAATAACGTTTGACTTGTGGCTCAAACATTCAACCTCAGTACCCAACTCTGTTAAAATCTGTAGAAGGTGAAACCTTCCCGCAAACCCTGTGAACTATATGCATAGTATTCAGTTGCACTGGCATTTTGTGGAGATGATGTTTTTACCTTGTGGGTAACAATGAAATAATCTACTGTTACTCCTAAGTGCTATAGTGTATCTCAGGTCTTTGACATTAAGCTGAATTCTGTACTTTTCTGTCAATCTAATCTTCAGTAATTAAATCCACCAAAAATGTGATCAAATACAAGAGCGACTAGTATGTAAGAATTTTTTGGTAATAAAGATACTGGGAAGATGTTGTGGCAATAAATAAGGCCAATTTTGTACCACAGCAACAATTTTTCAGCTTCTGTCCCCCTATATTTTTCTGGAAAGTGCATGGGAATCTTTACATCTACTCAATATCAGAGGAAAGCGTGCGATTGGCTGAGAGTCCAGGCATGATAAAGAGAGGCCCTGTCCCACAGCGGGCTGCCCCCGCATAGCTGGCAGGTTTGTCCCTCGCAGGCCTGGCCTGGGAGCAGATGGTGAGGTGCGAGGGTCACGCTACGCCGGGGCGGTGTCTTTCCAAGCCAAAGGACACAGAAACTTCCGGATCCTCAGGCCAGGCTTAATGACACCTGGGTGTGTGGGAGAAACTGTGGCCCCGGTGATTAGTAAGGCAATCTGATTGATCTCTTATGCTTGATCACAGAATTGTTAATAAAGTCTAGCTGAAGTCCCAACTGGGTCCTTATTCAAAAAAACTGTCGATAATGTTTAAAACTTGAATACATTCTGGATAATCTTTTCTATTATAACAGACACACTGAGTTCTATCTTCGACACAAAATATTATAAATACAAGAGTTCTTACCAATTGGATTGTACAGAGGTAAAGAACATGTACTGAGTATAGTGGATTGGAACATTGGATTGGATTTGAACATTGGATTGGAACATTGGATTGAAACATTGGATTGGATTGGAATACTTTCTTTTTTTCCATCGTATTATTTTAATGTATAACGTACCACATGACATTAGCAATTACCATATAATTTTAGTAATCATGGTATGACCTTTGTTTAAATGCTGAGTAATTATGCATGTTTTCACAAATACCAATCCCATAATATGACTCCCCATTTTCTATAACCAGTTAAAATGAGAAAGCTTTGAGTACCGTTTGTCATTCAATGCTGCTATAATAAATCACCTTGAATACACAACACAATAAAAGAGACAGGAATCACCCACAAGCCACTGTAAAAGAACAACCAATGAAGAAATCACATTTACGTAAAAAAATTTTAGCAGCCACTTTTGTCCAAATGAGTCAATGAGAAAATAGCTAGTCCAGAACACGTAAATACATGCATATAATTATTGGTTTTATTTACAGTAACAGGCAGAAATGTGCAGAATAATCCGCTAGTTTGCTAAGCAAAAAAAGGGGTTAGCAAGAAAATCATCATATAGAATTAGTGATGATTAGAGGGTGATACAAATTTCCTTTTGAGAATAAAATATCCAAAGAATGAAAGAGAATAAATATACAAATATCTGAGACTAAAATATCAAAAGCACACTGGCCAGATATGAAACAATTAAATGTACAGATTTTCTGTTGGGTCTTTGACCTACATAAAATCACCTCTGTAGCAACGGCCACATTGATTATACAGTATATTGAAGTGTTCAAAGCACTCATGTTACGTGGTACGGTAAAGGGCATATATTGTGCATATATATACCATATCCATATTGTGTGTATAGTATATATAGATATTTGACAAACTCCACTTCATGACGAAGCTGTGAGGTTTGTTGGGGAAGCAGGACAGGTAATGAACTTCTTCCAAGATCCCAGAATTGGTTCTACGGATTTGGGAGAAAAAAGAAAACGACAACCCTAGAGGAATAAAGCCAGGCCATTTCCGGAACTGTGAGAAGGCTTAAGAATCCTCTGAGCTTTGCAGGACTTCATTCTTGATTCATTTTCCATGGCAGATTTTCCTATTATAGAAATAATGGCTATATGATGAGGCTTCAATAAAAGCAGAAGATACAAATTATAGCCTGACTGTTAACTCTTAAGTTCCAGAAAGAATATTTTTGTTTTCATTTTTCTGGTTAAGAATGGTGATTATTGATTTTTTCTGTGAAAGACCACAACAGTGAACATGGACTGCAGGTATTACAGCAATTATATATACATATTTGCAAATTTTCCCCAATGTCACTTCCAGTAAATGAACTTTGTAAATAAAATTTGTCTTTTTAAGACCGATATCATATGATCTTAAATACATGACTTTATATTTAGGTACTATTGATATTGAAACAACTATGCAGATATATAATTAAATGTCAGTGTAAAATTTTTAGTAGGGAAAAATGATATATGTCAAGACACAATAAAAGAAGGACTGGAGAGCAGGAATGTTTATTTGTGTGCTTATTCAATAAAAACCAACAAGAGCAGGAAAAAAAAACGGGACCACAGGGTATCAAAATGGGAAGCCTAGCGCTGGAAAGAACACAGACAACAGGAGGACTGATGTTAATGATCAGACTGGGCATGATGAGACAAATAGGGACTTACAAAAAACTAACGAGGGGCAACAAGTATCAGGTGTGGCTCATCAGGGCCTTGTGAGAGAGGAGACAGGAGGATCAAGAGGGCTAGATGTACCCCCCCCCCCCCCGCCTCCACAACATGGCATGCCCAGTGGGGACCAACGGGACTGAATGTGCAAGGGTAGATACACCGGATAGGACAGGGCACGACATGATTGACAGGGTACATGGGACAGGTACCACACTGACAAAACAGACCAAACACAAGACGGAACAAAGCGCCCAGGAGAATGGTCCAAAGGGACAAACACCAGACATCAACGGAGATTAGGGAGCAGAGGAGACCGAGACCAGGGACCATAAGGACAACAGGAGAGATCAACAAAGAAAGCCACACTGAGGAAACAGGCCAAATATGGGACAGGATCAAGGACAACAGGATTAGGGAGACAAACACCAGGCATCAATGAGGACGGGGAAACAGAAGAGACAGGGACATAGACAGACAGATCATGCCACACCAGACCAGAGGGTGTCAGAACATCAGTGGGGCTGGAAGGCACTGAGGGATCAGCAGGGCAGGAGCAAGAGGGCACTAAGGGGACAGCAGGACAGTATGGCGCTGAGGGGACTGCTGAGCCGGAGGGTGTCGAGGGGACTGCAGGGCAGGATGACGCTGAGGGGACTGCTGAACCGGAGGGTGTTGGGGGAACTGCAGCACAGGATGGCGCTGAGGGGACTGCTGAGCCGGAGGGTGTCGAGGGGACTGCAGGGCATGATGGTGCTGAGGGGACTGCTGAGCCGGAGGGTGTCGGGGGAACTGCAGGGCAGGATGGCGCTGAGGGGACTGCTGAGCCGGAGGGTGTCGTGGGGACTGCAGGGCAGGATGGCGCTGAGGGGACTGCTGAGCCGGAGGGTGTCGAGGAGACTGCAAGACAGGATGGCGCTGAGGGGACTGCTGAGCCGGAAGGTGTCGGGGGAACTGCAGCACAGGATGGTGCTGACGGGACTGCTGAGCCGGAGGGTGTCGAGGGGACTGCAAGGCAGGATGGCATTGGGGGGACTGCTGAGCCGGAGGGTGTCGAGGGAACAGCAGGGCAGGATAGCGCTGAGGGGACTGCTGAGCCGGAGGGTGTCGGGGGAACTGCAGGGCAGGATGGCGCTGAGGGGACTGTTGAGCCGGAGGTTGTCGGGGGGACTGCAGGGCAGGATGGCGCTGAGGGGACTGCTGAGCCGGAGGGTGTCGAGGGGACTGCAGGGCAGGATGGCGCTGAGGGGACTGCTGAGCCGGAGGGTGTCGGGGGGACTGCAGGACAGGATGGCGCTGAGGGGACTGCTGAGCCGGAGGGTGTCAAGGTGATTGCAGGGCAGGAGCAAGAGGACATTAAGGGATCCGCCGGGCCGGTGCATGAGGACACCGCAGTTCCTCTCCTGGTCACAGCCAGAGAGGTGTCTGGATGAATATCATCAGGCAGACAAAAGTCTGGGTGACTGGCATGAATAGTGTGCCCCCATTTCCCCCACCTGAAGACGGAGACTCACCCAGCTCCTCTTCAGGGGTCTAGCTAACACCATTGACCTATCTGCACCGGGTCAGTATGGACTTCTGGCTAAGGCGGGGGACCATGGAGCAGGACTTAGGGCAAGGTTCAAAGGATCCCCCTCTAAGTCCTCTTGGGTGACATCTTCCGAATCAGTTCCATCCGGACTGGCGGTGGCCCCAGAACTGGGCATCAGGCTGGTGGCGGCTGTTGAGGTGGGTGTTGTACTGGTGGCAACTGGCAGGAGATAGAGTTGACATTGAGGAGGCCACCCAAGCAATGAAGGGAGACAAGGCAGACTCCAGCTGCTGTTCTCTATGGGATGGCAGACAAAGTAGAGCAGGCCCAGCAGCCCAAAACTGCGTTCTGATTGGGGAGTAGTTTCACTTGGGCTGAACGTAGGCAGAACAGCATCTCCTGGGTCAGATTAGGGTAGCACAGCAGCTTTGGGACCAGGTTCAGGCGATGTGACCCCGGGACCCTGGGAATTAGCCAGAGCAGCTCTCATGGGGACTGAAGCCTAGAGCCTAGACCGTGAGCATAGAGACCCCATCTAAGCTAGGTGCCAGGAGCATGGGGACAGAGCCCCCCTCTGGGTCACTGACCTGGGTCTCGGACTGCTGAGATCCTCTAGGCTTGAGAGATATGGGTGTAGTCCCTCGCGGGCCAGACTCTAGAGCACAGGTGTCAGACTCCAGTCCTGGGGGACTGAAGTCCTGCACATTTTTGGGTTTCCCCTCGTTTAACACACCTGATTCAACTGCTTGTGCTAATTACCACATAGCTGTTGAGCTGAATCATTTGTTGTGGAACGAGGAAAGAACTAAACTACACAGGGCTGCGGCCCTCCAGGACCGCAGTTTGACACCCCTGCTCTAGAGGCTAGGATGATGTGCGGGCGGCCCCTTCCAAGCTGGACTCTGGAAGATTAGGAGTAGCGGGCACCTGTGGACTGGATTCTTGAAGTTTGGACAGAGCAGAGGTCACTCCTGGGCCGGGCTCTGGAGGTTCAGCGGTGCCATTCCCAGGGCAGGGCTCTGGAGGCACTGGGTCTGGCCAGTAAGTGGCCACAGGCACAGCCCACTTCCTCTGTTTCTTTCTCCTTCAGCCAGAGCATGGAGTTGTGGAGAACTGATGGGCTGAACGGTGGTGAGCTGTAGAGAGCTGGCAGACTGAATGGCTACATGTGGTCGGGAAGCCGTGAGCCAAGTGGTATCACCTCCAAGTAGCCGCTGCATGTCCTCCATACAGTGTTGGACTGGACATAGATTTAGGTGAATTGGTGGCTGTAAATTTCCCATAGCATATGATTCAATATGTTAGTTTGTATCTTCCAATGAACTGCCATCTTATCCAGGGTGGCTCGTTTTCGTGCTTCCCAGGATATGCTGCAGGGTCACAATGAGTCCCTGTAACTGGAAAAAAAGAAAGAAAGAAAGAAATATAATATAAGTATGTCTACAAGTGCTTTGTATTATGCTTTAAACATACGGTATATAGAACAACTTGGTGTACTGTAGTAAAAACACATTCAGATATATGTTCTTAATCACAGTATGAAGATATTTACATCTATATTTATATATGGATTTGTGTATTTGGCATGAAGGTTTTGTGCTCTTCTTTAATGTTGAACATAGCCTTGTCTGTCGAGTGACTCCTTTATCCCTGAAATAATCTGCCCTTGGCCTCTGTGTGTGTCTGCAAGTGCCTGTCTGTGTGCGTGCATGAGAAACAGCAGACATAATAATCACTTTCCACATCTCTTGTTAACAGCCGATTGTATGTCATGAATATAGATGTGAGCCTGAGAATTCTGTCACGAATGAGAGGCGGCGGGGTATTGATTTATTGGTCCCTGAAGGCTCACTTGTCTTCTGCGGACTTCACTGGAAGTCCCCTCTAAGCTGGAAAAGGGGGCTTGTCAAAAAGAGCAGGCTTGGAGCGGGAGCCAAAGAGAGCTGGATGCGTGGGGATCTGGCTCTCCTGTTGAGATCAGTTGAACAGCTTACAGCTCAGAGCGGAGGTTTCCGGTGTTTGACAGGGAGCAGCTAGCCAGCTGTGCCATATACGCGTCTGATATACGACCTTCCCTTTGTGCCTTTGACAGCGGTTGCCATAGGCAGTGTAGCTCAGTGTGCTTCCTTTGGTGGCCACCTCTACCTCCTAAAACATGAACGCACACTGCTGCTTGCTGACCCTTCTTTTACCAAGCATACCTCGCCCCAGCCGTTTAGGTAGAAGTCTTTGTTTTCTTTTAAGTACTTTGAGGCAAAAACAGGGCAGAAAAATAAAGGAATGAGCCAGGAGGACTTCATTTCCAGTTATAGCTCTAGGTTTACTATGTTATTGATGGGAACTTTGAAGTCATAGTTTACAGTCTTGTGCAGAATCATGTGGATGGAGTTTCTTCAGGTAGGGTTGAAATAATCAAAACAACCCAAATTTGTCATTTTTCATCAAAGAAAACATTAGTAGGGCATCCATCATGTAGATACTCTCTCTTTCATCTGAGTGGAATGACCTAGAATATTGACCAATAACAATGAAAGAATGAAATAAATGAGAAATACATCAAAGAAATCTCACAGCAAGTGAGGCAAATGAGCACACTTACAAACATATGCTAATTGCTTCTGTATGCTAATTGCACTATATGTGTCTGTGGATGTGTAAGCTATCTGTGGATGTGTAAGCTATCTGTGGATGTGTAAGCTATCTGTGGATGTGTAAGCTGCTTGAAAAGCAGTTGAGCCTGAAATGCACTATAGGGCCTTTCCGGCTGAGAGCAGGGAACCAGTAGTACTGACATCCGGTGTGTGAAGGAGCTGGTGGAACACAGGGCAGGCAGCAGTGGGGATGAAACTCAGGGAACGGCGGATATCTGCAGACGCACTGCACCTCTGCGAGAAGATTATGCAAATCCCATGGGAGTGGATGGAGTCTTACCCTTCGCTGCTGTGAGGGCAGCAGATGCTGGAGAAGGATTGCGGGCATCATAAGTGGTGAAACAGGAGGTTAATGCAAATAGGTAGTGAGATATTTGATGATGGTAGACTTGCTTGGTGACTCAGTAGGCCCATTGTCCGTCTCTCTGAAGCCATTCTTCATGTATATTTCATGATTAATCAATGCATTTAATACATTCTTGGATCAGATAAAATAAATACATCAAAGTGACCTCATACTTCTACCAACTGATCATTTAGGTTTTCTTTTCACCTACTTCTTGAAGGACCACAAGGAGCCTGTCTGAAATCAAAGGACTTCCTGTGAGACATCTGTCTTGAAGGAACAACAATACATTACAAAAAATTGCTAAAAGTATTAGAAAATATTTTTACCCCTTAATCAAGGTAATACCTGAAAGATTCACATTTACTGCCACCATAACTTGTTAACTGTCAGCTTCATCTAATATCTTTGCATTTATTTTGGTCAATAAAAGCAGATAAAACATGTTTGTTTATAGAAATACTGCATTGACATAGCTGGATAACAGGTGTTGTAAAACATAAAGCGTTATGAAAAATATTAATTTTGATACTACACAAGAGTAGATACTGATTATGTGTATGTGTTAATACCCTATCTGTGGTTTAATGCACATATCATTCTGTTCAGCGACTCGTAAATTGTGATATGAATGAATGCAAATATATGACTATATTTCCATCTGGTAGGTTACATTTCCAAGACCTTACAGAGGCACCATTGAGCAGTTGTACCAGTGAGCAGGACGCAGGGATATTTGCTAGGAATTCCTTTTAGGACAAATATAAAGTCATACAACCAGATGTTATGATTTTTATTTTTACATTTAATTACATTCACTAAGAAAACATCTTGTTCAGAATAAACAATGGTGAGTAAATACAATATATCTAATGATTAATTTTTTGTGTCAAATTCAATACTAAAGCAAATCAAATGCATATGTCATTCATATAAAGTTAGTGGGTAGTATAAACTGGTATATATTACTGGTGAAGTTGCTCAAAAATGCAAAAATTTTGGGGAACGAGGCTAAGTTTGAAGAGGTGAGTCTGAGGTGAGGGAGGTGATTTAGCAGATCTGACAGATGTTGGGAGCTCTTTCCACCAGTGGGGGACGATGGTAGGAAATGAGTGAGCTCTGCAAAGGCAACGCCGTGCAGTACGAACTATTAAAAGCCCGGCCATTAATGAGTGGACCGGAGTGCAAGGGCTGTAGGGGTTGATGATGTTCTGCAGATAATGAGGTCCCAAGTCTTTTGTCGCATAGTAGGCCAGAAGCCTTTCCAATTAACTTGACCCTGGCCACAACTGGGAATCAATGGGGAGAGTTTGGGAAAAGGTGACATGCGTTTATCTTAAAAGGTCGAAACATTGACAGGCAGCTGTGGTTTGTGTCG
>JABFEA020000021.1:8414918-8426144 GCA_019775915.2 Cyphomyrus plagiostoma | reverse complement strand
CCCCCCCCCCCCCCCCCACCCCACCCCCCCCCCCCCCCCCCCCCCCGCCCCCGGCCCCCCCCCCCCCCCCCCCCCCCCCCGCTGTGGGGAAGTCTTGCTTTAAAGCGAAGTCCCAGTGCTTTATGAAGTCGTTGTCAGCTGCGATTGATGGACTCGGGCTGCGGTGCAGCAACGGCATAGCGTACAGCCCTTGCGGAGGGCACCACAGATACTGTGTGGCTACGATATCGGCTTTTCCAGACACGCTGTAATTAAAAAGCATATGTGGGACTGATCGGGTAAATGGAACAAAATCACTGAGTTATACAGGAACATGGCAAATGTCAAGATTCGAGATGCTCTGTTGCAGAGTTACAGAGAGCTCGGGCTTCAAATCTATAACTATTAATAACTTTTTTTGGATTTGCAATATTAATAATTAATAACTTTTTTTTTTCCATGGCATTTCATGATTGGTATTGCATACTGGGGTATGACCACCAAAAGTGGTAGCTGAAATAATTGTTTTAAATGACATGAATAATCTTAAGGAATAGTCCTTCGTTGTTCACTAGTAGTATGACAAAATGTAACATTCCTATGTGTGGGTAAATTGATAAATATGTTTTCCTTGTATCTCTTTTCAGCAGACAAAAGGCATTTTCTATGTTTGACTGTTATGGTTGGCTTTTAAACAAAATATATTTTGTTTAAAACCCTTAGTAGAAATTCTTAAGTAGTTTTCTGATTTAAAAACCAATGCTTCTTGTACACTGATCTGAAGGGTTTCATTTTATAAAATCCAACGTGAGTTCATTTACTTTAGCTTGTCAAAGAAATCGCAGAAAATCTCAATAACAAAATAATCTATATGCATCCTACCAGAAGCCCTTAAATCACAATGAAGATGATGGTCAGTTTCAAATTTTTACCTTTTGGGTATTAAAAGTTAATGAAGTGCTGCTGCTGTGTTGTGAGTGGGCGGATACTGTACCATTTCCTGCTTTTATAACCATAACGTTCTTAATATTGCTGGAGATGGTTTATTTCACAACACAACAAGTAGGACACAGAACCAGAACTGACCACGTCTTGGAGACATGATTTCTGTTTCCGTCGATTTTGCTGCTTTAAACTTTATAACAAAGCATGTTAAACAACTGGGACGATCGACCTTCATGAAGCATTCCCAACATTATGGAATCGATACTTTTCCTTTGATGGTATTTTGCGTTCCGTGTGATGTGCTTTTCTCTATTCTTTCAGGGAGCCCATTTGAAATGCGTTCTTGAGTTAAAATCACAAAGTCATGTGGAATGTTTAAAGTACTCAGTGGCCCGTTTCCCTAAACCATAGTAATTAATAATAATGTGATGAACTTCTTCAATGAATGGATTGTGTTATAAATGTTCAGTTATGTTGCCTCGCATTTTTAAGCATAACATCCATACCCCCCTGACTGCCATGCTCTGGGATTTATGTGGCCGAAGGAGAGACTTTTATTTTTTCTTTCTTTCAGATGTTACATACCAATGACTCTGAAGGATTTAAAAAGTTGCTCTCAGCTTTTCGTTTGCCTCCCAAACTGCCCCCCCCCCCCGTATTTGCCCTGCACCTTGGCTTCTTATATCTGTCAGACGGCTTCAGCGAGTCCTTCCACTGTTGAAAGACATCAGCGTTCAACCACAACTGCATTAGATGTTAATCAAGTTTCTGTGATGTTTAGGGAACGTTACCACAGCATATTGTTAATTACCAATTTAAAAATGCTCACTTGAGAATTACTTAACTTATATAACCCCTGCAACTGTATTTTTGCTCTGATCTAGTTGTTTCCTGTACTGAACCGCTACATATTCCTGCTCGGAAGCCAAAAATCTGGTTGCCCTCCCACCCAGTACAGGACAGACTACCCGATTAATATATGGTGGGGGGGGTGACCTGCGCCCCCCCCCCCCCCGGCACACGCACACACACACACGCTCCTGCCTGTCAGCATCAGGAAAAGCTTCAAAGTGTCATTTTTCTGTTCTCAGGTTTGACTAAACCTCTGAGTTATGGGTGTAACTAAGCCATTGTACTGATATCCAACAGTAGAAAACTGCTTTATATTTCCGCCGACATAAGAAGAAAGTAGTACAATTCATTGCCGAATGAAGAGGACAGTCACAAGAGTAGGCGATGATTCTGAATAGAAGACTATGGCCTTCTTAACTCTTTGAGAGAGTCAGTTACTTTAAGGTGACTAATAGACCAGTAGTGGTTGTCCTGGATACATTTATTAGAATTCGATGATCCGGGGGAGTGAGCGAGAGAGGAAAAGAGTAGGGCAGGGCAGTTAGTAATATTAGGGTTAGTATTGGTTACTACTCCTGACAACCATATATGCGGCTGTTCTTGAATGAGAAGGTACGGTCTTTTAATCGTTTACAAGTGAAGATGACGGATTTCTATTATCTGCAGGAAGCACAGACATGCTGTATTACACAATCGCTGTAGGGTGTTCACTGGGTTTAACTTTGCGAGGGAGTTAAATGGAAATTTAAATAAGTAAGATAAAATGCTTGAATTCATTTTGTACTCGGATGTTGTTAATTTAATGATAAAGTATTAACAATAAAAGTTCACATAATTCTTTTAAGGCTAAATAGGATGTACTAAAAGTTTTGCATACCAACATATATATGAAAAATATGTTTATTAAAATATCTGTATTTACTAACCTTTTAGTGTTCCTTACTGAGAATAAACTAAATACATCCAGCTTGATTATAACCTGCTAATAAAGTATCTTATCTTTAAAAATCAAATACATTTACAGTTTTATTAAGACTTGTCAGTGGTCCAAAATGCTACTTTTAAATGCTTAATAAACTCAATCAGGACTCATAAATTGTGTCAAATTGCTACGCATTAATCACAGTTAAATTGGGCAGGGGACATTCTGCCAGACGTCTTTGAATGCCACGTGCCGTTTCCGGATCTGTCTCCTGAATTACACTTACTAAGTTACCTTAGCATTGAATTTCACCGATCTAGATGAAGTGATATCCAGGTTTATGGTATCATAAGATTTATGACTTCTTAATGCGTCCTGCAGATGTACATTACCACATACAATGGCAGTTATTTTATCGGAATCCCCTGGTTACACTCAGGAGGAGCGTACATAGCTTGCAGATTAGCATGCGTGTGTCATAAACCCTCATGTTTACGGCATACACTGCCTTCTCTGTAGCAGAAGGCACAGAGACTGCCGAAGGCCAGAAAGTTAGATGGTGTTCGGTTCCTGTAACCGTAGTCCATTTGGGTGTAACGTAAAACGCTTCTGCGCCGGAATAGATTCGATCCACGATGCTCTGCTCTACTCATCGTTCGGAGGCGGCTTTGGTTCGGCCGCGCTAGAGTCCTCAGTGTAGAGCGACAGTGAGGGCCGCACGGCGTGAGCCCAGACGTCCTCCTGTGTGTCTTTCTGTGCTTCCAGTGGGCCTGTCTGCCTATCAGTGGATGTGCTTAGCGGGCGTGAATGAGCGTAAGAGGATAGTCTGTGCAAATGAACATACTGTGGAAGAACACGCGTTAAATCTGGGTGAAAAGGCAAGACAAATCTGGGCTTTAGCCTGTAAAAGAATGTATGTATTTTGTAATCCCCATGAGTGGTTGGTACAAGTCTCATTAATATCTACTAACCCTGGAAAGCAATGTATAGACTCCATTCAGTTTAGGGTCTGGTGCTTCTCTTGAAAAGCTACTTAAGTTTTTTATTTTTTATTCTAGTTTTAGCCCAGTTTTTGCCTTTATTCTTTATTTGCCCACCTGTGCCCTTGTGCCTGCCATGCTTATATTTCAAACAGTGAATTAGCACATTGGAAGGCATTGTGTCAGAGAGGCAGAGTGACGTAGCCAATGACGGTGACTTATTGCCTTGATTGGCAAGGCATGAAGCCTATCCGGCTGACTCCTCCCAGTCAGCTGACATGACATGCTGCGTGGTGCTGGGAGCACTAGGTCCCCTCCATTTCTGTTGGGGCCACGTGGAACTTTCCTACACATTGCTAATTGCACAAAGTGCCATTCAAGTGTACGGGCCGTCGCACAGAAAGCTGATTAACCGCGTGCAGATGTGTCTGGCCCTGCTGACTCTGACCGGCCCCTGCAAACAGCAGTAAGAAGGAAAGATCGCCCCCTTCAGGCCATGCATTCAATAGCAGGTGTCCCTGAAATGGTAAGCATGCAGCTTAGCAACTCCATAACTGAGTTGGAAAATGGGTTCCTTGAACATAACTTTGTTGTATTTTAGCATTCATTATCCGCTAGATGCTACAGTAATATGATTCTTTCCCTAACACTATCACTCTGTCAGTATGCATGCGCACGTTAAAAGGTGATGTTGTGATGGATACTCAGAACAAGCCATGTCCTGCAAACCCGTAAGAACACATATTTAAATGAGGAAAAATGTATAAGTCAACAAAAAAGGACCAAATGTTCAGCTTTGCTGTTCGTTTTTTATAAAGAAAATGATTGCAAACCTGCTGATGCTGCTTATAAATATCTGTGTAGAGTGACAGAAAACTTACGGACTTCATTCACTGTTAAACTGAAGCTATTTTTCAAGTTAATACATTTGTTTACCTTTGCAGGGAATGAATAGAAGTGACACGTCCATGATATAACTTTGAAATGTTATTTCTAGAGAAAATTAGGACAATGTTGCGATTAATTGTTCGTGGTTTGATTCTGTTTCGGCCTGTGGAACGGACAGACTGACACTGCCGTCCCCAAGGGAAAAGGACAGTTATGCTGGGCCTTTGTCTCCCCAATGGGGGCTCTGTTACAGGTGAACACCCTTCCTGTCAGATTCAAGGATTACCTCTGCATGGTCATATCACCCGTTGCTTTTTTACATCCCACGGCCTGGTGGTCTGACACGCCTGGGAGATTACCGATTAGGAGGGAGATACTATATTTGTTACCGAAGCACACGTTGCAAATAAAAAATAAAATAACTCTCACAAACTCATTACTAATAAGCAGTAAGATTTGTGCTGAAGTGTGAGTCATGACTTTCCTTCCACATGTGGAGAAACCCAGGCAATCGCGGGGATCACCTTCGCGGGGATCACCTGGGTGGGGATCACCTGGGTGGGGATCACCTGGGCGGGGATCACCTGGGTGGGGATCACCTTCGCGGGGATCACCTGGGCGAGGATCACCATAGCGGGGATCACCTTCGCTTCTGTTTCTGACCCTGCTGTTCCGCCATCGACCTTCCCCGACGGCTGTAACCCCCCCCCCCACCACCCAAAGAGTCACGGTGCCATAGATGATGTAAGAAGAGTTTATCCGGGTGGGGGCAGGGGTGGGCGGAGCAACGTCTCAGGATCAGGATTCGGCAACAGACCAGTGGCCTGTACTACAAAGCAGGGTTACCTTGACGGATTTAAGGTACCACAGTTTAAATGGACTTCATATTCGTTCACTTACATTTTTCCAAGACTACCGTAAATCCAACAAGTTACCCCAATAAGCCAGTAACCCCGCGTCATAGTACAGGCCCCTGGACTCTCCACTGTTAAGTGGGGCGTGGCCACACACCCGCCTTACTTGAATAGTTAGAAACCCTTTTAAAGACCTCACACAGACACTCATAAATTTAGGGATGTTTTACGCACAAGCATGAGAGTCTTGTGAACCCAATGTAATCGGACCTGCGGCCCGTAACCAGAAGTATTTTTGTCCGTGACCCGACCCGATTTGGCTTGTGTAAACAAAACTTGCACGACAACATGAGCGTAAATACAAACAATCTTGCTGTTTTTACAGCTTTAAAGTCTGCTGTGTGCAAACAGAGTGATTTTAGACCTAATTTCTTCCTCAAAAAACAACGTTAATTAATTGAACAAGGTTGGCAGTTGTATCTCCTGGCCTGCTTCACACAAGCAACTTTGTTGTTTTTAAAGAACAAAGCAGAACTTCTGCATTTTATCTTTTAATTTACCAAAAACTGTTACTATGCCTGTCATTGAGGTTCGATCAAACATTCATGCCTTGGCTTTGAGACGAAAAACACGGCTTGTCTTGTCTACATGGGTACATTGTCAGCCAGGGGCAAAAAGTAAAAAAATAATGAAAACCTTTCCATATATTTATTATGTAATTATATAATAAAAATATTTAAACAGATACCTGATAACAGGCACCGGTATGAAAGATTCTTTGCTCCATTAACTAAATTAGCTACTTTAATATTAGACAGCCAAAATTGAAAACATTAAGTTAGATAATTCACTAGACAGTGAGAAGAGCTGCTGTTTTTTCTTTATACGTCTTTCAGAGTAATGTGGGCATGACTACTGTCTGTCACCCTGTATGTCATTCGGGGCTCTTTTAATTGGGGGTCATCTTCAGTGCTCACATTTTTCATTCAACCTCTCAGGCCCTCAAGCAGTCTTCACCGACTGGGCCTTACGTAATCGGAGGGGAAGGTCAGCTGCTATCAGTGAACCCGCCCGCAGCCCGTGTGGAGCAGCAAGCTCTGGCTTCTCCTTGGGTCTCATTGTCACTGGGCTTAGAATCGGGGAGCAAGTTTTTCCACAAGACGCTGCCTGCTCCCCATCTGGATGAGTGGCTGCCTTGAAATTGATTTTGAAACCCCTTTGGCATATATTTTGTGAGACAATAACAGGTCATTTGTCATGAAGTGATTGTTGCTCAGTTATGCACTTCTGAAGGCCCTCGTGCTAAATTGCTTCAGTAAATGACCAGCTATATTAATCGGCAAGCTCAAAGACCGTAAGCGACATTACTCACTGCAACCAACAGCAGAAAAAGTCTAATAAAGCTATCTGAGATCCAGGGCTTCTTATATCAAGTATTTTGTCATGAAGAAACACTTTGCTGTGGCGTTTCCAGTGGAGTTGAGGTATCACACTGTTCTTGCAAGAAGTGCTAGATAAAATGACACCTTAGACACAGCCAAGAATTACAAGTGAATTTTGCAGACACAGACGAACCCATCAAAACCCAGAAAGACGGCACTTAGAAATTTCTGATTAGCTGACAAATTTTACTCTGGTATCCTTGATTTGCAATGTGATGTCGACGACATTTTAGCTGTTTAGTTTGCATCTGCTGAATATGTTGAGAGATATTACAGTAATATCTTCCAGTGAAGTTAGTGCTTAATTTTACTGCCTAAATCTATAAATGGAAAAGCATTTAGGAAACGGGGAAATTGTTAAATGTATTATTCGTTGCAGGTGGAAAAGTGAGCATGGCCATTATAAATTTTGTTGGTATACTCTGCTAACAAATTTTCGTTCTAGGAACATTTACTGAATGTTATAAATAAGTTATGGAAATGTTCAAAATGTCCAGTTTTATGGATGTTTCCAGAATGTTAGCTCACTGCAGCTGCTACTACAACAAGACTAGTAATGTGACAGTAAAGAAACTGCATGGTTAGGCAGTGGGTGATACACTCCAGTTACACCCCTCGAGTCACGGGTTCAAGGCCGCATGGCGTGTTCCTGGCATACACATATCGCTTTTTTTACTAAATGCATTTTATTATAAGAAATATTTTTGTGTTAAAAGGATGTTCAGATAACAATGGTATTGTGCTGACACTGAAAAATCCTTTGTTTTTATCACTGTAAAATGTGAAAATAACATTCCATTAACGTTGCAGTAAGAATGTCCTCTGCTAACTTTGTGAAGACCAACCATTACATAACATTGGCCGGAATGTTCTTTGTTAGCTATTGCATATAGCTATTTTTTTTATTGTTGACGTCTCATTGCATTTCATAATAATGTGAGAGACCTGTAACTAACCTGCTGTGTATCTTTAGTACCTTTCATTAGTGTGTTTTACCTTATCAGGCATGATTTATAATTCACATGTTTCAGTCTGGTTTGTTCCTGAGACACGTTGGGCCCAGGGGACCAGCAGAGGAAGTATGTTCTGAATGTGATTTTAATGAAGTGGCTGCCATTTAGGCATAATAACGTTGCTGTGGGAGTGGCAGAAGGCTCGGAACATTGTGTCTGTGACCGGAAGGTCGTTGTTGCAAATCCCGTCCTCGGCAGAGTGATTTTACCAGTGGGCCTTGACCTACAGTTGTTCTCAGTTGTACATCGTTTTGGTTAAAAGTGTCTGCTAAATGAATACATGTAATTACATGTAATTATATGGATTCTTCGTAGAATGTTTTTCCTTGGGGGGGGCAGACAGGTCCCTTGGCGAAAGGCTTCCCCCTGTATTCCAGCCGTATGAAGAACCGTGCCCTAAGCCAGCCACACCTAGTGATCTTAATAAGCGCCTGGCCAGAAGCTGTGGTAGTCCTCAGCTTCTCCGTGTTCTCCGCTGGCTTTTGGAGAACCAGGTTAGCTGACCCCGAGTCCAGCTGGCTGGGAGAAGCTGGGCGCACTCAGGAGCCTGTGGTGGTTCCTTTGAAACGGACTCTTTTTCTGTTCGGAGGCCAGCGACTTTCAGGCCCCGGCAGCCGGGCTTGGCTGCGGCTGCGGCGCCCTCTTCCAGCTTTCCTGTCCTGCCTGCGTTCTGTCCTGAGAGGCAACCAAACATCTGTCATCGATTTAAACGAGCTGCTATTTGGGTATAAATGACAAAAAATATGTTGACTGTGCAGACGTTAAAAAAGGAAAAAATAGAATGTGATTACTAGAACTCATGTACTTTCTTTCGCAAATTATGGCAGTGATGAAAAATGGGATCAGACCTGAATAACAAATAGGAATGGCTTGTATGAGGTATGATTGATTGTACTGAGTTGCCTCAGTAAATTGGCATGCGGGAATAAATGCCGGCTTTACGTCAAAACACCTCCCATGTCTTTTCCTTCTGGCAGCTTTTGTCCACGCGTGAGTGTGTGTGTGAGTCCGTCTGATGGGCTTTGTGCAAACGAATATGTGATAGAGTCCTGTCATCACTGCTAAAAATGCACTGTAAAAAGGAGATAAAAACCGGGAACTAAAAAAAATAATTAAGGAGCGGCTCGATAAAACGCTCTTTTTAAATACGCTGTTTTTCCCGATGACTCTTTGTCTCGATTTCCGTGTTGTTTTTTGGGAGTTCTTTACATAAGACCTCCATGGAGAGTTAAACGATGAAATGAGCGAAAAATAAGAATTAAATGCAGGGACTGTAGAAACCAGTGTCATCTTGTAACCCTGTTATAAAAGGTTTGTAATTTTTATTGTGATTCTGGGTTGTTGTTTTTTGTCACATTTTACTGATTAATAGTATAGCAAAGCCAGGGATTGGATTCAATGTAACGTTCTACTGCTCGTATTCAAAAATTAATCATTTATTGTCTTTTTACTGCTATGGCACATAAATTAAAGCAATATATGGAACACAGATGTAGGCTGAACGTTTTACCAGTGTGGCTGTAAGATCCACTAAAATGCTGGTTTTATGTTAGAAGTGCCACTGTCATCTTTGGTCTTTCAACTATTTGATGATCCGTCAGGGTCCCTGGTTGAAGACATATACATGAACATTGTGCGGTCACGAGTTTTGACTTTTGTGGCTGCAAACACTTATAGCCGTCTAAGTTACGTGTGTCATTTTATCTCCAGATCACTCACAAGTAAAGATTTGTGAATGCGGAACAGCAGACGTTTAGCACTGCGCAATCCTGGCCAGTAGCAGATGGACTCCGAGTAGTCAGAGAACAATCCCACTGCTCAAGCTCAAATGCGTCCCTCAGTCGCTGTCACGCACCACGGGAATGTAGTCGTGTACTGGAGCCTTAATAACAGAGTTATGCAAGATGATCCAATCAGCATTCACCATTTCAATCATGTGACTCTGCAGCTGTAATGGTGGAGGCAGTGGAACTTTGCTAACAGGTGCCCTAGCGATATAGACCATAATGCCGTGCGATTATTCGAAGATCCATAAACAACATTCCACCCATGGCCTAGGTCCTTGATTTTTTTTTATGACTGGAAACGCACATTCTTAAATGGCTAAAATGAGTCCAAAATAACAGATCAGCTCGTAGATCATCTGTCAACAATCCCCCAACTGCAGATGGTGCTTTAGTTTGCTGTTGCCTGGGACGTGTCATGTCCGCCTGCTGTATGTCATGCCAGCAGTTCTGGCTGAAAGGTATACATTTTTGGAGCATGTTACTATTTTACTTGTTAAAAGTTCTGCTTATTCCAGGCCTCTGCTAATTAAGAATAAGGAGATGGTCCGTGTGGGTAAAATAACATCAAAGTAAATTATTTAGCTATAAAAGGCTTGCAGGTGTCAAAATATTAAATTACCTGCAACTAATATAAGCCTGATTGAAGCAAGTAAGACACCAGTTTTGTATCGGGGAAAAAACGATAGTGTTAGAGGCGTAATTATTACTGCGGCTCTTAATGCAGAATTTTGCCTAGGAGACGCTTGTGGCAGACTGTAGGTAAACAGAATTGATTCGAGCTTGGGACTGGGTGCAATAAAGCGAAGGATTTATTTATGTTACTTCTAACTATAAACTGTCCCATGGGCCTTTTAAGAAATACCAACATAAAAGTAATGCAATAGTAGCTGGAAGGTGCCTAATATGGAAATGCTCCGCACACAAATAAATGAGTTTGACATAGTTGGAAAGTTCCCCTAGATTCTCCTTCAGCTCAGCTGGCCCTTCTTCTTTTCAATGCAATTTTACTTATTTAGTCCACCTAATGGGGCCACCTGCAGTGTTATGAATTAGGAGGCTTGGTGTTTGAGGCTTTTTGCCGTTTGATTAAAGCTCCCATGTCTTTCACGGGTAAGTGACGAGTGGCCTGTGACTGCACGTGTGCTGTATTCATACCTTTGTGGGGACTCTAAGTTAATGTCTATGGGCATAACCCTAATCCATGACGACCTTTAACCCCTAACCCTAACCATCAGAAACCAATCAAAACACGAGGCATTTTTAGTTTTTTGATCGCAGTAACAGATTTTAATAAAATCAAGTTCCCCTTTGTGAAGACTGGAAAAATGGTCCCCATATATATACATACACACAAACACACACACTGAGCACTGTGCATCATTATAGCTAATGCACGAACAAAGGAATAAGGGTGTAGGTTTGGTGGTAGGGACCAAATCAGCCCAAACACACAAGGTATTTGTACAACATTTATAGGGACATGACCTTATCATCCATACCCAAATGTATTCCTCTGCATGGGGAGTACCACCTGGGCACACACACACACACACACAGATATATA
>JABFEA020000021.1:8397014-8412074 GCA_019775915.2 Cyphomyrus plagiostoma | reverse complement strand
AATGTTTTGAAATGCTGGATTTTTGTGAGAGAAAGATGCGCATCGTCGTGCTGGATATCTGATTTCATTTGTTGTTTGCCACCCCCACCCCCCCCCCCATTTTTGGTGGAGCAAACAAATAAATACATAAATAAACAAACGCAAACTGAAAACTAGACGGAGGAATAATGTCGGTTCTGAGGCTGAATGAGTGCGGTGCAGGCTGATCTGATTTAGATAGCAGAGGTGGGACTTTTTGGTGAAGTAGATTCAGCGGAATCGGCCTTTGAAATGGGCTGGCATAGAGACTTGGGGGGGAGTTAATGTCTGCACTCCCCCCCATTATGTGCTCTTATGAATACTCCCCTTTCCTCCTGCAGTCTAAAGATGAGCAGAGTTAAATGAGTTGCCCCTATACCGGCCGTAGCTTGCGAGTGCATCTATGTGCCCTGTGATGGACTGGCATCCCATCCAGGGTCTGTCCCAAGCCTGGTCCCCTACGCTGACTGGCATTGGCGTCATCCTCCCCCGTGACCTCATCCGGTTAAGAAGTTGGACGCCGAATGGTCGCCGACTCTTCACGTTAACTGAACTGGCATCTTTTGAGATTACAGGTCCATGGTCTCCCACGACCTGCTCTTCTGCTTCTTGTTACATGAGACAAGGCCCAGGAATCCGCAGAAGCAGCAACAGAGACGAAGGACAAACCCGACTGAATATTTCACCTGAATGTGATAACCAGATGTAGAGTATCTTCTGTCTTTTATTTAAAGACCAGAGTGCTGATGTCTGCTTGTGATTGAACAAGCGTGGAGTGTATTAATGTTAGCTAGAGTGCTGTTCTCTGTCCTCTGTGGTCAGAAAATAGCATAAACCACCTGATACTGACCTTTATTTAGTAAATTTGGTATAAATGTTAGGTCTGTGTGGCGGTATTGCAAACAGTCAAGCCATTTTTAGTTGAACTTGGCAAACATAGAAGATGACCTGACTGAGATTTTTCTAGAGGAAAAAGGCAGAGGTACATGCAAAGAGCTGACCCAAAGACCTGTCATTTATGCCCGATTCTTTATTAAAGAATGAAAATTGCCTCAGATTTTATTTAATGTAATTCATATTTGTTCTCCCTGTCTTGCGTGGGTTTCTTCTAGGTAAACCAAATCTGCTGAAGAAATGTTCTTAGGTGTGTGTGTGTGTGTGTGTGTGTGTGTGTATATGTGTGTGTGTGTGTGTGAGTGAGAAGCTGAGATACATGCCCAGGCAGCACAGGGTACGAGGCTGTACAGTGTACAGACTGGATAGGAGAGCAGTCTATCGCGGGGCAGGTACACACACACACACCTGGCCAAGCCCCTGTTTTTAATCTCTCACTCCCAGTTTGTGGAAGGAGTGACCAGAGAACCTCACAACTGTACACAGTGATGGTCTTCGGGTACAACCTCAAGATGCACCCACTGTGTGCAGTGTAGTCGGTAGTGATCACCGTCGTATTTATTCGATCGATTCAAACTGCTGCTGACATCTAGAGTTTCAAGACTCCAGTAATTCGCAGTGGGTGGGACCTCGTAGGCTGTCAGCAGCTGACTGGTTTAACCCAAGGCGTTAAAAACGAGAAGGGTATTGGTTCCCTCAGGATTAAAATCGACGGTGATTGACACCACGCTATAATCCCATCTATCTTGACTTTCAAAGCCTCATTTCTCTGCTTACAAGAAGACAGCAGTACTGTGATTCAGCCAACATCTAGTTTTATGCTTGAGTCAGTGAATTATGTTTATGGTGAAACATTTTGGGGTTTCTTTGTACTTAAGCTGTCGCCATGCTGCCCTCAGCCGTTTGTGTGGTCACTTGTACACTTTGACGACTTCCTTAGTGTAGCTCAGAAGTCGAATGGTGGCTAGGATGAAGGTAGAAGCTTAATTAAAAAAAATAACAGAGGTTCATTGATGTGCTCAAAACAGCTGTGGAGTTCATTCCTGCTTCTTGTGGGCTTCCACCCACAAACATTTTCTTTACATGAACTGGTGTCTCTCGATGATTCTGTGCATGTGCATTCGGTTCAGTGATTGCCCAGTGATGGGCCAACCTCGGGTTGGCGATGGCCCATGGCCCTGAAGCAGACAAGCGGTGAACATGTAATGCAATATTCCACAAGAACACATGAAGATTAGACACTATGACTTTCCTGTAAAATTATACATAAGTGTTTTACATGAACAGAAACAAGAATATTAGTCATTCATTACATGCATTCGATATACAATTTTCAAATCATTATTTAAAAGTATAAGTCATGGAAATCTATACTTCATATGTGATCCACAAGTTAGGAATTATAATGACATGGAGGAAAAATACTGGAAGATTAAATTTACTGCAGCCTTGATTTATGCTGCGATAAACAGGGGAATCAAACATTAAATTATTGAATGGAATCCCCCCTTGGGTATTTAATTTGATGACCCTTGATCTCCACAGTGATGCCGGCTTTGTGGAGTTTCTCAGCTTCCATCGATGCACCAGGGTTGCCATCTTGTATTGGAGCCAGCAGCCGCTGGCAGCATGAGGCTCACGTGACCATGCCAAGCACTTGGTTACACTAAAACGGAAACGAATGAATTTTGTTTAAACATAAGAGTATGATGTTTCGAATGTTGAACATTTGCGAGGGGGGGCAGGCTAATGTCTGTCTTCTTGCATGTGATCTGTCCCGACAGCAGAGGAGAGGGAAGGTCAAAGGTCATGCGAGTTTGGATTGTAAACAACATGCCCTTTGTTGTCACACAGCTACGGGTGCCACGTATTCACAGATTCTTCTACTTTATTGTGCGGGAGACGAGTCGTTATAAACTCCTGTCAAAAGCTTCCGTCTGAAAAGACGTAGTTGTTCCTGTTCTACTCCTGCAGCAAGCGCGGTATGATGTCGGCTCGAGGAAGGATCTCTGTTTAATGGCCGACCTCCCGAGTTTTGGCGGGAGTGAATTTCTGGGCTGGGTTAAAGCTGTTGTGTGTATATAAAGGCCGGGCGGGGTCCAGCAGCTAAAGACAAGATGCAAGTCTTTGGTGGTTTGCCCCTGACACACGGTCACATGCTTTTATAACCACACCTGTCTTTTCATTTTGCCCCTGCCCTCTTTGTGATCTTTGTTATCTGATTCCTCCCTCGACTTTATTTCTTATTTGGTGCAGGAGCCCGTTGTGTGATACAAAGCCGGTCGGTTATGAATCGTAGGGACGAGAGAGAGCCGGGCTAATTCCCAGGATTGTGCGGAGTCTTCATGCAGGGGTCTGCCAGGGACGGTGTCGGAGCTGGACCTCAGGCGTGGGGAATCTGTCTCTCCCGGCAGCTGTTGATTCCAGGCTCTGCCCTTCCGCTGTTACCTGCACTCAAGCGCAACCAGGATTAATTATATTCAGCCACTGGGGCCTTATGCCTCTAAGGGTAGGGGCTTGCAGGGGGAAGCAGGACGAGCAGCCTGCCCTGCCAGACCTGCCCCCGCTGCCAGATCTTCTCCTTCATATTTCCTCATCCTGAATCTGAAGCTTGGAAAACTTCCATCCAGCATTGCTCTAGTCGGGTTTGGTTGGTGTCATGAGAGCTAATGAGGAAACAGGTGAGCGTGTTTCCCGTGGACGTTTAAAAATGACATTTTACGTTCTCAGTATATCAAGAACAAATGTGTCAAAGATCCCGGAACATGTGGCACTTGTTTGAAATGGTGATGGGAGAAATGACAGCGATTAGTGGTTCTTGTCGTTGGTCAATAGGCCAGTGAAGTTGGTGATTGGCTGCCCATGATATTCCCGCCCACTGCCTTATTTTCCCTTATTTTTTTCATCACTGGTATATAACTGCCCCAAAATTGTATAGTCTTCTATTTAGTTATTTTTAAAATGTCCCATTTCCGCTGCTGTTGTGGCATTATCACTGACCTTGTCCAGAACGATTTTCCGCGCCAAATTAGCTCCCCCCCCCCCCATTCTTTCTGATGCCCTTGAGACAGTCTGAGTCGTAGCCTGACCGTGTCGTCCATGTCATGTCACCAGACATTGTGGGTTAACCCCGGTCTGCGTTCTCAGGTGTGTGAAACTGAGACTCTGAATTATCCTCATGCCATACAATGGAACTGCATCTTTTAAATATACACACAGCTTTACATCATTATGAAATGATGTAATATTTCATAACTAATGTAATATATGGTAGGACACATGTATAATAAAAGTATTGTTCTACTTGTGTCAAAATAATTAAAGATGTTTGAATTTTTATCTACTTTTTAATATTAATATTAAAGTTGATATTAATACTTTTTATTTTCAAATTCACCTTGCTCAGTTATTTGGCTCGTGTGTTATTATTTTTCGTTTCTTTTCTTACAGTGTAAATATTTTGGAGATGTAGTGTGAATCAATAATGTATTCACAGCAGACATTTTGCATGTTGATTAAAAAAAGAGTCTGTCTCCCCAATGCATTCCGCTCTTACTGAATGTTAATGTAACCCAGTGGCTCCGCGGCTGTCACAGTGACGCAGATAAACAGGGACTGTATCGCGTCGACATCAGTTCATGGGTGGTGCATTCAGTCGCATGCAGACTACAAGGAGGCCTCATGCAAGTTAATGAGCAGCTGGAGTCAAAGTCTCCAGAGCAGGGAACGGGGGTGTGTGTGTGTGTGTGTGTGGGTTGGGGAGGGGGGTGTTTGGCACCACTAGGCAAGACCGGGGGCCACCCAAAGCCTGCCCACATGGTCGCTCCGCTTGAATCGGTCTTTCTCCCGCAGAGCCACGGATCGCCCCTCCCTTGGGCTTTGAACTGTCTATTTGTTTTTACTTTGGGGGGGCCAAGGTCTAAAACAGCGTCCCCGCCCCCTAGAGACGAGGGGGGTGTGGCGCCTGACAGGAAAGGTGACGCAGGGGCTGCAGCTTGCTGCTGCGACCTGGGGATTATGATTTATTAATCCGCACTCTTCCAAATTGAAGGGAAGCGTTTGAGGTTACAGCCGCCCGACGGGGAATAATCACGCAGGAAGCAATCGGGAGACATCATACTTCTGAGGTGGGCGGGGGCCACATTACCGCCATGCGCGGCGAGTGGCCGGGGGAATTGGACACGCGACACTCTGTGGGAAGTGGGGGGGCGGTTGGGGGGGGGGGCATCGGTGTTTGATACACGGAGCTTCGTTATCCAAATGAGGGCTTTATTTTTATCCTCTTACAAAACTTTTTTAGTGTTATTAAAACACAATTCAGCATAAAATGCTGATTAATTTTGCTAAATTATCCTCTTCTTTTCACTGCGCCGCTGCTCTTGTACCTGTCTTTTCATTGTCCTTTAATCATTTTGATACACGTTTGCTTAAATGCAGGAAGATTAACTGAAATATTTAAGTCCAGTAGGGCCATCACGTCCTGGCACTGGGATTGTAGTGGGTAGCTGTCTCCCCCCAAGGGGCTTAGGAGCTCCTTGCTGCCCCCTGTCTGTGTGTGGAATTTGGTTCATAAATTTCCCATGGTGTGAGTATCCTACAATCGACTGGCATATGGTCCAGGTTTTCCCCTGGCTTTTGCCCCGAATGTCGCTGAGACTAAACCCCAGGTGCCCTATCAGTTTATATGTGAGCAGCAGAAGGATGGATGGATGGATGGATGGATAGCTGTCGAGTATTTTTTTTGTAGTGTAATATCTTTATAGAGCATATATTTAGTTGACTGTGACTTCAGTTGGGGTTTGAACATGTCTTCATGTGACCCTCTGCTTCTGGACCTAGAAGCTGTCGTCCGAGTCCCTCCTCTCTGCGGAGCAGGTGCTGGGTGTTGTGCAGGGAATGGTGACATGGTCTCAGCCCGTCTCAGGATGTCTAGAAGGAACTCCGGAAAATAGGATGCATGACGCAGGACACCATATTCTACATCTATAACATGTAAATGATGATCCCATAACAAGCCAAGGAATGTAGCCGGCATACAGCATGCCACCATGCTCCCTTGGTATGCGCATTTGTTAACGTAGAAAGATACACTAATTCGAAAATGAACAGTTACGTCTCCAATTTCTGACCGTCCAATGCACTGTACAGAGGAAAGATCTTTGTGATAAAACCCTTGTAAAAGAATTTGTCTGAGCTTAGACTACAGGATGTTTAAGAATGGTTAACTAATTGGCAGCATTTAACAATATATCCTTAGGCATTGGCGATGAAAAGGACAGTTATCCAATCAAATCATAAGCAAGTGAAAGAATAATATGCTAAGCAAATACCTACCAGGCAGATGGCTATCAGCTGACCTCTCAGCTGATGTTCTTTTTTTACTGCATTTTTGTGAAAGATTGTGAGTAATTTGCAACAGCTGCGAGCCATATCTTTCCCATTGTACACTGACAGTTAATTATGATGTAACACTTCCGATTGACAATGCATACATGTGGCTTGCAAGCACCCGCGGGTCTGTGGGAATATCTCTAATTAGATATCACCATTTATTAGAGGGAAGCCTATTGCTAGTTGGGTGACTGTCTGCTAACACCTACATAAAGTGCTCACTGGGTTGTTATTCTTCTGGTTTTTTCACTGTGGCTCTTCATTGGTTCAGTTACATGACCCCAAGGTGTAGAAAACTGTCAGTCTTATTTTATATTTAGGCGCCCCGTACTTGGAAATTCATTGTGATTTTTTTAAATGCTAACTGCACATTATCTCAGTCTGCTGAGGAGAGTCACAAAAATCCAACATCATCCAAAATCACTGGATGAAGACAAACACTCAGTCTATTCATTTTCCAGTCAGGATCACGGGGGGTCTTGGTCCTTAACTCCGGCATCCAGGAGCTTAAGACAGAGGTTTACCCTGAGTAGGATGCCACGTTGGAAATGCAATTTCAACTCATTTTATGTCCTTAGACTACAGGAGGAACATGACACAGGTAGAACACACAAACTAAACTCATACCCAGAGGATAGTGGTGGGATTTGATCCTCACACCAGCAAGGTGTGAGTTTACAGAGTTTCCCACCAATGCACTGTGGTGCCCTGCTTTTAATCCTCAAAATAAGAAATCCTCAGTCTTCTCGTGCTTCATATAGAAATCGTCCCTCTATCTCTGCTATTTGTCAGTGAGGCATCTGTGTTTAGATAGAACCCATGTACTTCATTTGATGACTTGCTTGTTTTCGCTCTGTCTGGCTGTGTTGCTGTTTCACCTCGAAATAAACCACCCACTTGTGGCTTACCACCCATTAACTCTTCTGATGTCAAAGACCTAGTTGGAGAAGAAGGTTATTTTGGCCTTTGAGGTGAATAAATACGTCATGCATTACAGTGCTGTGAGATGCCTGGCCTGATCTTCTAGAAATGTGCTGAAAATGGCAAGAGAGGAGTTCTTCTTATCCGGCAGGCCAACCGGACGTCCTTCGCCAGGCGACGAGGGAGAGACCAGCTGCAGTGGCCAAGGTGGTGGGGAGGGGGGTGGCCGAGCTGGCGGGGGCAGGCAGCTATAATAAGGAGCCACCCAGGCGGGAACAGTGGCAGATGAGGGTTTGCGAAGGGGTGCCTACCGGAACTGGCGCCGGAAACACAGCCACTGCATCGTGTTGCATAAGGGGAAGCAGGTCAGGTTAGGCAGCGGCACCGTTTACAAAGCCCAGGTGCCTCAGACCCAACAAAGTTGGTACAAAAAGTTCTTATTGAACTGTCTAGCTAGTGGTCATTTGCAAAGCTGTTTGTACAGGGCTCCGGTTTGTGTCTGGTTACACAGGAGAATAGAAAATGAAACTAAGTTGATTATTCAACGCATAGTCGCTGTTCAGAGCTTATTGTTTTTCAGTAGGAATTCAAATAGTTTTTTGATGATGTTCATCCATCTATCTTCTAACCACGTGTCCAGGTTAGGGTCTCAAAATTATCAGTGATGTTACACTATAAGGAAAATATATTTTATTGTGGTCCTTTGACTCATAACAAACTTGTGAATAATGCCATTACATACGTTTTCTGAAACGGTGGCGACTGATGTGGTGAGTGTGTATAGCATGTTCTCAGTATGCAGGGTCCCTTGGAGCCCTGTTGCGGGATGCGTACTCTGCTTGGGGTTTTGGATGCAGCAAACTGGAGGAGAGAGAGGATGAACACGCACAGTGCGTCGCTGTGGCTTCAGCGAAAGCGGCCCAGGTTTGGAGACAATGCGGGGTGCAGGTCTGCCTGGTGCTCCTCACTGACTGGCAAAAAGCAGTTATGGATGCTGCGTCACAAAGCTTATACAAACAGACCGATAAGTACAGATATTCACAGGTGGAGATATAAATTCAGTCAACCTACATGAATAAATTCATTGCTTTTGTGTCAGAGAAATTTTAAATGTCATTTTGGTTTTATTGCCATCATACAAATCAACTTTTACTATCCAGTGAACACAACTTATACAAACTTTGCTTCTCAAGTGACTTGATCGGTTTGGGGTCAATGAAAGGATACTTATGGAATTCCCAAGGAGCAGAGAAGTAGACCACTACCATGGAGAGAGTCCAATGGAGGGAGTCCAGTAGAGAGAGTCCAGTGAGCGCAGAGCCTCAGAGGCAGTCGAGGGGGCGCTGTCCCTCAGCGCAGAGCCTCAGAGGCAGTCGAGGGGGCGCTGTCCCTCAACGCAGAGCCTCAGAGGCAGTCTAGGGGGTGCTGTCCCTCAACGCAGAGCCTCAGAGGCAGTCTAGGGGGCGCTGTCCCTCAACGCAGAGCCTCAGAGGCAGTCGAGGGCGCTGTCCCTCAACGCAGAGCCTCAGAGGCAGTCGAGGGGGCGCTGTCCTTCAACGCAGAGCCTCAGAGGCAGTCGAGGGGACGCTGTCCCTCAGCGCAGAGCCTCAGAGGCAGTCGAGGGGGCGCTGACCCTCAGCGCAGTGCCTCAGAGGCAGTCGAGGGGGCGCTGTCCCTCAGCGCAGAGCCTCAGAGGCAGTCGAGGGGTCGCTGTCCCTCAGCGCAGAGCCTCAGAGGCAGTCGAGGGGACGCTGATGAAACCTGATGGAAACTGATCGAAATTAACAGAAGCGATAGAGTTTAAAACGGAAGGGAGGTCAGACATTTAATATCTATATGCAGCAGATGTAAATACACTAAATATGATAAATATAAATGTAGATTAACATGAAATGATTGAATTAGACTGAATTTGTGATAATACTGTTGAGATGGAGTATTTTCTGGTCGTGCAATTTTTATGCTAAATTCAGGCAAAGACTCAGCGTTTCTTCCATCAGATTAGAACGATCTCTTTGTCTCATCTGAAAGGATTTGCTAAATGTACTTTCTTAGAACGTGCAAACAGGAGTGATAAAGGAGGCCTTGTCACACGGGTGTCACGCTGGGCTGGATTTCTTGACGGTGCACAGCAAGGTTATGGATTTTAATTATGGACAGATTGTCAGGTCGTGTTTTTACCTTTTAGTTAAAGACATGAAGGGGACCTTAGGGTGCCTGCAGAGGTAGCCCGACCCCAAACAATATCTTCTGACTGCAGAGTCCGGACCGGAGGACGGCAAAGTCGTGCGATATCCCTGCCCAAACGTGGGAAGCTGTGTGGTGCCATTCACCTTTTAAAAGCAGATTCTCAAACTCCGACTTTTGTGGCCACTGCTGCCGTCACATATCATCTTTACTGCTTATTTCACTCCTTCGCCAGAAATAACTGTGGCAGTGTGATTTTAAAATTTTTTTTACTCAGTTATCCTCTGGAGCAAGCAGGGTACCCACGGTCCATGCTGTGAAGTGAGCTCTCCGACATGAGCTTGGCTAGGCGGATATTTATTATGCTTAAAAATCTGCCATTAGCTCAGCCTGACGGCCGCTGTTCGGCCGACACTTTTCGCGTGAGCACAGGGAGAGCTTGGGCACAGGGAGGATCGGAGTTTCCTCACAGTGGCCCGTCTCCGTCTGCCGAGTGCAGATAATGCCAGCGTCGCCTTTTTTTGGGAATTTACACTCAGGAGTGGTGGCCCTGAAGGTAACTCACTGAATACTTACCCAGCTGTTATTATTATTTTTTCTTAACATTGTTTGTATATAGTAGTCATACAATGGGGAAAAAAGAAAACAAAAATGTGTATGTATGCGTATTTGTTATGTTATGTATGATTTGTCACTATTTTAATCCTTTCGAAACCTAAAGGCGTATGTATATAAGGGAAATGGAATTTTAAAATTTCCCATAGTCTGTGGTCATGCACGTGACTGCATGCTTCCCCTGTGATGGACTTGCATCCAATCCACGGTGTCCCTCTGCCTTATGTGGTGGGAAGAGCTCCTACCTCACTGGGATTTGCTATCGCATAAGGAAAACGAGGGCGCAAATCCGGCCGCATATTTATATGTGATGCAGAATCGCTGTTTTGGGCTAGAGGGGCACCCTCCAGAACATTCCCCTCAGACACCCTTGACCTACTGACAGTTTTGCAAGACCTGGGCTGTGTGGCGCCCCCCAGCAGCCCCCCACGCAGCCCGAGATGATGACTGCCAGGGCCCCAGCACTCTTCACCGTGACTTTGAAGCTACGGGTGAACCTTCCATTTCTCATGTGCCCCTGTGGTTTTACTCGAATGGAATTTCACATAATTGGAATTTCAGGTAATGACTTGAGAGGACAGGCCTCCAGTCTCCCAACATCCTCCCTCCTGTATTTTTAGCTGTGGTCAGCGTGAGGCTGTCTTACTGGGACCATTCCTCATTATACCGGATGTCAGATTGAAGCTCCGTGGCTTCAGGGGAAGACTGGCCACATCACAATTAAGGTATATTGGCCTCCAGAAAAGCCAAAATAGAGAATCCCTATGAGGCTTCCTTCTCTTTTCCTTTCAGCCTTGATCTCAGTACAAATGATTGGGCCGCGCTGGATTAGCAGAGGGACGCGCTCCGTGTCTCTGGGAATTGGCCATGGGTGACACCCCAACCTTTCTGTTGAGCTAAAGAAGCTGGGAAACCCCAGTGTTTGTCCCCCGTCCCCCCCCCCAGCTCACCGTTACCTTCAAAGCCAGTTTTAATACTTCCTCAGCTGTGAGTGACTCCCCCAGCATGAATTCCCTGGCTCCCCGAGCGCACGAAGATGGTGATCGATTCAAGGTTCACAGCCTTGTCTCTCCTCTCATGAATGCATACCTCTCTGGTTTCATTTGACCCTCTCCAGTGGCTAAATGATGGCCCTGCTCCAGAAACAGGGGCTTCCCCTCCTGAAGGGCTGTGCTTGAGATAACCAGGCTTTTCATTGTTCAGAATGAGTTCCTAGTTCTACTCGAGGAACAGTGAGGCAGTTAAGTCTGTCAGACCTGCAGTGTTTCAGGTTTGGAAGCTTGCGTTTATATGCAGACCATAGTCATACATGAATGTTGATGCATTTTGAAATACAAATTATCTCTGTGAGGTATGAAGAAGGCTATGAACCTGAATTGCAGGGACATGGAGTTGTATCAACATAATGAGAATTTTACTTAAGAAAAAACATGGATGAAGATGTGTTTTCCAGGCAAGCTTATCAATGGAAAAATAAGGCCATGTTTCTATGTATTTGTACTCATTTATGATGTCACACAATTATGGGTTACCTCAGAAAAAATGTTATTTTACTGGTGGTCCTCTGTAGTGTCTTTTCCAGTAGCTATACCATTTAAGAAGTGTACTATCAGTGCCTGATCACTTAAAAGAGAGTACTTATTCTCATCTCTTTTAATTGCACCAGTTAATAAAGGGGGCGGGGGATCTTTAACAGTTGTCAAATGTCCGCAGAATCATGCAGGGCGCCAAATGAACCAGAGCTGTGCATTAACAGCACCGTGGATGTAACTCCGTCACTTGGGACCTCAGTATAACTGAATCTTAGTGCTTTTTCCAGTGTCTGGGGTGTCAGACTTTCTCAAGCGCTGATTGGCTCAGTTATTAGTTAATCATGTCATTCTTACCTATTTCTCCAAAATCACTGTACTGAAACACATTATTGACAACGCATGGGATACAAAGACCTGAAATTATCAGATGTATTTATAATTTGAGAAAACATGTAAAATACTTAATTGATTGCACCTGTTAAGTTATTAATGAGGAGCAAACAAAAAGCTGGCTACACAAGGCTTCGCGTCGACTCTGTGGCGTTTGTAACCCCTCTATTAAAGCCTCGGAGACCCTGTTATGCTGGCGTTAGAGAGCCGTCCGCGGTGCCTTTGTTGTGTACTGCACACGGATGGCTGCGCTAGCAGGTAAATAAATAAACAAGAACTTCCATTTTTTACGCTCTGGTAATGAGATGAAGAAGAGTGAGGACTGGGATCTCAGGGCGATTGGATGCCACCAGGATGTGGAGCATTTGGAGTCAAATGTTTATGGTGCCAAAGACCAGGGCAGGGTTCTCATTAAGAGATCCGCTGGTTGCAAGATTCATCAGCGTTCTCAGCCTTGTGGGTACATCATCAAAAGCCGCCGTATTTATAACCATCAAACGGCAGCGACTGGCATCCAGACCCGAGTGTGTCTGCATTCAGGGGACTTAGAATGCCACAAAAATGCACAGTAAATTTGATGAGATCAAAAACCTTTTTTTTTTAATGCACGCTCTGGCCAGTGTTCTCGGTGTTGCATAATTCATGTTCTTGGGCCGGGTGCCTAATGAGAGTCTGATGGCTTGTTTTATTTTTTTTTTTATTTTGAGCAGTGGAAATCTCTGGGTGACCCCGCTCTTTTTGGATACAGCCCTAGATTACTGTCAGACTGGATGTACTGCAGAATTCACATTCACTCTCGCCGTGCCATTAAACTGTCCCTTTGTTATAGGTAAATGGTGTGCTGGAAATTAATTGGGGTGGTGGAAACGCTAAAATGATTTGAGCAGCTTAAGAATGCAAACGGACTGCATCAAAAAAAAAAAGAAGAAAACGTGATGTTAATCGCACACTTACAAACACACGGCTGTCCAAAAGCGAACGCACACTCTCCCAGATTGTGTCTGCGTACCAAAGCTTGTCGCTTAACATTCATTTCTGCTGCACTGCAAACTGTATTCCGCGGCAGAGTGTCGAGGTATCCGCTTTTCCTCGCGTGTGATTGGCAGTCGGCATCGGGCCATAAACAAACAGCGGAGCGTTTGCTCACTTGAAACTCGCTGCCTCTTTAATATGGTCTGTGGGACCGTAATCAGTTACCGCTGAAGATTAGCCGCAGATTCCCACCGGCGCCGGAGATTCAGCGGAAATTTCCCGAATCCACTGCCTGCGCTTTCAGCCCCTCTATCATCTTGCCATCAAACCTTCTAAGACTTTGCATCAAACAGCAAGCATGCTTTCTTCGTTTGGGTATCAGAAGCACCACTCACACCTGTATGCACTGAAGGCCTCCAGTCATGCACTGAGAAACACTGCCTAATTGGTGTCACGCACTGCCTCCAGTGGTCCCAGACTCACGGGGTGGTCGTTGAGGATGAGGAACAGGAGTTCAAAGTCGGTTTAATGTTTCAGTTTAATTCCACCTTCCCTCAGCTGGCGCCTTTCCCACGTTGAGGGATGCGCTGTGGGCAGAGCTTCCGAATCCAGCAGAGCAGATTCACTGATTCATTTAACGGGACACGGCGGAGAAGACCATACATCTCACAGCAGAGGCAAAGCGCTGATGTATTGGGTGAAATTCTCTATTTCAGAGACACTGATACATTTAACAGAATTTGGCAGAGCAGAGATACTGGTGTCTTCAGTGTAATATAGTGCTGCACTCGATAGAATGTGAGCAGCCGTAAGTAATGCACACTCAGGAGAATGTAGTGGAGTGGAGATGAAGACGGGCAGTAACACACTCAGTGGAATGTGATGGAGTGCGATAGAACACAGAGGGTAACGTGATACAGAGTAACATCATAGGATGCAGTATAACACAGGCAGTGATACAAACAGGGAAATATTATAGGATGCGACAGAACACAGACAGTAATACCCTTAGTGGAACGTGATAGGACGTGGTAGAACATGGGCAGTAATACCCTTAGTGGAACGTTATAGGATTAGCTAGAACAGAGACATTAATGCACTCATTAAAATCTAGTACAGCACGGGCAGTAATTCTCTCAACAGGACCTGGCTGAAGATTATCTTATTCCAACTTAGTCTCACAGACTCTGTCACCATCTCAGCCCCCCCCCCCCCAGCAACATAAAAATTGGATACAGTCACACACAATCAAGCCTGTCACCTACACACACAAGCCTCTGTCACGAGGAAAACAACACTCGTATCCCCTATTGGCTCAGCATGTCTCCCATTACACTGATGATTTAATAAGCCTCGACCCGACGTTTGTCTGCCGCTATATTCGTTCAGGTGGCCCTACTGCAGACGGGGCCTTATTTCAGTCCGTTTAGTCACAGGCAGAGCTACTCCCGAGGAGATGACAGAACACGCTCTTTGATTTAATGCGGGAACGTGGTTTTGACTGATGCCTGACGAGAGCGATGATAATCTAGTAGAAGCTACTGTGCAAGTCAGGCTGTTGAGGTTTGAAAATCTGCTCGATGTGTCAGTGATACCAGCAGTTGCTGGATGAGTCATTTTAAAACGACAGGCTTTCTGACGTTTTTTTTTTTTTTTTCCCTCCCGGTTTTCAGGGGTAAACTCTGTTAATTGGAGTGAAACAAGCTAAGATTTTAGCACGGAGACTCCCACGATTTAATCGCCTTTCAGGGGGAGGCGTTTGCGCCGCGTCGACGTCGAGGGTCGTCGCACAGGTTGCCCACCTGTGAGTGACGAGTGAATCACAGATTTAGATGTCACCGCTGAAGAACGCGGCTCCCTCGTCTGTAAACGCCGTGCTGTCGCTCGCGATGCTTTTCTGGCGATATGGGTGCCGGCAGAATCTGCCTGCTGCCTGCCGCGTCGGTAACGTTCTCGCATCGGCCGCAACTTCTTACGGGAAGGTTCTGGATCCACCTTGACCATGACAGGAAAGCCTGGAGCTTGGGCCTAGCTTCAGAGAGCCTGATGGTCTTTAAATCTCAGTCTCAGTCTTTAAATCTCGTCTGAAGACCTATTACTTCAGTTTAGCTTACAAAACTTAACACAAAGTAACTATGGC
>JABFEA020000021.1:8359408-8374651 GCA_019775915.2 Cyphomyrus plagiostoma | reverse complement strand
ACTGGCACTGCTGAGTGATGCGTTTGGACCCATACAGGGGCAAGAACAAAGCAGGGACCATGGAACAGAGACTACAGGAGGACAAAGCTACTCATTATGGAGATGTTAACGTTCACGTTGTTGCTCATGTTAGAAACCTCAGCTGAGGTCCCGCAAGGTCAGGGGGAAAACACAATTTCAGTATTGTGATTATCCAAATGCTTTATGAAGCAGCGTTCTGATGAATAATAAGATGTCTGCAAGCCTGCAGCTTGAACCCAGCTGTGTTTTTGACATTTTCTTGGACATGTGTTGTGTCCCTGATGAAACCAGAGCTGTAAAATGGTGAGATGGAACGTGCCTGTCTCTGTTTCAGTCCGCCATCAGTGAATAAAGCCATTTCTTTGCATGACAGTGACACAGACTGCAGTCCCTGTGGCCTGGGCTGGCGCTGGACTGGATCTCAGCCTACCAGTATCCAAAGCCCTCCTGAGAGGTCACACACACACACACACAGAACTGCTTGCACCTTTGGCAAGGACAATGCCTCAGTTAGAGGATGAGTCTGACTTGAGCCTGTGCACAAAAACCCACAGAGAGAAACCAGGGTCTTCAGCAGTCTCAGGGGGAACCGGAGCCATGTCCGTTAAATGGCAGGTAGGGTGTGACCCAGAAATAACGTTAGAGCCTCTTTGTTATACCCGCACCAGATCTCTTCTCCCCCATCGTCAGCCTGTGCCTGCCGCCTGCCCTGTCTCCTGTCTTCCCCATCATCAGCCTGTGCCTGCCGCCTGCCCTGTCTCCTGTCTTCCCCATCATCAGCCTGTGCCTGCCGCCTGCCCTGTCTCCTGTCTTCCGCATCGTCAGCCTGTGCCTGCTGCCTGCCCTGTCTTCCCCATCATCAGCCTGTGCCTGCCGGCTGCCCTGTCTCCTGTCTTCCCCATCGTCAGCCTGTGCCTGCTGCCTGCCCTGTCTCCTGTCTTCCCCATCGTCAGCCTGTGCCTGCTGCCTGCCCTGTCTTCCCCATCGTCAGCCTGTGCCTGCCGCCTGCCCTGTCTCCTGTCTTCCCCATCATCAGCCTGTGCCTGCCGCCTGTGCCTGCTCTCATCTCCCCCATTTCTGTAGCTGCTGCAGGCTGGGCCTGTGAGAAGCAATCATGGGCGATGACAAAGTCTCTCTTTCCTTTCAATCTCTTTGTCTGTGGTGCAGACACTGTACATGACTTTCTGGCCTCTGTTTGTTTCTTTCCCACATAAGTATATATTTAATTTGCCAAGTCAGTAAACTAAATCATGACTTCTGGTTGCAGACGGCTATTTAAAGCTGAAATCCCCATGACTGCTTGTTCTGGGGGTTGAAAGACTGGCCCTGCGGCCGACGGCATGGCGGCCTGGAACAATGGCCATTTTGGATGTTTCAACGTACATCTTACATGCTGTAATCTCCTTACCCAGCTGCAGTGCGACAGTGCGCTAGCCCTATTTAACAAGAAACTCGTTCTTTTTACCAGTCTGGCAAAGATATTGTAACTTTTTCCCAGCATATTCTTTTCCCCCTGCTCGGCAGGAGTCTGCAAGTGAGACGTGTAATCTGGTCATGTTTGAGGGCTTTTGGCTGAACGTAAGGGCTCCTGTGTGACTCGCCACATTAGCACGTTCAGTGCAAACAGATAACGCCGCTGCTTAAATAGCACGATAGAGGATTTACAGAATGGAATTTTTTGTATTCATTAAAACTGCATAACAAGGTTAACAATTATATAACTGACACAAGACTATTAGAAACTTAACCTTGTGGATTCGTTATACTTTTCTGCCATGTTTATCTCATCTCTGTTTTCATTATATTCATTTTACTGCTGTTACTATGATGTCCCAACAAGGCCTTGTGTGAACATTTCCAGTTTTTCCTCTTCATATATTTCGGACAACATCCATATCTTTTATAGAGCTGCAGCACAGGGCTTCAGAGAGCCTGGAGCCCATTGCGGGAAGCACAGGGAACTGGGGTCCTAGTCCGCCACAGCGCACACGCTCTGGGCTACATACATCACCTGACTCTGCACCCTGGGTGAGGAAGCCTGTAATCAAAGGAACAAGGGGGGGTGGGGATGGAGGGGGCAGAACCCACACAATGGCATGGAGAAGTTATAAGATAATTATATATAATATGAATACATGAAATAACATAATAAAACACTTGCACTGAACCTTAACAGCTGTCTTTAAAACGTATAAACCTTTTCATTCAACCACAACTTGTTAAGTCAAGTAGGGAAATCGGCTTTTAAGGACTATATAGGTTCTCCCTGCAAACTGTTTCTAATTCCGCCCCAGTATAAACACACTCGGTCCCACAGGCTTTCCCAGAAACACATGGTTGGTATTACAAAGGTCTTCTCGCACTCAGCTCTGTGGTCTTCATTGCGGTTCCATGCCACTTCCGTGTCCCGTGTGTGACACGCGTGTGTACGCACACGGGTTGCCTTTCCTCACCCGTCTTGACTGACATGTTCGGTTGCGTTACATGTTCTGTTGTCACTATGGTATATTCAGCTGCGACATCTTCATTGCCCCTTTAAGACATTTTGCCCAAAATATTTCAACGTGCGTGGGGAGGGCGGACATATTTTCACGAGGCTTTTCTGGTTAATGTGTGCCTGTGTGCCGTTGTCTGCTTCTATTAACGGAGTCATGTGTGCATGCATTTCTGGCAGCTGCTCGCATATTTCTGGTTTTCATTTATATCCCAAGTCCAAGTTTCAGATGGTTTTAATGATGAAATTCCTATGCAATATCAATCCATAAATTCTTACAGTTTGTTGATGTGTCCTGTTGTACTGTCTGCACGCCTGTATTTTAGATCTTATGCAAAGCAGAAGCCAATTTGTGATTTTGTGATTAAGCGCTTTAACATGTGCTGTAGTTCTCCATGTACCTTCTTCAAGTATAACTGAATAAGGAGGAAATAAATATTTTTATTTTTGTTGGATGGGATTTCTGAAGTGAATTAGTGGTTTGTTGGGGACCGTCTGATTTTCTGTGGTAGGTGAGAGAATCACAATGCTGAAAGAAAAGCAAGTCATGTCCCAGGCTTGACAGGGAGAAGTGGTTAAACGTTAACTTAGAAATAAAAGACCAGAATTTGCATGTCACAGTCTTAGGAAAACCATCCACTGGCTGTGGTTGGCGAGCAGAAGACATTGAAATCAGACAGACAATGAAGCGATGAGGGAAAAGCTCTTAACAGGGTCAATCATCTAGTGGTTCCTCACTCCTGAGCCAGGCATGGTACTGCATCACTCTGGCCACAGTATTATAACTCTTATATTAGCAGTTGTACTAGTAGCTCAGTTTCTCCAAAATCAATGTCATTGTGACCCTGCATTGTTATATGTGTGAAGATGAAGCCCTGTGATCCTCTGTGAACAATCCCCTGTTTTACCGGTCAGCCAGTTATCATAATTGCGTGTCAGACTTAGAAGTGTAATGAGGATTGACTTTGACTGTTCAAAAGTGCTGCAGTTTCACCAGTTGGTCCATCTGAACTTCTGTGATCCTCTTTGCTGCTCAGTGAACCTCTGCAATCCTTTGTGATCTGCTTTGCTCCTCTGAGAAGCCCTGTGATCCTCTGTGATCTGCTGTGCGTCTCTGAGAAGCCCTGTGATCCTCTGTGATCTGCTGTGCGTCTCTGAGAAGCCCTGTGATCCTCTGTGATCTGCTGTGCGTCTCTGAGAAGCCCTGTGATCCTATGTGAACCTCAGCAATCCCCTGTTTAACCGGTCAGCCAGTTATCATAATTGCGTGTCAGATTTAGAGGGCAGGCTGCTTTGAAACCGTTCCCATTTCTCCCATGCTGTTTCTGGCAGCCGCAGTATGTCATTGAGCAGCAAACCAGGGTCAAGACAACTCATTACCCCGTCTCACAAATATTGACTTAGGAGAAGGAGATTTTGGTCACTCTCTATATTGGCCTTCTCCCTCAGGACCCACGGACAGCAATGGCAGCCATATCTATGTATGAGTCAGGTGAGAGAGACAGGGCACACCTGAACAGTACTGCTGCTTATCTCATGTGTTGAGTTTTCTTTGTTTGTTGGCAAAGATAATGTCCAAAACTAGGTGAATTAGTGTTTCAAAGTCTCCAAATTGTCGGTGTGTGTGTGCCCTGTGATGGACTGGCATCCCATGCATGGTGTACCCCAGCCTTGTGCCCTGTGATGGACTGGCATCCCATGCATGGTGTACCCCGGCCTTGTGCCCTGTGATGGACTGGCATCCCATGCAGGATGTACCCCAGCCTTGTGCCCTGTGATGGACTGGCATCCCATGCATGGTGTACCCCAGCCTTGTGCCCTGTGATGGACTGGCATCCCATGCAGGATGTACCCCAGCTTCTGTGGATGACTCAAAAGAACCCAGTTACCATCATGTACTTTCCAATTTTTTTTGTATTAATCCTCTAGATGGGGGCCCATGACAGAGTTGGTTAAATTCCTTCTACAAGGTTACAGCTGGTCAGGGTTAACCCAGACTACCTGCTATTTCTGCTCTCCTGTATTCTCTGCAGTCTCTCCCCGCCATCTGGATTTATTGACCTCAACTGTAGCTTCAGAGCTATCCCATGCATGAAATCGGTCCCATAGAGATGAATCCAATACCTCAAAGTTAATATCATCATTCTCAGCCTAATTCTGCCAGTGCATACAGTGAGGAGTCCTGCATTTCTGGCTGTCATGCACGGATGTATTGCATGTATTGTTTGAATCATATTTTCAGGTGTTACAGGCGGCTAATTTCGTAACAATTTGCACTACATTCTAAGGTTCTTGTCATAGCATGGAGCAAATTCACTAACTCTGTCTGCTGGAGTTTCATAAATTTTACATGTTTTATGGGTAACACTGTGAGAAAAGTTGACCGTACCCCTGAAGTGACCAAGTTGAGGTGTTCTTTAAACATCATACTATAGAAATTCAGGCTGAAACTTATTTTTTTGCTAATTACATTGCAGAAGATTTACTTAGAAATGCATTCCATAGTTCCTGGGTTTATCTCCAGTATGGTAATTCTTCCGTTTCAGAGCCGTGGGGATAAAGCTAAATAAATAAATGTATAAAGCAGATAGGCATGGGAGTTGAGATACGATTGATTTATGATGCAGCATCTGTATAAAAAGACTGTAATGCCAAATCGTTTTATTTTTTAAGGGCTTCAGGTGGTCCCAGCTGAGCTGGGTGATCAGGGGGCAGGGTAGGGGTCAGCAGGGAGCTTAACGATACCTCAGAGGGAAGGAAGTAGCATTGTTTCACCCAGGAAACAAAGACGCTGACATTACATCCTGCCATCTGTTCACACTGACTTTGAAACAAAACAACCTCTTAAAGGATCCTGTTTTCTTTTTTTTATGTATCCATCATCTTCAGTTAAATTGTCATTTTGGACGTGTATCCAGCTGCTGAAATGTCTGTCACATCGAATCTGTCCTCCTCCTGGACATTTTCATTAAAGGTTATGGTGAGAAACAGGATATAGGACTTAAGAAAATGAGAACAGCCTAAAAGATGCCGCTTAAAGGACGGCAGGTATCTACTTATCCCAGAAAACCATAGACTGGCATCCACAGTTCTCGTGTTTTGTTACTATAGGGACCGTAACACTTTGTTTGGGTCACCCCAAGTCTGCATAAACAGCAAGTAGTTAAGCAAGTTTAAAGCAGATGTTGGACATTCATGTGTGTTTCCTTCATATTTTTCCCCCTGAATATTTCCTTTCATAAGTGTACTTCCCAAAACTGGCTGGTTTGGATTTGACGAAAATGACATCACTAACACTGACTTACTTTCAAAATGAGACATTCCACAGTTGTGTTGGCCTTGGAAAATAGCTAATTATAGCAAGTGGAAGTTTAATAGAAGACTTTTGTGACTAGACATGCAGCTACAGAGAGCGGGGGTGACATTCAGGGATGGAAGGAGAGAAAAGCAGGAAATGTGCAGCAGGGGATGTGGTTTAGGGATTCATTACTTCATTAGACTTCCCTATGTGCTAAAACGTTGAACGTGTTTTCTGTGAAGGCTGCTGGTTCTTATGCATTTATGCAGTCCAGTGTCACAGACTTAACCTGAAGGGTTTCAGGGGTTAGGTCAGGATCGACAGGGCCAGCTGGGGTATGGGTGGGTCCCTGCTTTAGTCAACATATACATTTATTAACTACAAATCAGGCTGACATATCTCTGGCAGGACATCTCTGCATAATTTATATTTCCACTTTACGCAGGCAGTTCGTCAGAAGGAATGGTGTATACTGAGGGTGCAGGTTTCCATTTTAAAGAACGTTTTTCACTGAAATTTTACTTTAAAACTATGGGTGTGTGAGTTTTTGTTACATTTTCCCAGTCGATGTGTTGGTTCCGTTGTTGATTATTGAGTATTCTGAAAGTTTAAATGTGCTGGTGTGCATTTAAAGGCATGAAGTCACACAAAATGTCAGTTTAATGGTGCTCAATGATTTGCTACAACAATTTAGAAAAAATTGTAATTGTATTTATTCAGTGTCACATAAACAAATAAACAAGCTAGTTTATTATTTGTTCCTGAATAATAATTGCAGTTTGAACATTTACAGCACAACAATTTCCATAATAACAAACATATGGCTGTCATTTTGAATACAATATTATTGTCTGGTTTTGACCAATGAATGCCGGCACTCTGTTTTCCACACCGTGCCGTTACAGGCCACCAGGGGATTGGACGGTTCATGAATTATGCAACAGCTGGAACAAAGATTGTTTCCATGCAGCATAGATTCACCTTTGGTCCAGTGAAATATACCTTGAGTCTGACATTTCGTAATATTCTCCCAAACCAAACTTTGGGTTTTTAAAAAAGAAGGTATGATAATTGCGGCGCCAGAAGAGACAGCGCCAAACCTTCTGGGTATTGTGGCTGGCTAGAGGGACAGGGGAGATTGGAACGCGGTAATTGCAAAGACAAGGCTGAGAATAAATGGGAAAATAGTTCTTTACTGTCAGATGTGGGAAGGTCAAAAGAACAAGCATATGACACCCGTGCATGTTAGACCGTGTTATTCGCGATGCACGCTTGGGATCTAAATCTTTTCTTAGATATCCAATTCGTCGCTTTCATTTCTGACACTAGGTGGGATGGGTCACACTGGATATCAGAAGTAAAGGGGGCAGAAGCTTTTTTTTTCTTCTTCTTCGGCTAGGCAGCTTTGATTAATGCATCCTTAGTGTCACAATTCTTATACGCTTCCCCGAAGATGAAAGAGAAACAACAGCTATTTATTTCCCCAGATGAAATATTGATTCTCAGAGTGGACAGTTCGCCAGATGTCTTTGCGGGAAAATGAATGTCATCACTGGGGTTCTCCTCACTGTAGAGGCGGTCCGTATGTAACACAGGCCTAATAGATGCGAGGGAAGAGACTAAAGAAACTGTGTGAAATCACCTGGGAAATTGTTCTAAATGAAGGGCAAAGTACAAGGTTGGTACTTTTGTCTTGACATCAGTTGAGATGTTTTACATTAAAAATACAGCACTGCCAGTTGTTACACGCCGTGTGTTATGGCTCAGAATAAATGATGCGTCGTACAGGAGTTCAAAGCACCAGGGCGCTGGAGTGGGTTCAGGCGGAGGGGTCTGTGTTTATGCTGTAATTATATTTTCTCTTCATACGACACTCTTTGTGAAAGCCTGCATTCACAGTGCTAACATAATTTCTACTCACCCATGTTTAGCGACCGAACAGCTGACCTGGCTGATCCGAAGCACGTTCCAAAAACGTAGGGCCATGCGGCAGGGCCACTATTCATCAGACTCAAACGCTCAGGGGAGACTTGGAGTCACTGGTTCATCTGAACAGCATGGCTTTGAGTTGTGATAGAGATGGAAGAGCTTTATGAAACCCATGTGAACATGAGGGGCAAATGCCAGAAGCGCTAGAGGAGCAAAGGGAAAAGGCACCGATTCCAGGGCTCTGGACCTTTTCTGTCAGTTAGGTTCATTTAACTGTGCCGTCTTAGTTATAAGGCGCTTTCACACCAAAGTTCCGGAATTTGGTCCCAGTTTAAAGGTTCCTGGGCCATCTTGACCTAGGACTTTTGTAGCTACTGGCCACTTTCATGTGTCACTTTCACTCCTCACAGCAGAAACTGGGATCTTTATGCTAAATAAGCATGGGGGACGGAAAAAGCCTGAAGGTTAAACTTACGGATAATTTCATTCAGAAGTACACTGCCATGCCAAAATCATGGAGGATACACAATTATATTTGGCTACCGGTGGGATCAGCCGTGATCAAAATGGGACACAGCTAATCATTTATACTTTACTTATATGATCCATGACATGTTTATGATTCTTATTAAATCTGGCCAGCAGGTCGATATTTCATTTTCTGTAGAATAAAAAAACAAGGTAACATTATCCCGCTAATTTTCATTGCAGGCACGAGCCATATTAGACATTGCTTATTGATTGAATTTTCCTATATGTAAATATCGAGACAGAAACAAAAAAAGTATTGATTGATGCACAAAATATAATTGAAGTACAGAAATAATTCTAAATCTGCTCAATTGTTACAACAAAGATTCCTGGTTCTGGAAAATAGTTCTGGTTCCAGAAATTGTTTCTGTGGCATGAAAGTGCCTGTTGTTAGTTAATAGATTTCTTTGATTAAGTCAGGGGTGAGCAGTCTTATACGCAAAGGGCCGGTGTGTTTACGGCTTTTCGCTGCAGCTCCCTAATTAGATTACTAATTTGAAGGCTGAAGAGTCCTCACACCTGGGTTTGAACAGCTGACCTGAAGGTTACCCCAAAAACTTGCATACACATCGGCCCTTTGCGGATAAGATCGGCCACCGCTGGATTAAGTGTTCAGTTTTTCACCTAATTTTTGTATTGTTTCTTGTGTAAACACAGACAATGTGCGCACAGGTTGAGATCCCTTTTATATGGAATGGTTTATGGTCAACTCACTCTAGGCTGCCAGCTCGGTATCATACTCAGCTATGAGAATGGTATGATGATATTCCTTTGGGGCTGCCCTAAACTAGGGGTTTTTGACCTGCTTTGAACGAGGGGCCCCCTGCTGAAGTTAAAGTAAAACCCACACTGTAGCCAGGCTACAGTAGCTAAGAAACTAGGACTGGGGAGGAGAGGGGGTTGGTGTTAATACTTTTCTTTCCTCTTGAATATTTTTAACTCTGCATTGTGTGAATAAGATGATAATACCAGTATTTCGTCAGTTTACAAAAGGTATCTGCGGACTTCCTGCACCTGCTCTATAGATCCCCAGAGGACACAGATCCCATGATGAAAACCCCAGTTCTAAGTTCTAGAAGGAAGTAATATTCCAAAGTCTTTTGGTCTTGCTATTGCTATAGGGAGGTAACCTCCACTACAGAGATTTGGGGTAGGGTTCTATTGAAAATGATGTGTGGCATGAAGAGTCTTTCCTTTTTCATTCACACGGGAGCTGCTGCACCTGATGTGATGCTCGGGTTTTGTGGAGCGTCACTCAGCTATCAAGTCGACAGCAAATTTAAATGTAAGTCAACTGTAGAAATAAAACCTCATTTATGGAACTCGCCCTTCATATGGGCTCACGATAGATTTCTCCAAGTCACTGTCATGATCTACATGATATTTAGTTTCATTGTTGCCTGAATTACTGCAAAATGTATGAGCGATGTACACAAATTGTTTCGTTCATTAATCAAAGGCAAAAAAAATGACAGACCATCTTGATGGTGAAAACCGTAATAAAAACTAAGCTAAAGGAGCAGATTGATTGTGCGGTAAACCCCTAGTGTGTAGAGTGAGTCTTTTGGAAGGAACATTGCAGACTGAATATGCAGCTTGCAGCACTGGACCACTTGTTTTGTAGTGTGAACAGAGGGCGACATTTAAGAACCAGAAAGTACAAATCCAGACCAAGATTTTGTTTCAACCAACAAGTTGAGTTACTCTGTGATGATTGTGACTATTTATACTCAACTGTTTGGTTGAAAGAAGATATCGGTCTGAATTTTTACTTTCTGGACTTGAAATGCCCCCTGTGTTCGTGGACGATGGGAGCCTTGTGTCTTTGAGACACACATGGCGATGGGAATTTGCATTGGGATGGGGTGGAGGCTGGTCTTATGGAGTTATAATATTCATATCGTGCAGTTAATTTGATATTTATACTGAACAGAATAAGTTATAAAGGAGTAAGGGTTAATCAAGTTTATAGAATATTTTATAACTATCCTGAATTATTGTTCAGTTCCTTTGTTTGTTCCTGCACAGTGTTGCTTTTACAGAAGTGTTCATTTAACATGATAATATTGTTTAATATGGTATTATACTTGTTATTTTGTAATAATGTTCCTTGTAGTTTGTCGTCAGTAGCATTTATTTAAATGACATGAGAAGTTTTAAGCTTTGATTGATTATTTTCTCCTGTATTTTAATGTATAAGTCCACTTCTGAGTTACTATGTTAGGTGACCATCAGCATGAGGTTTTTCTTTCATTGTCAAGTATCATATTAAATGTAACATTTGTTAATCCATCTTTTGCTGTCAAGCCTAGTTGGTGATTTTGCTGTGGCAGTATGCAGGTATATTATTGAATACTGTATCAGACACTATTCACTGCTCACAGTTCTGTGATTATACATTGTATTTATAGTTGTGTAGTGTAAATATTGTTTGTGATTCAGTAATGTTAATGTTTTCCTAAGATCTGCGGTGTACATGCTGTTCGTAACTGGTGAAGGTGATCCTTAGACCCATGTGTTTTATGTATTCCACAGTGTAAATATTCTTCATGGTTCTGTGATGTTTTTCATGGCCCTGTGAAGTAGGTGTTCTCCATCACTCTTTGGTGTAGATATTCTTCGTATGTCTGTGATGTATGTGTTCTGGGGAAGATGGCGGTGCAGGAAGTAGTGCTATCGTTTGGAAACTGGAAAGTTGCAGGTTCGAGACCTGGTTCCTCCTGTCCCCAACAAAGTGTCCTTGAGCAAGACACTGAACCCCAAATTGCCCCCGGTGTGCAGGTTTGCACCTTACATGGCAGCCACTGCCACTGGTGTGTGATTGTGATTGTGAGTGTGGATGGGTGAATATGAGGCATGAACTGTAAAGTGCTTTGAGTACTCGGAAGAGTAGAAAAGCGCTATATAAATGCAGTCCATTTACCATTCTTTGTAGGTTTTCTTCATGGCTCTGTGATGTAGGTCTTCTCTGTCACTCTTTGATGTACTGTAGATATTCTTCATAGCTCTGTGACATGTGTCCTTCATGGTTCTGTGATGTAGGTGGTCTCCATTACTCTTTGATGTAGATATTCTTCACAGCTCTTTAATGTAGGGATTCTTCATGGCTCCGTGATATAGGTGTTCTTCATGTTTCCTTGATGTAGATATTCCTCATAGCTCTGTGATGTAGGTATTCTTCATGGCTCTGTGATGTAGATATTCCTCATAGCTCTGTGATGTAGGTATTCTTCATGGCTCTGTGATGTAGGCATTATTCATGGTTCTGTGATGTAGGTGTTGTTAATGGCACCGTGATGTAGGTGTTCTCCGTTAGTCTTTGATGCAAATATTCTTCATAGGTCTGTGATTTAAGTGTTCTTCAGGGCTCTGTGACGTGGGAATTCTTCATGGTTCTGTGATATAGGTGTTTCAGTCATTCTTTGATGTAGATATTCTTCGTAGCTCTGTGATATAGGCATTCTTCATGGCTCTGTGATGTAGGTGTTCTCCATTAGTCTTTGATGTATATATTCTTTATGGCTCCGTGATGTAGGTGTTCTTCATGGCTTTATGATGTTGGTGTTCTACTGTCAGTCTTTGATGTAGATGTTCTTCATGGCTCTATGATGTAGGTATTCTCCGTTAGTCTTTGATGCAGATATTCTTCATAGCTCTGTGATGTAGGCGTTCTTCATGGCTCTGTGCTGTCTGGAAGCTGTACTGAAGCTGCCACCTCCTTTTCAGTTCTTGATGACAGAGGCATAGAGGAAAGCATCAATTAGCCATGCTCAGGGAGGTATAAAAAACATCAAAAACTAATGAGTGTTTTGGGCTTTACCTGCTGTTATGTAATTTATATCTTGTTAAGTCGTCCATCACTTCTTAGCAAAACTGCAAATGAAGTATAATGTTGTTAATGCTGACTGAAACGAAAGGTTAAAAATACATTGAGACTTGAAGGTGTTTTACTGTATATACACCATTAAAATAGTAATTGTAATTACAAACAGTTCTCATTACACATATTCATGCGGCATGTATAGTAATATTTCTAGAGGACACTGATTCCTAATTGCTTCACTAATCACATGTTTATATTAACCTTTAAACAGTTCATTTACATTTATTTTAGTTTAAAACTATGATGCTGAAACTACTGCATTAAATAGTACAGCAGAAACATTAATCCGCATTGTGTGAGATATACTGTGCTGATCTATCCAGTATTAGGACAGGATTTAGAGATTAACCAGTTTTGCTGTACTAAAGGTTTTGAGTAATTGTGCCCCGTCTGACTGGCTGCAAGTTGGTGTTAATTTATTTATTTTTTTGTAACGATTGTGTTCCTCAGAACGGAGAGTGTTTGTGGAAGCCTTCCTATGAGAAGCCAGTGTATCATGCTTTCTGAGCAATTGTGGTACACGCCTGTCGTACATCCAAGGTGAAAGCATCAGTAATGTGTCATGCACCCAGACATGTCACGTTGGGATCCCTTCAGAGATGCTGGTTTACATTATGGCCCACAGATACATGTGTGCATGTGACCAATGCATTAACCCTGTTCATTTGCTTGTCCCTAATTCCTGCATCTCGTTTCACACTTACCTGTTTGTCAAATTGCAGGCTGGAGTTTAAAAATGATCAGATGGATGTACACATTGTCAGTCATGACATAAAATTTGTATTGGGAAAAACACACCTGTGATTTAAGGGGTGACTCCTGCCCAGCACAGTCTATATAAAGCATTAAATTCATTTTCCACTTTGTGCAATGGTTGAGAAATAACTGAGGTCGGGTATCTCATGTTGGGTGGGGGGGGTGGCTCTCTCAGACAGATAGATGACAGAGGACTGTGTTTGCTCTCCATTTCATCTCGCGGGGGGGAGCCCTGCTCTTCGACACACTTCCGCATGGAGTCCTGGCCCCCCCAGCGTGTTCCTCTGAACAGGCGATCGGAAGCAGCCAAAGACCTCATTAAGAACTCCACCATATCTTAATGCTCTCCCAGATCTTTCCCGGAGTGTACAGAGACTAACGTTATGTTCCATGAATTTGTCATTCTCTGCTTGGCGCCGAATCTCACAGCAGGCTGCACCTACTGGCTGCCGGTTTCTTTTTGTTTTTTCTGCGAGGAGAAAGGAGCCTGTCTACACGCCCAGGCCAACTGCTGAATTTAGATGCTGAAGTTTATCAGTGATTTTTTTTCCCCCACTTAGCATAGCTCACTTGAGGCCAGATGAAGTTCAGTTTTAATACATTCAAAATCTGTTTCATACTTACAAAAACCACGTAGCTGAATGTGTAGCTTACCTGCATTAGCTGACATTAATAACTATAAAGGTCTTCTTGGGCCTAGTTTCAGGTTGATCATTTAGCGATGCTCCTGTGATACTGGAAGACTAATGTTTACATTTCAGCCATGGAAATTACTTACTGGATCCCTCTATCTCAAGTTAAATTTTATTGTAAGCTGATCCGATCACATCTTCATCTACATCTGATGATCCAGCCGTAATGAACTGATCATGCTGACAGTATGGATAGTATTTGTGATTTGTGTCTTCTAAGGTCTAGGTTAATTTGGCCAGATTTATGTCGGCAGAGCACAGAGGCAGTGCTAAGTGGTCTGAGAAACTACCACTTAAACTTTTCAACACAACATGCCTGCGTGCCTTATAGTTCACCAAATTTTGAGGTGTTTGATCACTCAACTGAGGGGCCTGGTGTTCGGAAACAGTAATAGACTAGCTTGGTGTTCCTCTTCTAGTTGACATTCTAACACTGTCGTTTGACAGTTTGATGACCACATGTCTCACGCCTACACTTCTGTTACCTGGTACATGTTCCTCAGCTGTTCAGCATAAATTCCTAATATCCCCGAGCCCAATGCATATTCCTCGGCCCCATGGCCTAGACGTTGCGCCTCCTGACATGTTACAGCTGTTTAGCAGAAGTCGTTGATGTCTTTCAGCTGGAGAGCCTTTGGCTCTGGTCTAACAGCCCACAGCTAAATTGACGGTGCCCTGGAACCCGATGGCGTTAGCTTGTCTTCATAGAACCCTGTCCTTTGATTTATTTAGTCAGGTCCATGATGAAAGTCACCGTTTGGTTTAAAATAGGACAGGCTCTAGGGTTAAGGGGCCCATGAGTATGACATAAGAGAAGCATACATTGACCCGGTGTACCGGTGTTTGTTTGAGCCTACGTGGAACTCTTCTTTTCTTGAGAGTTGCTTGTGAATTATTTACAAAGACACTCCTCCCCAAAAGGAGCAGGTTAATTCAAGCCATTAATTGGATTAACTAAATTCATGGCCCCCGCCAGCTTGGCTTCAAAAAAGTTCTTTTTGGTATGCTGCTTGCATCCTCTCAGAAAGTGATGTCACAGTGAAAATACTGCTGGCTGATTAGCATAGCTTTCAAGTCTGAGCGTTTGATTTGAAGGGTGAAATGGAAGCCGCACGGCGTTTGTACTTACGTCATCACTTTTAATGTACGATTCGGGCCGAACCCATCATATATTATTAAATAGTTTCTGCTCTCGCGCCGAAGAATTACACAACGTACAGTGTCTCTGCTACTGGCTCTTATGAAGAAAGCGGCCCGTTTTGTAAGTGATAGTGGTGGAAGGTCTTTTTTTTTTATCAAGGGTCCGTGTTGACAGTGGCTAGGGGAGGCTCTCCGAGAGTCAGAACAACGCTGTCCTGCTCCAGCGGTCTGCACCATTGTTTCACAGCCGCTTGTTTCGAGCGAGAACTGGGAAAGAGAGACCTGCCTGTATGATGAGCAACCTAGCGAGTGCCGCCTGACTGCGAGTGAAAAAGCGGCACAGCCTCAGGTTTCTTGGGGCCCCCCTGGGGAACTGGGGGGTGGGGGGGTGGGCTGTCTCTTGCTCTTAACCAAATTTATTGCCTCTCTATCTCTGCCTCACTAACAAAGATGTGAGCCCACTATTCCCAGCTTATTTGTCACGCCGTTGCACCTGTGA
>JABFEA020000021.1:8323617-8338364 GCA_019775915.2 Cyphomyrus plagiostoma | reverse complement strand
GAATTTCTAAAAGACTGATTAAATTTAATTACTTATTCATCGGGTTTTTGAAAAGACATGCTTAAATGCACAGGTTAATCAGACACATGAGACGAAGATATGAGAAAATGCACTGCTTAACGAACAGAATTAAATCAAAGAAAACCCACACAATGATGGAAAGACCTTTGACAGCCTGGATGGGAAAGCTATGCCTTTGGAAGTGATCCTTGTGGCCAGTAGGACTTTACATCACACGAAATGTACTGAATAGCACAGATGTGCACAATCTCTTTACATCAGTGTTTCGATATCCGGTCCCAGGGGGGCGCAGACAGTCCACAGCAGGAGGGAGCAAAAATGTGGAGCATCTGCGCTCCCTGAGGACCAGGTTAGGCAACTATGCTTTACATCGGTGGCAAGCTCACATTTCACTTGGAAGGGTTGCAGCTTTATGAGCTGTAAAGCAAGTCGGTACAATGATATGAGACTCAGACCATAAATAATATTGTGAATCTTGTAACCCTAATTAATTATCCTCACGTTAAAGAATGCCTTACATACTAGATGCATGTATTAGGCTCATGGGCTCAGGACTCCTCACACAAAACTACAACAGGAGTACAACTTGCAATGCCTATGAATTAACTGTAAAAAGTGTAAAAGTTGGGGTAGTTGTATGTGTAACGTGCCCTGTGACGGATTGGCATCCCCTCCAGGGTGTACCCAGCTCTGTGCCCTGTGACGCACTGGCATCCCCTCCAGGGTGTACCCAGCTCTGTGCCCTGTGATGGACTGGCATCCCATCCAGGATGTACCCCAACCCTGTGCCCTGTGATGGACTGGCATCTCGTCCACGGTGCACCCCAGCCCTGTGCCCTGTGACAGACTGGCATCCCGTCCAGGGTGTACCCCAGCCCTGTGACGGACTGGCATCCTGTCCAGGGTGTACCCCAGCCCATTGCCCTGTGACGGACTGGCATCCCGTCCAGGGTGTATCCCAGCCCTGTGCCCTGTGATGGACTGGCATCCCGTCCAGGACATATCCCAGCCCTGTGACGGACTGGCATCCCATCCAGGGTGTATCCCAGCCCTGTGCCCTGTGATGGACTGGCATCCCGTCCAGGGTGCACCCCAGCCCTGTGACGGACTGGCATCCTGTCCAGGGTGTACCCCAGCCCTGTGCCCTGTGATGGACTGGCATCCCGTCCAGGGTGCACCCCAGCCCTGTGCCCTGTGATGGACTGGCATCCCGTCCAGGGTGCACCCCAGCACTGTGACGGACTGGCATCCTGTCCAGGGTGCACCCCAGCCCTGTGACGGACTGGCATCCCGTCCAGGGTGTACCCAGCTCTGTGCTGAATGTGACACGCTCCAGTCTCTCCACCATGACCCTGACCAGGGCAAGTTGGATGGAAGACTAAAAATAATCAGGCCAGACAGTGTGGTATATGATTTATAATTGTGCAGTGGTAGATTATTTGCAGTGCACACAGTACAGGATATGTGTGGGAAAAGTAGACTTTAATACGCCCCAAATGCTCTCCCTGTATCTAGCCATCCATATGCTGGCTGTTCAGCTGAGTGGCCAAGGTCTGGGCATTGCCGTGTTGTGTGCAATGGGGCTTTTCCTTAAAGCTGCCAAGCCCTCCAATTCCACATATTTCATTCACGTCTTCTCCAGTTTAATTTGATTAGCTCCTTTAATGAGACCTTATTTCTGCTTCAGCCATCTGATTGAAGAATTAGTGCAATCCATTAGATGTGACGCTTTGTTTTTTTGTCTTAATTCAGCGCATGGAGCACTACTAAGCCACACTCCTTGAGCTCATATAAATGGTCCCTGACGAATACTGCTTGTTTGTTAATGGTCCTGTACACTGTGCACTCAATTTAACCTGTATCTCATAGGGTGATTCAACCAGAGCCAGAAGTCACGTGATCTTCCACAGGTCTCTGAAGCATATGTGAGACTATAGTCTGGTAGGCAGACTGAATGAAGGATATGCTGGAATAAATCATAAATGAAAAATGAAACAGTGTAGACCAGGGATGAGAGAATGAAGACTTAAGTGGTGTAATGGTTCAGACTGCCTGCAGACTAGTGATGTGACTAAAATCCATCTGGAGACTAGCGGGAATGTGAGCGGAGACAGACAAAGACATTACAGGAGATTGGCTGGTGGTAGGCAGAGAAGTGATTGAACATTGGCTGGAGTATCTGTGATGAACTCTAAAACTGGAAAGTTGTAAACTGCATTTACAGCGATTCAAGCTGTTTTGGAGAGTAATCACTCTCTATCTCTTTTGTCACGGGGTACAATAACTAGCTAGCATGGGTGGAAATAAACTTTTATGTCAAGAAGAGACTGGAAGTCAGTCTGATAATTTAGTACAGATCCTGTAATAAATGGACCCTGGAGCATTTATAGAGTAGTGGGGAGAATAACAGTTGCAGACAAGGACAAATAACTTAAGAGTTATCTGCTGTGATCTCCAACAGCTCTTACTACCATGTCCAGCTGTTATTAATGGGCAGTGGACGGGAATCACATTGAATAAACATGTCAGCTTAGCAGCTAAATGTAATGTGAATCAGTGGCTTCCAGGTGACACTAAGGGACTGTGTTCAGGCACCAAGGAGCCAAAATGGCGGACTCAGTACACAGAAATTGATTTTATCATTATCAGACAAACGGAGACAAAAAGATCCTCAAATTACACCAACGTTGCCATTTTTCCAGATCTTCGACCAGCTACTCCCTGATTCTTATGTGCAGGATATTGGGGTCTGCAGATTGGATGGAAGGTTCCATAATGGAATGCACTGGAAAAGGACTAAAGTCTGGATGAATGGTGGCCCAAAAAACCAAACCAGGATATGGTACTAAAAGACAGCAACCAAACAAATCGAACACAAAACGGAAATGAAAATCAACATGAGACCAACCAGACAAGAGAGGAAAGTCTCGTACTTCTTGAGCAATAGCACTGAGCCCCAATCAGAGCTTTGAGTTTTATTTATTCAGTGTCACAGTTTGAGTTTTTGTCCCTCCCTCCGTGATTTCGGCCAATCAGGCGTCCTCGCATCTCCTCTGCGAACCACAGGATGTGTGCAGAGGCCCAGTCTGGCAACAGGGAGCAGGGTGACACTCCTGTCCGATAACGCCAAGCGCGACTGACTGCCACGCCGTGCTCAGTGGAGGTGGGAGAATGTCCCGCTGCAGCCAGAGTGCGCGGATCTCCCCACAGATGGCTGGCGACCATCCGCAGCTGTGTAGATGGACAGAGAGATGGACGCCATGACACACTGCTGCTTCCGTTACATACGACTGCAGTCACCTCATCCGCACATCACAGAAGCAGGTTACCGGTCAGACGTGATCTGCTACTCTAAGCCTATTCCATCACTCACCGGTCCGAATTATGTTTTGTGTGGTGGGATCTACCACAGATTTACACCTTAATTACCACCAGGCTTCATAGGGTTTTATGAATTTAGTATAATTGTCTTGTGTCAATACCAAATATCTGACCACATTTGAGTCATTGAACAGTTCCAAGGAATGTGTCTGTGTTTCATATACAAAGATTTCTGGCAGCCTGAACACCATTCAAGCACCGCTGCTCATACACAGTGTAAAGGCAGATGGGTCTTGCTTTAGCTTGCAGTGACATCGCTGTGTGGCCGCTGATCATGTGACCAGGACGGCCAATGTGCTGCGCTCTACCGGCCTCGAGGCCCCGCTAAGCTGTTCCGTGGAAGCATGTGAAGCCATCACACCTGTGAGAGTTACTGTATCGTGACGCTCAAGATGGTTTTATTCAGCCTCCACCTTATTTCATGACACAAATGAATCTCTTATTCCCCGTTTCACGATGAATGGTGTCGCATACAACTAAAATGAACGCTAGCAATTTTTATATGATGCCGATGTTATTAACAAATATCATTATATTGAAATGTCCTTCGACGGACTACCATCCCATCAAGGGACCTTCCCAGCCTTATGGCTTGTGCTTCCCAGCATAAGCCTCAGGCTCTGCATGACCCTGTACTGGACAAGCAGATGTAGGAGATGGATGATAATTTTAATTGTAACGTTGAAGAAGAACATTCTCGCTCCAGCACGTAAATATGTAATGGAGTGGGACGTCCCACAGTGTATTCATTACACTGAACTGTACTGTACTGGCACACAGGAGCCCCATAGTGCTTCATCACTATAACAACTACTTTGATTAGAGGGTGTCTTGCTGTCACAAGGGAGCCGTTTCCCTAAGAATGACCCCTCTGTGAACCCACAGAATGTTCTGCCAAACTGGCTAAAATGGGATCAACTCGGTCCAGTTAAGGAATGTCCCTCTCGTGCCTGACCGAAAAACAGTGTGAATCACCGATAAATAATAATAAAAAAAAACCGAATGTGCAAAACGGGGTGAGTTTTCCAGCTGAGCGTGTGAGCACGTGTATAAATAGAGTGCAATCTGTGAAGTCATCTGACGGAGCGGATGCTCCCTGGGCCACTTTAATTGGTCAATTTCTTGTCTGTGTTAAGTGGCCGCACTGATTTATGGGAATTTTCGAAGGCTGCGGGGATAGAGGAGCAGCTGTGAGAGGTTGTTTTTTAGTGAGAGCACAGAGCCGAGAGCTACACTTCACATCCCACTGCTTAGCAGACGGTTGGCAGGGATGGACCCTGGAGTCTCTGAGCGGCCAGCCGGCCTCGCTGGATTCGAGGCTCCCAGCTGTAATTCACTGGAATGTGGGAGGAATCTTCCGCTTGACATCACGCTCTCGCTCGACGCGCTATTTCAGGTGTCGACGCTGCTTAACCCTCCCCGGGTGCCTGCGGTGACACTTCTGCAGGAAGTGCTTACAGGATATTACAGGACAGCATATTTATCTTGTCATTTTCTCAGCGTTTTATCAAAGGAGCCTGTTTTGGGTCTGTCTTTGAGAAGATGCACATTTCTAGACTTTGATGGCTTTGCGTGTGCGTTGTGTCACTCTAAAGAATCGTGTGACTTTTTTTATGCAATGACACGCAAAAACATGCGCATGTGCTTACCATTCCGTTGCTTTCTCCATGATATGTCAGTTCTCCTTATACCAACCATACTTTATGTGATGGCCCCCATGCTCCACTTCTGCAAGGAGCCGGTTTGTTACTGGTTGACTCTGCGTTGAAATTGGCCGCTTTCACCTGCATCTGGAAAAGCGTTCTGATGAGGGGGGGGGGCAGCAGATTTTGTGGAGCTGATCTTGTGCTGATCCATGCTTTGAAGTCATCCCAGACTGAGCTGGGGGCCACATTGCTTCTTCTCGCACCCTGGCTCTTGTATCCTCATCGCCGTGATGTGATAGAGAGGCGTGTCACCCACTCGTGCTCTGGATCTGGCAGTAATGCGTTCATTGCAGTAGACCAGTTAGGTCGCATGCTGCCTGTGCTTCTCAGCCGTGCTACCGTATGAGGAACGTGCTCTCAGGGCGGCACGGGTAGCACAAGTTGCTTCCCGGACTCTGTGCCACGCTGGCTGGTCCATGAGGGACCCGCAGAAACCACCAAGACTTCATGGCTAGATCTTCAAGGGGAGCCAGAGTGCAGAGGCTGTTAACAGGGGACTTTTTGGCAGAGTGCACCAACCTGTTTTCCCAGTCTGAATTCAAAGGACCTGAGGCTTTCAACAGCCGGAGTGATTCGGTTCCCAGTCTGTTCTCAGGGCTCCCTGTCCAGTTTGATTGTGCTCCGTGTCACGATCGGACGTCCTGCGCCAGGCACTCTGCCCTGTCCGTGCGGCTCTGTGGCAAGCTGGGTGCTTCGCCCCGGAGGCGACTCGCAGCCGCTTCTGAGAGACACGCTGCTTCTGAGGGCAACATATGCTGTAATCTTCCAGGTCCTTACCAGCAGGGCCAAGCACACTTGCCTACATTGAACGTGCTTCTGTATAGACATGGCAGAGGAAATGCAGCAGCATCTCTGAGATATGATTAAGATGGCGAAATGTTCACTGGTATAGAAGACAGACAGATTTGGAGCCTTTTAAGAGAATTTCAGGTTCTTCATTATGAGTAAAATCTATCCTGAATTCAGCATTGTAGCCTTTGGAGTTGTATGGGGTGAAACACACATCCTGTAATGTTCTGATTGCTCTAATGAACAAACACTTCTGGACAAAAATCAAGCAGAATTCGATAATTGGTTATTAACATTCATCCAGATGAATAGATGGCACATTGTACATTTAGAAAAAGAAAACTGAATGTTTTGATTGCTGGAGGAAGCAGCGGACACTAATTCATGTGCAGTTTTGGGGGAAAACAGACAGAAGAAATGTTTTTGCACTTTGATCACACTTTGATCACACGTGACATCTGGTCGCATTCCATAGACTCTGCAACGGCACGGAAGAACATTTTAAATGAGCAACAGATTCGGTGAATCGATGTTGCGTGGCGAGCAACATAAGGTCCTGATTGCTCGTTCAAATCCCGGGAGAGGTCTTGCTCTGTTGTAGATATCCTTAAGCAAGGTACTCGACTTAAATTGCCTCGATAAATACCCAACTGCCTAAATGGGCAACGAACATAGTTATGCGCAGCGTGGGATAAAAGTGTCTGCATAAAAAATAAAATAAAAAAAAAACAAAATGATAAGTATGAGGATTAGCGAGGCACAGTGTAGGCTGACATGCGTGAGGGGGGACTCTCCACGATCCATTCTCCCGCTGCCGGCCACCGCAGGCTGGGGGCGTCCGCGGCTGATTAATCGCGCAGCTGCTCCGCTGCTTTCTTCTAAATACAGAATCGATATCGATTTACTCCACGGACTCCGGCGGCCAGGTTGCCGTGCGTCCCTCCCTTGCAGAAGGATTCGGACCGAACCCGTTCTGCAGCCTTGCCGCCACCCCGGCTCGGAAATTAATGTGCTGTGAAATTAGCATTTCATTTGACTGCAGATACAGTAATGGAAGCAATTACTGTGCAGGGGAACAGCTAGACTTCGGGAGCCCACTCCGGAGGTAATGGGCATCAGCTCAGGCGGCGCAGGACCCAGGTGTAGACGAAGCACACAGCCTCCATCTGGCTGCCGTTTGGCATGGCTACAGGAGCTGTCTGTTAATGAGAATGCCTCCGGTTTTGTAATTACATCATGCTGTTCTCCTTCGTCGGGAAGCGAAGGAGTAACTCAGGTTAAATTAAAAATGTCTGAATCATAAATTACCTTAATTTATTATTATTATTATTATTATTATTATTATTATTATTATTATTATGTTTTTATTGAGTTCTTGGAGTGAAAATAATAATAATTATAATAGTAATCTAGTTTGAATGGTATAGTCAATAGGATGTTAAAGTATAAAGGAAACTGTAAGTCCAGTGCATGCTCAGATGCTCACCTTTGATCTACAGACGTGTCTGAAACGTGCTCAGAGTGATGTAGTTTGATTCCTCTCGCATTTCATAATCACCTGGCTGGTTGACAGTCAGCTCCATTTCATACTAAATATTTGTAAACAATATTAATACTCACTCACAATTTCCCCCCCATACACCCTAGATGGGATGACAGTCAATCGCAGGGCACCGATGACACACGCACACTGGTTAGCGCACTAACGGCAATTCGGAATCACGCTTTCGCACCATGTTGGAGTAACCAGTAAACGCTAACATGAGAGAAACATACGTAATATGAACACACGGAGGTGAGGCTGGATTGTAATCCGTCTCCCTGGGGGACGACAGCGCTACCAGTTTACCCATTTTATTCAGTCTAAGGAGTGCCGTAACAACGCTGGACCTAATGGTTTTGAATGTATGAATTATAATGGGACCAGGATGGGCTACTAAAGTGCCTTGATGAGAGTCTGCATTGAGCTGTGTGACATGGGGACTAGTAATGAAACTGTGACTAAATGGCTCGCCTTCTCTGAACTAATTACCTGACTTTACGGTAAGTGAAGGTGCGTCATTGCAAAGGTGACTATCTTTGTCGTCCCTTCCAAACCCCAGGTGATGTCAGCTCCCCTTTTACACATAGGAACAATGCGATACTAAGTGATTGGTGAATCACTGTAGGTATGTTCTCTAGATGTTCTACCCTACGTGGGACAAGTATGCCTCCTTCTACCATGACCAAGGCCTTCACAACAGATCGTTAAATGTGGTATTTCTGTGAACCTTTTTATAAATTTAACCCCCCCCCCACTCCCAAAAAGAATTTCCCTGGTCATGCCCCCCCATGGTCAAACCGCAGACGATGCCATGATGAGGGATTAAGGAATACAAATACACTTTGATTGGGGCCTCTCCTCATTTCTGTTATTACATATTTTATTTAATCTTTACAAAAAACATTTTCAATTGCCTATGAAACCCTGCTGAAAACTATTTGTTGATACAAATTATTTATTTGACCATCAAGAATGTTTATGATTTTAGTTAGATACCTGGGTTTACAGTCTCCATGTCTTTTTATAAGAATTTCCTAAACCACTAGCAAAGGTTATAGAACTTGACAGACTTGTCCTATGGGCCATAACGTTGTAGATTCTTGCAGGTTTTGCATCCTGCAGGTGCGGAAGTGTTCATGTAATCTGGCCTTCAATTGATAATAATCCTCACCGGTTTTCTGATCACTGTATTTTACTTCAAACCTGAATGACCAGGAAGCCTCTTGTGTGGCAAGATCCCTATAGCATTTCGGTCGCTTTTTCCCCTAGAGAGGAATTAAAAAGACTGTTTTCAGACAGAACTGAAAGGCTGCCCTTTGTAGGATTAGATTTGCCTTATGTAACCACCCTGTCCGATTTGCTACAAAGTCTGTTCTCCTTTTGCGGCAAGAGTCCATTTTACAAACCAGCATTTGCACAAGCCGTGTTTCGTAATGAATATGTGCCCTTATTGGTCAGGCGTAAGGGCAAATCATGACGACTGCTAAATGTACAGGAGGGAAATATCAGGCAGTAAAGTTCAACCAAGCAAAGGTCTTTATTAAGGACAACATTAAAACTGGGTATACGGTGACCCTCAGATAAGCGAACCACTCTGATGAAGCCGAGTCACTGGCAGACTTAGATATGGGCGATGCAGGCAGCTGCCCAGGATGGCATCTTGCCAGGGGGCAGCACAGGGCATCTGCACAAAAAAAAAAAAAACGTTCGGAATGGTGACATTTGCACGATCGTTTTTTAACATTATGTCAATGGTATCATGTCACCGTGAGGGTCAATTAACTGTGTCGGAATGGGCGCCCTGATTATGGTTTGAGACCTCAGCAGGCTACTACAGAGAAGGAGGAGATGGAGATGGGGGCTTGATCTCAGGTCGCCCCACTGGAAGCCTGAGGTAGGGTGAACGGGAGAATCTGTCACAAAGCCCACTGCTGCCTTCCTTTTGTGCAGTATTAATGCAATTAGTAAAAAGTTTTCAATTCATCATTATTTATTTGTATCGCCCACTCACACATTGCTGATTGGTGCTTTTTTTGGGTGTGTGTGTGTGTGTGTGTGTGTGTGTAAGGGGGGGGGGGGTTGCCCAGGGTGCCATGCAAGCTAGAACTGCCACTGGGCTCAGCTGGGTGTAATTAACAGAACTGTCTATGGACATGGGCCTGGTGATGAATCGCCATGGAGATGAGAGAGAGCTCCGGTAGGGTAGCTGTGTGCTGTTGCGGTGTCTCCTGTCAGCACACAGTGAAGGAGTAAAGTAAGGAGCGGAAGCACAAAGCATCCTGGGAAAGCGAGGTGAGGGGATCCCGCTGCGGCCACGTGGAGCTTCAGCTCCTGCTGGATGGATCGAGGTTCAGGTCGAGCAGTTAGGTGGCGCTTGAGGAAATGTGGTTTCTTCTTTCTGTTCTTGCTCGTGTCTTTATTTTCCGGCACCATTAAAAGGTGACGAACCAGCCTCCTTATCACTTAGCATTAAGCATTTCAGTGTCAAACATGTCACAGTTTTTAAAATTGTACAAACGTTACACTGTAACATAAAACTTAAATTGATAGCTACCTACTTTTATAGCGCCTGACATCAAATGACATCATTAGAAGGAAACTTGGGAGATGTTTAAATGGGACGTAATGTGTTTGTTGAGTCTTGTAATAGTTTTTTGTGGTGATACATGGTGGTGCAGTGGTTAGCACTTATGCCTCGCACCTCTGGGACCTGGCTTCGAGTCTCTGCTATGGCTCCATGTGTGTGGAGTTTGCATGTTCTCGTCGGTTTCCTCTGCTTTCCCCCCGCCGTTCCAGAACATGCTGAAGTTAATTGGAGTTACTGTGACTGGTGTGTGATGTGCCCTTTGATGGGTTGGTCATTCCCTGTCCGGCACCCATAGTCTCTGGGACCCTGAATGGTGTAATTCCACCCAACGATGTGCAATTTAAGTCACTTTGCCATCACTAATCTGGGCTGCTCTGTCTGTCCTGATAGCATCCAAGTGGCAAGGACATTTTTGGCCTTATGAATGTTAATGTTAACGAGTCCCCCACCTCACAAGAAAGGAACATGTGGCTTCCTGCACCACTGGGGCATGTCATTTGTGTCAGGAGTCAATGCATCGTTCTGCTTTTATTGCGACAGATGTGCTTCTATGCCAGCTTATGAGGAGGAAGATGAGGAGGAAGGCTGCCAGCGATGAGGCATAGCAGTGCTCTGTGATGCCGGACCTCGGCCTGTCGGGCAGCCACACAGTCGTACTCTGGCGTTTTCCTGGAGCTTCTGTGTAAAAGCTTGTTTCTCCCTGGTAGCTGGAGCGCTTGGCAACTGTCTCTCCGTCATCAGCAAAGTGGCGCTCTTCATTTTGACCCGTGCGTCCTCTATCTCCGACACTCTGAAAGGCATTCAAGGTGCATTATAAACCCCCTTTAATGTCCTTTGAAGGTTCTTTAATCTCCTGTCTTATTAATCTTAAAAATATGTTTTATTTTGCCTGGGGCGGCAGAAGTAGGATGTGTATTGAATGGATTCTGGCTCCCTAATGAGAGGACCTAATTGAGCTTGGAAGTTGCCATAATACTCAGTAATTGTGATGAGGCTCCGCCCCTTGAAAAAATCACAGATGCTGGGGCTGCTTCCTCTGCTGAGAGTCGCCAGGAACCAGGAACCAGGGTCCATCTCCCCAGAGCAGCTCTGCTTTCCACTCTTGTGCTCAGCTGCTGAAAAGAGAAAAAAAGAATGAAAGAAAAGAAAAACAAAAAAACAGATGTTCAGGCACCATAATCACCCCCCCCCCTTTAATGTCCTCTGGCACCATAAGTTGGGAAATGTGATCCCCCCCACCCCCAAACACAGAAAGATGGCACAGGAAACAGTATTCCGCCCGATATTAGCATCACCAAAGTCAGTAAGAGTGGGGGGGCTTAATAGGCAGAAATAATGGACCACTCTAAGGGTCAGCTCAGCTGGACGCAAATATTTACTGTAGTGATTAAAATTCTCAACCAGCCATCCACAACATTCAAATAAAGGATCAAATTGCAAACCGATGTATTTCCTGGAGGCACGGTTTAAAAGGGGAGCAGGAAGCAGCTTCTGAAGAGGGAAAAAGAAAAAGCCCAGACAGTTTGTGACGTGAATGTGGCTCAGCCATGGTTGCCTTGACAATGTGGAGATTAGTGAGGTAACCTCAGTTTGGAAGGGTAGACTTGATCCTTCACGTCTGTCACTCCTTTGCTGTTTTATAGGTGCAAAGTTTTACTCGCCGGTGTTGACCTTTATATGAAAGGTCACTTAGGTCAACAGCGACTGGACCATCGGTTGTACTTTTCGGGATTCATTCTGGAAGCTTCTATCTGGATATCCAGTGACAGTTAGCTGTTCTTTTGTTAAACCAGCCAAGTGTAGAAGCAGCTTTGGATTCAGCGTCAGTTTCTCAAGTGACCCGTTGAGGCACAAAGGGTTGTTTCAGAGACAACAGCTGGACCGACAGCCACTCAGAATGATCGACTTTACAAAGTCTGTCAGGTTAGTTTATGAATTTCATGAAGCAGAGGAAAGAGAATTCAGACTCGGGACAGAAGAGTCTGTGGAAGGATGTGTAGATGTGACGAGGACACTACACTGGCTGACGTCACGCTGCAAGACCTTTTGTGCTTTTAAGATAAATAAGATTTGACTGTGTTTCACTGCTTGCTAAGGAGCAGTGTAAGAACGTCCCAGACCTACAGAGAAACCATCTATTATTTCAGCCGTGTTTTGTGAGATGCTCTGCAGCAATAACAGACAACCTCCTGTCCTGAAATTGCATTTTGGGCTTTTTAAAAATAGATAAGCTTTGCACAACCCTTCAAAGAGCAAGAAAACCGACGTACCCATTTTTCACTGTACGCCAGTATTGCTCACGCGTTAGAAATTCAGAACGGGGTCCTTAATTTCCCTCGTACTAAATCTGAAGCTCTCACACCGGATGGGGAACCTCAGACATATTATTCTAGGCGTGATCAGCCGTTTAACACGACCCCCACACTCCGCCGCTGACACTGACAGCAGGAACAGGCACAATAGCCTGAGCTATTTGATTCCGTCTCTGTGTTTATTAACCTCGAAGTCTCTATGCACACGTGACCTTAGCTGATTCGTTCGGCGCCATTGATCCCTGTTGCCTGACAGTCAAAACAAGTGGCTGCTCTGGTTCAACCGAGGCCAATGATATTAGATAACGGCGGGTTTAGAGCAGATCGTGTTCCTTTTCATGAGGCTCCAAGCGCTGCTAATGTGCTCGACCAGACTCCTGTACTGTAGCTGTTCTGCTGTTCCTATGTGGTTTATTTCCTCCCCACGTCAGCCATACGTCAGACACCCTCATCAAACATGGGACATTTTCGAGAGGCATATATTAAAAATCTATCACTGATGTTAGTTACACTGTGAGCACTTCAGCGTTCCAGATTGAGTTTAGAGTCTTTTTCGGTTGTGGTGTGTGATTTTTGTCTTTGTTTTTCTGCATGTATCCATGAAAGCACTACATTTAGGCCTGGTGCACTATGGGCGATGCAATATTTTTCTATTCAGTTGTTTTGATTTGTATATCAATAAAGTGTTGTGTAACTCAATGTTTTAGAGATCTATGCTCATATCCGGAATGGCATGGGTTCAAATCCCACAGTCAATAGATTAATCACATCACCCTTGAGGCAGGCTCTGAACCTCACCTGGCCCGGGGATGCTGGTACCTCACTTGTACAGTGCTCACAGAAAGTCTCAGGACGCTTGTTAAATTCTCTAAAAATATTGCAAATGTATTGGTATTATAAGAAAAATCATATTTTTTTATTAATTTGTTTACAAATATATATCACATTAGAAACACCAGTAATTTTAGGTTAAACGTTCAGAAATTCGGTAAGTGTCCCGAGACTGAGCACTGGACGTCGTTTTTGGCCAAAACGTCTGCTGAGTTAAAATGGGTCAGCTTTTTGGTTCATATAGTTTTTACTATAAAGTAATTAACTTATGGACACAACATAGCAAAGTTATTTTTATTGACATTTCCCTTCTGTGGGTGTTACAGAGAGCAGAGAAAGACAGTGTGAAATCTTGAGAAGACAGGATTTGTCATAAGACACTAATGCTACAGATTGTGGCAAAAAAAAAAAGATTAACTTGGGGTTTCACGATGCAGATGATTTTCTTAAATCGTAAGAAAAAAAAGAAAAAGTTAAGTTGGCTTTGTGTGGTGGAGAATGAACTAGCTAACTGTGTTTTGAAACAAATTATTCAGTCAGTATTATCAGTGGAAGCTTTATCTGTTGTAATGCATTTGATGTCGGAAGCAGTACTGGTGAAAGATTAAATAATTTGGAGAATGATACTCAGGATATAAAAAATGTGAAGCATACAAATGATATTAACAAAACGTATTTTAAAAATGTATGTACAGAAAAGTGCTGGAGAGATTCTGGGGATTTGATGTAGTTGGTTGGATGTGTAAATTAACAGTGGTGTTCAAGGGCATTGTTACACAGCCTGAGTCTCCGTATTGGCCTTCAGCTGCCCGGAGAAAATGCGAACCTGTGCCCCAGCTGAAGAGAAACCCTGGGAGCTGTTATTTATGTGACACGATATGCTTTTTGACAGCTTTTCACATCCAGCAGAGCCACACGTTCAAGGGAAGAGTGCAGGATTACAAGTCACACAGATTGAGCTCTTTAAGCTGGATATGTGTGTCTGGGGACTTGTGTAATGTTCACTTGTTTAATTATACGGCCTCATAAAGCCACAATACAGAACAAGCTGCTTTCCTTAGTCGGCTCAGTCTTCATCTTTCAGCTGTTTTTTTTTGTCTGCCTTGCTTCCTTATGGCCTCATTAAAAATGTATCTGAGGCCTGTGTGGTAACTGTGAGAATCGCAGAATTCAAATCCTCCAAAGTCTTTGTTCTCCATATTACACAGGACAGATGGGTGGTGTATCTTTCTAAATCCCCAGATTTTAACAGTGCTTGCGCCCCCCCCCCCCCCAGCCCTCATTGTCCATCTCATGCTTTACCGATGTCCTACTCGAAGTTCAAACTAGCCTAAGCTGGGCTTCAGTTATCCATTATCCTGATTCCCTACTGCATGCGTAACAGGTGTCCAAGAGCCTTACGCACCCAAAAGAGGATCTCTTAAGTCGGGGGGGGGGAGGTCAGAGAAATCCTACCTGGCTGATGCTCCCCCTGGTCCTTCCTTCTTCAATGTGCAAGGTCAGCTTTTATTTTATATATATATCTTATAAGTATAAATACACACATACAGATAAATGTATATGTGTGTGTGTATATA
>JABFEA020000021.1:8298328-8314400 GCA_019775915.2 Cyphomyrus plagiostoma | reverse complement strand
CCGGCATGTTTATTGTATGACAGGTTGCTCGTGTCTGATTGGCTGTCACCCGGCATGTTTATTGTATGACAGGTTGCTCATGTCTGATTGGCTGTCACCCGGCATGTTTATTGTATGACAGGTTGCCCGTGAGTGATTGGTTGTCACCCGGCATGTTTATTGTATGAGCCCACAAGGGGCATTTGGGCCACATTCTCAGAACTGCTCTCTCAGTCTCTCAGAAATTCTGCATGATGCTGATCATCATGTTTTCATTTTCAGTCACCATGGGTCCTCTGTAGACTGTTGTAGGCCAGAGGCTAGAACAAAATGCAGAGGATTTAGCCCCCAGTACTTTTCATACCCACCACTGCATGGCACAAATACACAGAGGTGCGGCCATGAGTAACTGTTTCCCCCAACAGTTATGTCTTAGAATTGTGGAGCAGTGCTTCCTAATCCGGTTTTCAGGGACCCCCTAGACGGTCCATGTTTTTGCTCCCTTGTAGCTCCCTGCTGTGAACTGGGAGGGAGCAAATACATCGACTGTCCTGGGATCCCCAAGCACTGGACTGGGAAACACTGAACTAGAGTACCTGGAGGAAAACATATGATTTGAATCTTTTTTTTTTTCCTCTTCATATTTTGCACATTAGCTTTTCTTCTAGGGAAATTCTGTTCTGCACTTCATACTGTTTTTTGACAGATTTAAAGCATTATTCTGTTCTGTGCTTTTATAGATCAAATACCCAGGGGAGTTTCCCTTTCCCGTTTCATTATTCAGATTGCAGAGAAGATGTCTGAGGTGATTTTTTTGAGCGGTTCAAACTTCCTACCAGTGCTCAGTTTTTTAATTCACATCTGATGATGATAGTTTTAAAAAAAGAATCCAGAATAATCGTGACTCTGTGATGCCAGTTATTATGTCTGAGAACCCTGCTAATTCATTCAGTTTGTTCTTTTGTATTATTGACTTATGAATGTTATAAACGAAATTGACCTGTTTCATTCTGTCTTTCATGGCTTGTCAGAAATATTCAAATATTTTGAACCCATAAAAAGTCGCACCTTCAGAAATCACCGAGCCACTCGAGGAGTAGCTGCTCCAAGTAGATATTGCACTGCGCAAACGAACCTCCGCCGGCTGTGTACGTCTACATTTTTTGCGTGATCGCTGCCAGACTCCAGTATTTCTCACAATTGTAAGGCCTGCCGTAAACACTGCTATCTTTTTTCTTCCTTGCTGTTGCATTCTGTTGACTTGAATCGATCGCACTGCAACACACTTTTCCTTAACTGAATTGCAATATGCTCTTTACTCCTTCTACGTACCGTCTTTGGAACCGTTCGGACCCGAAATCTGTCAGTCGTTCAGACCCATAAACATTAAACAAGTCAGCGATCTCGGTTATATACGTTCGGTTACTGGATCTGAGGCAGCTCGTGGGTGGGATGGAGTCACATTACATTTGATGGCAGGCTAAATTAGCTTATGAATAACTAAGGATCTAAGGGCCCCAGGCTGCTGCTGCTGTAACGTTTCTGCAGCGATTCTGCGTCCAACTCGTCGAAGTCAATGGCAGCGATTCTGCGGTCCCTCTCACGGCTCCTGCCACGATCTCCTCCTCAGTCTTTCCCGGCGATTTTCATCAAAGGGGCTGGCTGTTGAGTCACCCCCCCCCCCCCATATCAGATTCCCAGTGGATGCTGGGTGCCTGCATCCCTGCCCATTCCCATCTCTCCCCCAGCACTGTCAGGACATCACAGCACCCCCCCGTTTACCAGAGGGAAGGACAGACGAGTGTCTCCTCTGTCAGCCTCATTTCTCTGTGCAGGGTCCTTTGTAAGGCGTAACCTTGTAAAGACAACATGCTCTTCCGTTCCTACACGTGTTTTCCGCACTGGTTATGCAGTGCACTGAACTTGGAACCTATACCATAAAGCAAAGAGAGGAATAGTGGACACACTGGACAGGATGCTAGTTCATCCCAGGACAGCATGTATGTATAAATGAACACACATAAATAATTGATTTTTAGTAGGGCTATGTTTTATTATAAGTTGAATTACTCAAACAATTAACGCAGGAGCTGTTCATTTGCCTAAACACCCATTCTAAATGCATTCTTTGCTCTGTGGTTCAGGACATTTCCCCTATGATATCACTGGAATTTTTGAGGTCAGATCTCAAGCTGCAACTGTCCTTTGCAAAGTTCAGTAGAAGCAGGCAGACCCACGTCAGTCCTGTAACCGCAGTGGAGTAGATGGTGTGAAATCCGTGGGCAGATCACTCTGAAGTCAGTTCACAGATTAACCACATTATTTGTCTACAGTAGGGCCGCGACAAGCAGAACCCTCCGCTTCGCTCTCCTCAGCGTAAGGCGAGAGCTGTGGGAGGTGATAAGCTTCAGTTCTGTTTGTTTTACCCGGCACTCTGCCAGAGCCCAACACCGCGCCTGTTAATTCTGCTTCCTCTGCGCTCCTCCCCTGCTTCATCACGTCCTGTTCTTTCGTCTGAGTCCCCACTCCTCTCTGGTGTCTCTCCGCCCCACTTGGATCCCCAGTCGCCATAACTATGGCGGGTTTTTGTGTCTGTGTGTATACGAGGTAAATTCTTCCTGCCACCATGTGCTTGCCGTCCACTCGAGACGGGGAATCTGTACGGTTTATGACGTGCTGCTCTGGAATCAGGCCGTGAACGCTGCTTTGGATCCCCTGGGGAGAGGCTCAGCATTTACACCCATCCTGAGTGCCATTCAGTAGTGAAACTCACCCCCCCCCCCCCCACCATCTATGTCATCAGGAAGCAGCTGCAAAAAATCTGCGAATGCTAGATGCAGTTTAGACACACTTATCCCACTAGTGTCACATTCATCTTACGCTTTGTAAACAAAATCCGTAATTAATAGACGTACTCTGGATGTCATTCTCTGTTCCGGATGTTGAGTCGCCGCTCGGTGTTTGGGTGAAGATCCACTGCCGTCTGCTGCGCTAGACCTCACCATTTCCCCCGGATGTCCCTGGTGCCGCTGTCTGAGTTTCACTGTCCTCCGGGCCCTCAAAAGCCGGCCTGACCGGCTTGGAAGCGCTGCAGCAGGCCTCCCCCGGAGACGCACTGCTGAGATCGCCGACCTGCCTCCCCGTCAGCTCTGCCACGTCCGTCGCTCAAGTCCCTCTGCCACAGAAAGCGGTGGCATTAGGAGAATGTTGAACAGCTGGTGAACTCTTTCCTCTTTACTACACAGAATCCCCTTTCTGGCTGCAGGCCACACAGGCTATAATATTGCCCATACATGCATTGATGTTTAAAGGCGCTTCTTGTTTATATGTATAGGTGAGTTTAGCCCAGCCTGCCAGCATAATAATAATTGGGCAGCTTAGTGGCTCAGTAAGTCGCGCTGTAACCTTACATTTTCAGCACCGCTGGTGTGGATCCTGCCCCAGGTTTTATGTGTGGAGTTTGCGTGTCCCTCTGCTACTCTGCCTTCCATGCATCCAAAAACCTGCAACTTAGCTGTACTTCTCTCTCTGAATTGCAGGAGAGGCAGTTAGGAGACGACTGGTGTCCTTATATCTCCCATACATTTGTATATTTGACAGATGCTAAATAAAGCAAAGCGACATACAATGTAGGAAACGGGGTCAGTCAGTTGGAGTTATTGCAGCTAAGGGCCTTGCTCAAGGGCCCAGTGGTAAAATCACTCTGTTGACCAGAGGATTTTAACCAGCGACCTTCCAATGATGGGCCCAGTGTCCTGACTAGCTGAGCTACACCCGACCCCTTTGTAGCTTGAGCAGGGTGTCCTGTGCTTCCTGAGATGGCCTTCTGCACAATAGGAACCTTTGTACTGGATAAGTGATATAGAAGTTCCACAATGATGCTAATGGTTATTCTTACATTGTTTCCCATTTTATTTATGTTGTTCTCAATTCCCATACCGCACCTTACTAAACAGCATGGAGCACTGATCCCGCCTGGCACTGAGGTGCATCTGAGCCTGCTTACGCTCAAAGCGGCCAGAGATGTTTTTCACGTCTCTGAACGAAGCTGCGATCCTTTGCGCAAGACCGCAGGGAGGGGCGGGAAAGTGGGGGAGATTAAGGCCATGAGTAGGATATGAAAGAGTATCTGATTTCACCGATGAAAATAGCCAGGGTCGTTGGAGCCCTCTCCTCATCGCAGTTTAGACGCTAATATGAAACAAAAGCATCCATCATCAGATATAAAGATGGGTAGAATGACCTGGTGGTGAGGGACTGGTAGGTGCGCTTCCCAGCGACCTGGCTGTTCAAAGGCTTTTTCTTGCTCTAGAGAACATGAAAGGCGTGTTTAAAAATTTAAGCTCCCAATCTGTTCTAGTGCTGTGGAGCAGTAGACGAGGCCGTTCCGTACCGCATTGTAATTTTCTAGTCTCCGGCTTTTTAAATTAATTAAGATGTTTATGGCAGCTGCTTGCAGCTAAGGGAGTGTTTATAGACTTTGCCATGAATTATTACTGCTTCACACCGTTTTCTTGTGACTCGAACCCCTCTGTGTGCGTGCGTACGTCCGGGGGAGTGTACGTTACCTTCCGAATGGACCGTTCACCCCATTTTCTCCTGCAACTCATGCTAGAGTTTCTCAAGCAGATAACCAGTCCCGAGACACTTCACCAGTAATGGTGGTCAGCTGCAGGATTTCCTACTAAGCTGATGGTTAGCTGCACTTAAATTGTGACGCTTGTTTTAGGTATTTGCCACTTAATGAACTTGATTAATGAATACCGCAAGACCTTAGTGGTCTATTGTAAACACTAGAAACGTACGGCGCACTCAGCTGCGCTAACGATGCACAAAAAGGCATACGTGAAAATGGCTGCCATCTTATGCTGACTGACCTTAAGCAGATTCACATCTGTGTCTCTGAGAGACAAATGCACAAATGTCCAACACCTCGGGAGTTTGCGATGCAGATACTGCTACCTGACAGGACCTTAATGGTAGGAAGCAGAGCATTGGTTGTGCCATCTCCCCGTAGCTCGCCTGCAGTAGGATTAATGAGCTGAGCATGTCTCCTTACTGACCTGTATCGCCCCCCTGCTTGGTTTGTGTCGCCACGATGCCTTTTCCTGCTACTTCTGTTTTCTTAGCCAGCAGAGGAAGCTATTGAGTGTATATTGAGATTGTTATTCAACTAAATAAAAGAGCAGCCATTCCCATTGCCCCATGTGGTTGTTTTACCGTACAATGGGGAACCCTGGGTAACCTCCTCAGCCTTCAACGGGGTTGCCTCTCGAAATACCTGAGTTACTCGATCAATGGAGCAGTTTATAATTCTGGTCCGTTTGGGTAACACTCCCTGCAAAGGGAGTGTTCTTCTTGTTTCTTGTTTCTTGTTTCAAAGTGTTCTTCTTGTTTTATGGTGAATCCAATGTCAGTAGGAGAGAGTAAACAGCCCTCATGATGGAATAATGGCAGAATACAAGAAATACCAACATTTAGAACACATCCATGCTTCATTCCATCCTTATCCAGTATGTGATAATGGTGAGCCTGGAATCTATCCAAGGATGAATAAGGCACAAAGTGGGGGCACCCTTTGAATCTATCTAGTACCCAACGATATCAAAGTAATAAGTGATCACATGATAATTATAATAATATTACTGATGATTTCACTAGTCTTTGTTTTGCATATCGATTCCGGAACTGGTTTTGATTCAGGCTGAATCTCAGAGTAGTTATACAACAGCGCCCTGCCTACGGGCATAATGTTACAGTGAACAGAGGAGCTGTATTCAACTCTGCGAGTGTGATGAAAGGCAGATCTCATGGACTATTAAGTGGGTTGCCTTGGGTTTGTGTTACTGGGGAGTAAGAATGACAGGTGAATAAATGTACCCTGTCCAATGAGCTAAATGACATCAACTTCAAACAGGATTAATTTCCCATGTCTTCAAACTCCTTACAATGTGCTTGCTGTCCTCAAGATTTGTACAACCAGCCTTAATATGGCTTAATGTGACAAGAATACCTTAAATCTACGTCATCAATCATTCATCGCTCTGCTGGCTATTGGTTTACCGGGCATGTGTGTGACACACCTTCTCATGTGTCAATTAATACACCATGAAGTGAGGGATTGCAAACTGTTTCTGAGTCTTAATTTGTGATCCTAATGTGGCAGCCGACATTCTCAGATAGCCGCGTATGATTTGCGCAAAAATTCAGTGTGACTGTGTCACCAAGAGGCCATTGAAGTGCCCTACAGATGCACTCTGAAAGAAGTTCCGTTAGCATTTCTGTTGTGTGGCCTTCAGATCGTAATCATGGGGTGAACGATAAAAGATTTGCTGTGCACCTGAGAACCTGTTGAGGGCGATTTATCCTTGGCAGATGTTCAGCGCAGCCTTGGCCACCTCCCTCGTTCTTCCAGGTGTGTCATAGCAACCAGGTACCTGGTGCTGTTGGTTTAGTCTTGAACGTCCCCAGACCCACAAACTACGCAGGGTTGCGTAGGCGAGGCACAGGCTGGGGGAAATCTCCCTCTGGGAAACATGAATGGGATGTGAGCCAGAGAATCTCTGTCCTCTATGCTGAGTTTTTCCAAAGGACTGTCAAGTCTAATACATCTGTTTATTGCCTCATTTCCCTGCTTGACGTCTACTAGTTCTGAAATGCCACAGCCCTCGAGTCACATGGAATGTTGACCGAAGAGTCCGAACCAAGGTCTGCCAAAGCATCAAGGCACACACCAGCCGGAATCGAATTCGTCATTCTGTCCCTGTCTGCATTTGTGGGTCTTGGTTTATGTGCTGTTACTTTTCATCAACAAATTTATAAACTGTGTCCATTTCAAAGGAAAACGTTCAATACGTGATGCTACATTCGGTTCCTCGAAGTTTTATTTGGACAACAGAGTATTTGTGTGAAAAGCAACTTCCTAGGTCTACAAAGTACCGTTGCTCTGCTTTTGCATCGAGTGGTATGAAGGGCTACATGTTGTCCCTGGGTCTACCCCTCCTTCGTATTATGCTGTCTCTGCAGACTGCATGCAGCCAGCTGTATGCACCGTTCCAGTTTTTTATGAATATTGGGATGGCTGCAGACAGAAAGGCGTGCAAATGACTTTCTGATCTTAAACCACAGAATGGCAGTCTTTCACTTCCTGTACACGGCTTCAGCTTCCTGTTGCACACTCAGGCTGGCACTGAAATGCCACAAGTTGTATGACTGCTTGTTCATTTTTACCTTTTTATCGTCCATGAAACTACGCTGTTGCATAAACCCAACGTTTACCGCACATAACCGCAGTTAATTTGCAGTTGTCTCCTTTCTTGATTTTTAAGAAAGTGTACATGAGTTTATACTATAAGGGCCAGCTGAAACACGAAACATTTGTTGAACTACACAACTATACCAGCCCTCCTTGGACCAGTTAGTAATGGAAACGCTCTCATCAATGAATTCTTTTTGAATTAAATTAATTAAAATTCTCTGGGTCCTTGGCCAGCTGTTAAATTGGTTTTTGTTCCTATGGGTCACACTAATTTAGGGGCCATAAAGTCAACAGAAAAAAACAAGAATTGGTTACTACAACATTTAAAACAAAAAAAATCGGGCTGATGTCTGCAAATAATTTTGTGAAGTATCTGTGTCTATGAAATAGACCTTTTCTTTAGATGTGTTAGTTTAAAGCTTTGTCTATATGTCAATGACAAAATAACACCAGGGCATACCTGAGGAACAATATACAAGTAAAAAACCAATTAAAAATGTCCAAAAATAACGTAGCCTGGAGGTTATCAAATCTCCTGAACATCCCTGGACAGATGGCTTCTCAAAGGATTTTGAAGGGGTTTATTTCAGAGAGGATATTTTTGTGATCATTACATTTTTGTATTTCTGGTTTATGAAGCGTCTGGCTGACAGTGGCGCAGACGAGGAACCCGTGTCACTATGTGTTCCGTGGGAACTTTCTCCAGTGCCTCGTGGTCGTCGATAGCTCGCGGCAGCGATTAGAGGTACCTTACGGAGGTGCCATATTAATCCCAGACAAAGAGCTTCCATTTATTTTTCCGGGGTTCTCAGGGGTCCTATTAAAGAGCCATTAGAGAATGCAGTTGAGAATATATCAAGCTGGAATGAATCAGAGAAGTATTAAGGAATAATTATGCCAGATGGAAGCCTCCCAGTTTTCAAAGCACTATTTGTGATTGAAGCTTCATAAGATTTACTTTAGGTTTGCTGTTTAATTAACTTAAATAATTGGCTCTGTACTGTATTCTGTCTCACTTATGTTTACTGGCACCGAGTACCTGTGTGTTCCTAAGGCTGGAAGATACCAAGTTTGTGTATCACTCCTTTTATTTGAGGTTCAATCAGTAGACTGCAGAACCTCAGTAAAGCAGCACAATCCTCACAAGAACATGTGGAGCTTATGGATGGATGGATGGATGGATGGATGGAGTGACTTCAGCATGGTATTCTTCATCCCAATCACAGCAGCCCTGTTCTGCCCAGAATTGTTGCAAATGACATTTTCTCCAACATTCTACCCTTTCATTTTTACATCATCGGTGATGCCGCGGTTAGGGTATCTAGTATGCATACCAAGAGCAATTGAACTATAGGAAGAATAAGGTTTTTATGTAAGTGAGTCAGATCTGTAGGACAAAAATGATTGTTGCTGTCTTACTACTATTGCTACTATTAAAATCTACCCACTTTAATGCTATGGAGGTGTTAGGTTCTGTTGCTTGTAAGCCTCTCGGCCCTCGTACCTGTGCAGATACAGGCTGGGCCATAACAGCAGCAATACGAATTTTGCCATAAGATCAGCAGGCAGTGCTTCAGTGCCATCAGCAGAAGCGCAGGCTTGCTGCGTTCCACAGGGCTTCTGTCGTTCTGAGCGCCACAGTGCAGGAGCTGCAGCTTCTGGCATGTGCCAGGGAATCGGCCCCATTCATAATAACCCTCCAGAGATTCACAGCTTGCCCCGTAGCTCCATTTCCACGCTGGCAGCTCAGCGGCGCCCCCCCTCCGACTGATGTGCCACCACGCTCTTCCAGACCGTGCATTTTTGTCTGGAACATCTCCATTGGACCTCAGCGGGTTTCGCCAGACGGCTCCTTCTGGGTTTTATCTGCCCTTCCATCTTCCAAACTGCTCATTCCATACAGGGACGCAGTGAGCCTGGAGTGTGCCCCGATAACGGGGGCCACGAGGCAGGGGAACACCCTGGACGGAATGCCAGGCTGCAATGAGGCAAACACTGACATGCACAGTCACACACCAGGGGAAATTTAGAGGAAGCAGATCAACTAACCACACCTTCCTCGACTGTAGGAGAGGCATTACCTAGATAGACGTATGATAAATACATTCCAGCACAATACCAAGTATTGGCAATACTGACATTGTCATCATGCCAACCTGGAAATGTGTCATACTTTAGGAAAGAACACAACCACTAATGTAACACAGGACAAGAGGAATTTTCCTTTTATAAAATATTGAATTCAAACGTGTCTTACAGACTCATAAGTATGACATCTTCTCTCCTCTTTCGGTTGCAAAAAGCTGCTAAAAATAGTATCAAATAGTTAAACAAGTCCAAGGAATGGAAAGGTCATTTTTTTAGTTATACTGGATACAACATTCTATGTGCTAATCTGGGAAATTATCTCATTTTGCTTGTTTTGACATAACCTTTCTATCTTCAAAGACCTTATTTTGTGTAATAAATTGGAAATATATGTCATTGTGGTGTTTTTCAGTGTACTACATCAACGTTTCAAAATCAATCACAGACCAATATGCTAATAGGTTTATTTAAAATCATCTTTATTATGATTGGCCTACCTGAATATGAAACTATGTCAATTACCAGCCACTGTGCATACTAAATAGTAAAGTGAAGGTGGAGAGTTCAGGTGCAGAAAGTAAGAATCCAGTCCAAGATTTTGTTTCAACCAACCAGTTGAGTACTCTCTGACTGTAACTCTTTATACTCAACTGGTGGGTTGAGACAAAATCTTGGACTGGATTCTTACTTTCTGCACATGAAATTATCCACGTCTGCTAAATCGATTGAAACTTGTGATTCTGGAGACACATTTTTGCATTGTCTCTCCAAGCTTTGTCTTTATTCAGTCTATATCAGGTCACACTGCTTAAAGATTTCTGTTCTCAGTCGACAGTCTTGACCCCTGTCTCCTCATCATGGAACATTAAGATCTCATTCCCATTAGATGTGCTTAATCCCGTAGTACGTCCATGCCCCCTCAGCCTAGCAGGTTAGCCAGAGCTGTATCACTGTCAAGCACAGCATCACTGCAATACGCTTTTTCGGATGCTTGCATTTCGATGCACGTTATATTCTAACCTTATATCTTGCATGTGACAAGTAAAAACCTTGAAATCCTGGGTTCATCTGGCGCTCCTTCTCTCTTACAGTCGTGGCAGATTGCAGAGCACCAAGTTCTTATCTCTGTAGCATGAACTATGAGTTTTCTTTCTCATATGAATTAAATTACAGTTCAAAGAAGTCCACTGTTAAAAAGACAAGTATTTTTTTTAACAAAAAGTTAATGAAATCCATGATATTTACAAAGATAAGAATTATCTTGTTAAGAAATTGTAATCTCAGTATTGACCACAATAATCGCAAGTATGATTTTTGCCATAATCAAGCAGTCCTACTGTACAGCAAGGCCTGTAATGTACCCAATAAGAAAAAAACAAACAAACAAGTAAAGTCGGCTCAGCTGAATTCACAAAGGAAAGGAGCCATGGAGAAGATGGAAGGGACACTAGTTACATTGCAGTAAGCCGTAGGAGCATGTGATGAATGAATAAATGTTTTAACGGAGACAGAAGGAGTTGTGTGTACAGCTATTGTTGTACTAGGGAAGGAGCAAACCCCTGTCACCAGGCAGATGCAGTGTTTCTTCATGTCATATGTTGCCAGTGAAACTGGCGAAGTTGCTGGTTTGTTTCTCGGCAGAACGCCATGAAAGTTTGCTGTACCTGGATCATGTTTTCAGTAGAGGCTCCTTGGAACAGGACATATGATCCAATAACATAACATAACCTGAACTTTTATCACAGTTTGCACGTTGTTCCACAAACGTTTTCTTTTGATGGTTCTGTGTGACTTCGCTTAGTGAGACCCTTCTCATGTCCTGAGGGTGGCCTGCCTTGGGCTTGGCTTTAGGCTTGTCCTGATTTCATCCTCTGATCCACACTGGGTCTGATCCACACTGGGTCTGATCCACACTGGATGACCAACTGCATGAGCCTGGACCAACACTCCAGGAATACTGTGTCACCACCTCGCATCTAGAGTCTCTCTTAGTTGAACTGCTGTCAAAGAATTGCATGAAAATCGTTTATCCAATAATAGGTAACCCTACATATTTCTTATTCTAAGAGCAATCAGTGCCCAGGTTATTAAGTGGCCTAGCTAGTACTGAGCAGGGCCCACATTTTCCTCCAGAAACCCTTCTAAGGTAAAAGACTTTTGCATTCAGAGAAAAGTTCATGCACACCACTATTGCACTGAGCTGTTATTTTTGCACTTATAATATTGCTTTTAGCTTTAACGAGACTGGCCATTGTTTTCCACCTTCTCTCATTAACAAGGTGTTTTCAGCAACAGAGCTGCTGCTGACTGGGTGTTTTTTTTTCTTTGTTTGTTTGTTTATTACACTATTATCTGTAAACTATAGAATTTGTAGTAGGTGAAATTCCCAGAATGCTCGCTGTTTCTGAGCTAGAGCCGCCATGTCCGGCATCAACAATCATACCGCGTTCAAAGTTACTTCAACCAATCGCCTTAGACGTTCCAACGCGTACTGAAACAGCAAACGACTCTCTTCACTCTGTTTGCATGTTGTTCGTAACGAGCTGCAGCTACCTAATTCATATTTTGGAGGATGTTTGTGTGAATAAGTGAGTATATCTAACAAGAGGACACATGTATATATCGCGTTGTTATTTTTATCATCGCTTGCCCAGGAGGTAAATTAGCGATTGCCTTTTGTCAGCCTGGTTTTAAGTAATCGGGTGTCAGGGTGACACTGAGAATCTTTAGTAGCCTCAACCACCATGAGCAGATCTGGAGCCTGGTTTTGTCCTGCTGGCAGATTAAGGCGCATGTTGTTGAATAATAAGCAACGGCTGCTGGCGAAGTCCCCGAGGTACTTTGCCGTGGATCCGCGTGCTGTTGCAGAACATCCCCGGTTCTCGCTCTCGGTGGGATCGGGAGCCTGTGGAAACGCTGGCATGGACGAGGGGAACGAAGGATATGTGGGCACACGCTGCCGAAGGAAGGCTGCGTGCTCGTGGGTCCTGCCTGCTCCCAAGATGACTGAGATTAACCACTGACACAGGCTTTACCTTCCATAAACGTGTTCCAGGTCGGGCATGCAGCATGGATGTAGCCAATCGGTGGGTCCGGAGACCCAGTCTGGAGGCAACTGAAGCACAAACGCCTCATTTACAATTCCGGAATATCTTCCTGCATAAATTTTCATAATCGACTCGATTGGAGCCATCCTCACTGCTGGGATGCGTTCAGCCAGATGGCCACATATGGTCCGAATGCTCTCTTACCGACCTATGACCTCTGACCTAGCCCAGACATGGAAAGGGGCACCTCTGTGGTTCCCTTGACCCCCGACCTTGCCCAGGCATGTAGGAAGCACCACACTGTGCACTGCTGACACATATTCGGGAGTCTGGCAAGGGGCTGTGAACCTGTGATTAAAAATCATATTTTACAGTTTCAGTTCCGCTCTAGAAACATAGACACACTAACTCTTCCCTTAAGCAACCAGGTTAAACAAATGTTTTATATTTGGTAACACAGGACTAATTTTTCCTTTTTTTTTTACAGGTATTTCTGTAACAAAGAAGACACACACTTGTAAGTATAAATATTCTATTCATACATCTTTTAGCATGTTGTAACAGGTGACTGGCTGTACCAAATGATTGTACAGTAGCTGATTTGATGGGAAATCTATGGGTTAAGGAAGAGTAGCAGCAAATGGGAATAAAACTGTATCTACATAATTACAAGTCAAACTGCAAGCAAATAAAGTCCCAGGAATACAGTATTTTCCCAAAATGCTGCAGGATGCATAAAGATGAGCTGCAAGGCCTCAAAACTGTTGACACCGAACGTTCTCTATATTTTGCAGAAGCAGCATTTGTTTCTTGTATAAAATCTGGAATTATCTGCAGTTTTTTCATGTGACTGTTTAGGGGTCATGTTCCCGCCTGGAAGACAGTTGGTTGAAGCCGCTCTTTGTAGTCTGCAGAGCTCACAACAAAGATGTGTTTTTTTTTTTTTTTTTAAACTGCGCACACAGAAGATCACAATCCACAGATATATTTTTGCACATAAAGGCTGGTGTGAGACATTCCATTATTCTGTTAACACTGGGTTTTCTCTGTCTATATTCAAAGAGAATCAACTGTTCCTTTTATTTCCACCATTCTGCCCATAGATATTCCATGGTACTATAACTCACTCCTAAAGAATTCATTGCTGTTTCCTTGAAAACCCCTGGGCCCTTGTGGAGAACATAAAGCTGGCCCAGGTGTACGACGCTCCAAAGCTCAGATCTTTGCTGAGAAACAGTCGATATGCTTCTTATGCTGACATGTATCATGGTAGCGGTTCTTTGGTTATTATGTGGGAGTGTTAAATCGAAGGAGAAGCTGGCTAACTTATCAAAGGGTTGATAACAGAAAACATTTCAATGTCCATTTTCAAGTTTTGCTTTTCTCTGGGCTAAGCAAGAGAATAACGGCAATCGTGAACCTGTTAGTAGGAACAACCTTCTGGTGAAAACAGGGTCTTCTTCATTATTAGTTGTAATGTCAGTGTCATTTATTAAATATGTTTATATTTACTGACGTGCTGAGTGATTCAGCTGATTGGAAGTTGGCACTGATGTGTTGAACGTCCCAGTCTCAAACCTGGGGCTGGGTGATGTGCTCTATGGATTAGTTCTCTGTGCCCATAATCAGATGGTCGCTATAACAGATTCCATGGTTGGCAAAGTGATATCACAGGTGGGTTTGTGAGCAAGACCCTTAACCCTAATTGCCCCAGGAAATGGGCAACCCTGCTTTCATATTAGTGTATCTGCTAAATAAATGCATGTGATATTCCAGGAGCAGAAATGGGGTATTTAGGGTAGTTAAAATGGTTAGTGATTGTAGTACAGCTACTCCTCACTTGACCGAGTTCCATTCTTATGACTTTAGTAGTTAAGCAAATTGGTCAATAAATGAGTAGCATAGTGTCAGCCACCTTTAGATATTGTTTAATGTCACCTTGGCGTTTATAAAAGTTTTTTTGTATATTAATAAATGTTTATATGGTAGTTTACTGTATACTGTACTAAACAGAATAGGGGAAATCAGCTGTATTATACATTACAGAGGTTTGCGTACTCTACAGTGTGAAATACCAAGTCGTTGGAGAGCTTGATGTAAGTCTGCTCACTCTTCAAGCAGGTAGGTCATCGAGTGAGGAGTGTTTGTACTACTTTCACAGCACCCGGTACAAACTCCGTCACTTAATAACAGCAATAAATACTTGTAATATTGAAATATATGAACAAAAGCTAGATATTGGCTAAATTAGCAGCATGTTCCCTTGGCTTACCTCAACCAAAAAGCAGTAGGTTTTTAAACTGCAAATTATAAAGCAAGACAGAATATCAACACCAAAAACATGAAACGGTTTTCATTTTGGACCGATGCTTCTAGGAGCCTCCTGGGGAAATCCGTGCCCAAACAAACATAAATATTACTTAATAATCCCATTTCACTTTCACAACATTTATTGAACAGCTACTCTGGAAAAGGAGATTGTATTTTTGCAAAAAAAAAAAATGTATTATCAAAAAATATCCCTTAAATTCTGCAATGACACAGCATGTTACCAAAATCACTGTATTGGAATTTAGTAATACTCTCTGTCATGTTTTAGACATCAATGGAAACACAAGCCTTTGTGGAACAGCTTGTTGTTACTTGCTGTGACTCCACAATGGCAAAATCTCCCCATGGGTAGCAGGCAGGGGTCCAAAGAGAATTAACTTGAATCCATGTCAAGGAAGTTTTCACTATTGAACACTTGCTGAACTGGTTAGAAGAAGCAGATGTAACACAAGAAGAGGGTGTGGTCACTTTATTGGTCAATGAGGGCAGTTTAATTTCTGTAGCCTGGAGGCTGGAGATCTTTTCTTCACTGCTTTGCTCTCCTGTGTTTTTCCTGGGAATACAGTTTTTCTTGAGCTAATGCAGGCCACTGTTCTTGGTGTTACTCTATCACTGTACACGTATACAACACTGTGCAAAAGACCTAGGCAGTCAAATAAATTGGCATTGTTGGTGTAGAATTATGTCTGTCGAGGTGTGTCAGCATAGCCTTGTGAAAACCTCTCCTAAAGTCACCCCCGCATTTGCAACACACCTTTGTATTTTTGACACTACTCTTAGATCATCATGTTTGGCTAAACAGGGCCTCGCTGAGCTTTTTGCCAGTTGAGGTAATTATTTTTTTCAGCTGGTGGTGAAATTTGACAAATACGTTGAATGGCAGGGATGCGCCTGAGGGGAGTGTTGGAAACTGAAGCGGGTTCATCTAGCCGTCCAACCAGGTATCCAGTGACTTTCTGGAGAACAGAAGTTCTTAAAATTCTTGTTTTTATTCTGTAACTTTGCGTAACTTTTGTGTAGCTTTAAATTTACATATATTCTGATACTGAGTGTTGTTTTTCTGAGCAAATAGGTAACGTTAAACATTTTCTTTGACTGCCTGATTTGCACAGTACCGTATGTCTCTTATTGAGCTGCCCCATGTACGATACCTTACTTACGGATTTTCTCTCTCGCACTTTACGTTTCGTAATGCCACAGTGCGGTGGGGCTCCTCTGCTAACTCATATCTGACAAAAATAAAGTTGACACTATCTGCGGTTCCCACGGTTACTTTGTCATCGGGAATTTCATTATATTTACATTTACATTTACAGCATTTGGCAGACGCCCTTAGCCAGAGCGACTTACATAAGTGCTTTAAGATAAT
>JABFEA020000021.1:8262221-8283136 GCA_019775915.2 Cyphomyrus plagiostoma | reverse complement strand
CAAGAGAGGACTGGGGGGCGGGGCCGGGGGCGGGCTCTGCCGGCTGACGTGGCTGTCACGTGGGCTGTGGCGTGGCCGATGCTCAGGCAGACGGGGCTGCGCTGGCGGCAGCTGGGAGACGCCGCTGCACGGCTCAGCTCTGCGCCGCTGCTCTGCGCTGCTGCTCTGCGCCGCTGCTCTGCACGCTGCTGCACGGCTCTCGCATGGAGGCACAGCCCCACGATGTACTTTGTGATTTCAGCTATGAAAGGTAAGAGCCTGGGGGGGGGGCAGGACAGACAGGAAGTCAGCAGTGGGAGAGCGTCTCCAGCATTCATCGGCTGCCAGGGGGAGGGGGGGGGTTTGCTGGACTCTTTACGGGGGATTAAGTCACACTTACTGCCACTTCTATGCACAACTTGCCTGCTTCTCAGAATGTTCTGCTCATGCAGTCCCAGCCGCTGGCCACTGCAGGTCCCCGCAATGTTAATGTCTGTTGGGGAACATTGATCTCGATCCCTGTGCTGATCATTGGGCTTGGTGATGCTTGGTGACGCTTGGTGATGCCTGGCCCGCGAGTTTGGAGCTACTCAGATAGCCGTGACGGCACTTTGACATGCCTTGATGGGAGGGCGGGGGGGGAGGTTGGTGGTACCTTGTTTGTGCATGAGGGGGGATCTGCATGTGGGAGATTATTTTAATACGACCACCACCATCCCCCCCCCCCCCCAAACTCACATAATCCTGTTGTTCCGTGTCAGTGGGCTCCTCTTCTCTGGGGGGAGTGTATGCGAGAGCTTAAGTGCCTTTGCCCCCCAAAGCGGGTCTCAAAGGGGAGGGAGGGGGGTTGGCATCAAAATCATTTGGCCCCCTGCCTACATTTTCTGTGCCACTGACCTCTTTTCGGGGCAGGCGTTTATACCCAACAGCCTGAGCCCCCCGCCTGTGCCAACCCTCCCCTTCCAGTCCTGCTCAGTGCCCCTGCCATAACCCTGACCCGTCATCCTGTGTCTAGTGTAGCGTGAGCTTATGTCATTGAACCAAATAATTCAACAGATTTTTTTTTTTTTTTACTTAACAGGATCAAAAAGCACATATTTCCTAAAACACTATACATGCTGATTTGGGCATATCTGAAGCTTCCTTTCCGCTTAGTTGGTTTTACCATAGCTCCACGAAGTTATTGAATAGCTAAATTAAATTGTTAAAATGATAACCTGGCCACAGACTTATCTGCTTTGCTTCTTTCGATTCTGTCAGTTTATTTGGCCGGTCTGAGCAGGTGAGGGGTTCCGTTACTCGCGACATGCTGTCAAACGAAAACAAAGCCACATTTTTGCATCCGTTTCAAGAGGAAACCATTGTCTTATGAGGAGTTAGAGCTCAAAAAAGAAAAGAATATTTGTTTCATGATGTGTTCTTTTACGTAATGATTATGCATTGCTTGTGTGGTGAAACCCCTTTCTCATAGTATGACTACAATGTGAAAATGACAGAAATGCCTGTAGTCGGACTTTTCTTGAGAAGGTTCTGGAAGGATAAGAGGGAGGGGAGCCGACTGGGGTGTGGGAGACGACCTTTGATCTTATGCTTGGCCTTCAGACGCCTGGACGAGGCCTGAGGGAATAGCTGTATCACTAATCTTCCAAATATATACAGTACAACCCTATTTCCAAGTTGGGACACTGTAAAATGTAAATAAAAAGACAATACAATTATTTCCAAATCACATAAAACGATATTTCATTGAAAATAGAATAAAGGCTACAAATCAGTTGTTGAAAGTCATAAATTTTATTGCTTTATGACAAATATATGCTCAGTTTGAATTTGATGCCAGCAACACGTTTCAAAAAACGTTGGGACAGGGGCATGTTTACCACTGTGTTGCATCACCTCTTCTTCTACCAACACTGTAGATGTTTTGGAACTGAGGAGACCAGTTGCTGGAGTTTTGAAAGTGAAATGTTGTCCCATTCTTGGATTTCAGCTGCTCAGCAGTTCAGAGTCTCCTTGACTCTGAACTGAGTCATATTTTTCATTTCATGATGCACAGAATGTTTTCAATGGGTGACAGATCTGCACTGCAGGTAGGTCAGTCTAACACCCAAACTCTCCTACTGCGCAGCCATGCGGTTTGGCATTGCTGAAATATACAAGACCTTCACTGAAAAAGACATCTGGATGACAATATGTGTTGCTCCAAAACTTGTATACATTGTTCAGTATTAGTCCCAGCTGTGCCAGCTACCCAAGCCATGGGCAGTAATGCACCCCCATACCATCATGGATGCTTTCCACTGATAACAAGTTGGATGGTCCTTCTCCTCTTTAACCTGGAGGGTGTGGTGTCCATGATGTCCGAAAAGAGTTTGAATTTTGATTCATCAGGTTACAGGACAGCTGTCCATTTTGTCCCAGTCTATCTTAAACGACCTCAGGCTCAGAGTAGATGGTGGCGTTTCTGGATCAAGTTTAGATATGGTTTCTTCTTTGCATGGCAGTTTCATCCTGCATAATGCAGCAATAGACTCTGTTCACTGACAGTGGATTTCAGAAGTGTTCCTGAGCCCATGCAGTGATTTCCTCTATAGAATCGTGTCTGTTTTTAATGCAGTGCTGCCTGAGGACCTGAAGATCATAACTATCCAATATTGGTTTTTGGCCTTGTCCCTATCATACAAACATCTATCTGGATTCTCTGAATCTTTTAAACATATAATGTACCATAGATGATGAAATTCCCAAATTCTTTGCAGTATTACTTTAAGTAACATTATTCTTTAATCATTGTATTATTTGCCCACACAGTCCTTAACATAGTGCTGAACCTCTCCCCATCTTCACTGCACAGAGTGATGAACCTCTCCCCATCTTCACTGCGCAGAGTGCTGAACCTCTCCCCATCTTCACTGCACAGAGTGCTGAGCCTCAACCTATATTCAGTGCACAGAGTGCTGAACCTCTCCCCATCTTCACTGCACATAGTGCTGAACCTCTCCCCATCTTCACCGCACATAGTGCTGAACCTCTCCCCATCTTCACTGCACAGAGTGCTGAACCTCTCCCCATCTTCACCGCACATAGTGCTGAACCTCTCCCCATCTTCACCGCACAGAGTGCTGAACCTCTCCCCATCTTCACCGCACATAGTGCTGAACCTCTCCCCATCTTCACCGCACAGAGTGCTGAACCTCTCCCCATCTTCACCGCACAGAGTGCTGAACCTCTCCCCATCTTCACTGCACATAGTGCTGAACCTCTCCCCATCTTCACTGCACAGAGTGCTGAACCTCTCCCCATCTTCACCGCACGTAGTGCTGAACCTCTCCCCTTCTTCACTGCACAGAGACTCTGCCTCTCTGGGAGACTCTTTTTATACCCAATCATCTTACTGACCTGTTGCCAATTACCCTAATTAGTGATAAGGTTTGGGGAAGTTCTATGAGTTAATTAAGGGTTAAATATTGGTTTCTGTGAGTTGCAAATCATTGCGTTTTGTTTTTATTTACGTTTTACACAGCGTCCCAGCTTTCTGGGAAACGAGGTTGTATATTTTAATTATTTCCTTGTTATCATTTCATCTCATGCTATAGTCTGATGTTTCTACGCTCTTTGTGAGGTTCACACACAGTCAGTGTATCCGCTGTGTAAGCAGTACTGTCACCATTAAATGCACTGTTCATCAAAACCCTTGTCTCCATCTTTGATTCCCTCTAAAGATATTATTTTGTGTTCTTATCCAAAGTTCAGCTGTCTGTCTTACCCTCGTGTGTGTGTGTGTGTGTGTGTGTGTGTTTTATCAGACATTCTCACTGCAATGGGTCTATCAGTCTTTTCCCTGAGTTCAGGCCACAGGTAGCGCCCTCCACAGGCCATAAATGAGGTCGCCTCACAGTCGTCTGTTCCTCTGTCTCTGGCTGTTCTTCCAGCTGCAGGCTTGGTGTATCTCCATAGTGGTGTTCTCCTCACAAAGGGCAGCCTCCAGACTCTCTCGAGCACCTAATTACCTTTAATGGAAACATCCCACTCATTACGGCATGCAAATTAGCCGGCCTGCTCGGCACGATTAAGATGGATATTCTTAATTTCCATCTGATCATCTCAGAAAAGAAGATTTTTGACATAATAAAAGATGCTATATCCCCAAGCTCATGGATTTTGGGAGGATGTTAGAAAAGCAGGCTGTGAAAAACACCTAAAAACATCTTCAAATCTACAAAAGTGATGTAGCTGCTACACGGCATGATGCTGAACACTCTTTCTTTGTGGCTTTGCTGTTGGTCGGCCTGTTTCGAAGGTGCTGGGTACCTGGAAAGATAACACTGTAGAGTGTTACTGAGTGAGCTGACTCTGACCGGTGTTGTCTTTCTATTGCTGCTCATTAGCACTGTGCTAGCTGCATTTTCTGTGCCTAACCGTGTAGTTCATGGGCACTACAGCTGAGGTTAACGGGATTTCGTATGATCCTCTTTCTGAAACGTCAAACACAAAGACAAATCTCTGCAGATTAGTGTGAATGCAATGCTTCCACGAGTATAACAGATTAAAAAATCCCTCATTCAGGTATCACGATAGACTGAGCTTATTACTTACTGTAATTATTTTGAGTTGCCTAGTCAGTAACATACAAGTGATTTACACCTTTAAAAATCATTTATATTTACAGGCAGTGCCCAGGATACGAACAAGTTTGTCTTTCAGTTGAATTTGTAAGTAAGTCAGAAGAATAATAATACAGTATATAATAATAATAATAATAATAATAATAATAATAACAGTGAAAATAAAAGTAACTACCTATGGTACTGTACTGAACCTCCAGCTGACGAACCACTGAAGCCACACAATGTTTTCATGAGCATGGCAGAGTACTGTGTGCATTAGTTATTACCAACCATTGTATTTAACCTGAATTTTTATATAATAGGCTGAATGGCAGTCTATTCGTAAGTAAGAGTTGTCTGTAAGTCGGACAGAGAGTCTGCTGATATTATAGGGCAGCTGCCGCAGTGTTTTTACTAAAGAGGCTCAGGCACATTGCGACGTCTCTGTCTGCTGAGAAGAACATTGATAGGATAACAAGAACACGTAGTCAAGCATTTTAAAGACCGATATTATAGAAACGAAAAGAACCAGAGGGAACTAGAGGCGTGTGGTATTTGAATGTAAGGTTTCGTGTTCTTCCAGCTCCTCATAGTAGTCTTTCTGTTGGCCTTCTAAATGAGGTCTTCATCTCGGCCTTGCGAATGGAGTTCCTGCAGCGTACTGCACCTCCTGTCTATGCTGTGAGCCTGTCGCCGTCACGGGTCATTGGGCTTGGTTGGTCTTTGCATAAATAACCGTTGTTCAGCCTTGTTTTCCTTTCTTATTCCCGCTGCTTTTCCTGAAGCTGGTGGATGCAGCCTGTGGTGCAGTCACATTGTAGCCTGATATTATTTTTCGGGAGACAAAATATCACATGCTGTCAGCTTTAGATACGTGACGTGCGATGTCATGCACTGAGCTGAGATGGCGCTCTTGTTGGTTGTAGAACAAAAGAAAATTTAAAAAGTAATAAATAGCATATAAGTATTGAAATACATAAATATAATATAGAGATTACATTTGTTATTGTTATTATTATTATTAGCAGTAGTAATAGTAGTAGAATTATTACTATTATTGGGCGATGTCTGGCCCCAGATAAACATTTATGTTAAATAAATTTCATGCATTTTTATGCATGTTCCTTTGTTCCCCAGATAAACATTTATGTTAAATAAATTTCATGCATTTTTATGCATGTTCCTTTGTTGCCCGTGGCTTCAGTGGTTTCAGCGCTATCTGATAGCAGTGAACAGGGACGCCTGTGCTCTCCCCGACCGCAGAATGCAGTGTGGCGGCCCAGCTGAGTGCTGGAGAAACGAGGGGCCTCGCATCGGCCGCCTTGCTGACGGCTTCCACGCTCACGAGGCCGGGGGCCGTCGGGCTAAGTGGCACCATGGAGGAGCGAGAACCGGCCGCCACTTTGTCGCCGTGGAACTTATTTAAGGAAGCTTTGCGCCATCAGCCTGGGGGGCGATATAAGCCATAAGGGCTGACATCCTCCTAAAACGGAGTCCTCTGAGGGCGCTGCTGGTGGGCTTTTTGAAGTTTTTGCAAAGGAATAAATTTGAGAGAGGCCTCCACTAGGCCTCTGGTGTTTCCTCCATGACGCAGAGACAGTTAGGCCTGAGCCTCGGTCTTCAGAAAACACCGAAATACCCAGAATCACTGGTGTACGGTGACTAGGAGGGGAAGAAAGGGTCCTGTCCGTGTTCCTCGGCGCAGGTGAGCGCATTCACAGGGCTTCCTGTGTGCTGGCGTTCCCGGTCAGGCCATTCTTCTGTGTAGTGCACTGGTGCGGTTCATGTAGCACGTAAGTCTTGTTGAGGCATCCTCAAAGTGCCCCCCCCTCCCCCCTCCCCATTCATTATAAACCGACCCCAGGCTAGGTGATGTGATGGCTGAAGTCATCCGAGAGAAGCCAGAGATTCAACATTCAAGATGCTTTGTCTGCATTTTGCGCATCAACACATAGGCATTCTTACTGGCGCCATCCAGTCAGTAACATGTAACATGTAACAGATGGTGTAACATGTAACAGACAACGCAGGTACTACACACACCCCTTGGTTGTGTAGTGTCACTGTGCAAAGTCAGAAATAAGAGGCTAAGAGATACACCAAAGACCTTCGTTCACTTTAAGCTTTATTTAATGGTGTCAGGGACTCTGTAGTGCTGCGTGGGAGTTGGAAGGATCCCAGCCGTTTGTACAGCAGAACACTTTACGTTTCATTTTGACAATCGGACCTTGGCTGTGGTTTGAATGGATGTCAAACTGTCCCGATCTTTCTAGAGCTGAACAGAGTAAATAATATGCAGACATTCAATTGCCTCATTGGCAACGTGTAGATTAAGTAACGGCTGCATATAATTTCATTCTAAAATGTATACACGGGTCTCAGTAATTTTTTTTAATGAGTCGTTAATATCTTTAAGATAAGCTACAGAAACTGTCATTTTGTTGATTTGTTGAAATGTCACATATTAATATGCACGCAGTTCATTTTAATTGACTTTATTTAATTTAATTAAGTCAATACTGAGTTTACATAAACTGGTAATTCAGGTGCTTCCATCTCTGCTTAATAAGTATAAATGTCTCTAAATCAGTGTTTCTCAATTTGGTCCTTGGGAGCTCACAGACAGTCCACGTTTTTGCCAGTGTCAGTGCACAATGCACAAAACGCTCTGTCACCTCACTGGATATCCCAAGTGTGACTCGCCCCACCCGTAGATCCACGCTGCACAAATGATGTTGTGGTTGAAGGCAGTTACATCAGTGAGCGACAAGGGATTTTTGTAAAGAGGTAACAAATATCTAGCAGAATAAAAAAATCCTCACTGACGGCAGGAAAAAATCCAGCCCAGCGACAGAAACAGTGACTGACTGTGAACTGAGTACAACTGGATACTTTCTCATTTTTAAATAATTATATGTCAAAATTAATATTAATAAATAGCGCAGGTCTTAATTTAGCTAGTGGTCTTTCAGTACTTGTAGTGCAAATCTGGCCAGTCTTATGTCCTTTGTTATGTATCTTCTGTAATTTTATTTGTCTAGCTCAAGGACAATGTCCTTTTGTTGAACACTGATATCTCATAAATCTGCTCATTAAAAAAATCATAATGAAAGTGTGTCCTTAATATTGCCTAGCCGTGCGTCACACATCAATTAACGTAAACCGAATCATCTATATTTACAGTATGAAACAGTGTCCCCAGTTTCAGTGTTTTAATAACACATTCATTTGAAACCGCAGTTATTAACGCTGTCTGTTGTTATCACCCAACGTAATATAGTGCATAATAAATGTTGAGTCGCTGACAGTGATATCAGCGAATGAAGGGAAATGACCTCTGGATTGAGTCAGGCAGTGCAGCGTTCCTCACCACCAAGGGTGACTGTCGGTGGGAGGCACCGTGTGGCTCCGTCCCTGATCCGAAGGTCCCTGGTTCAAATCTGATGGTCCGCAGAGTGATTTCAGCATCGGGTGGTTCAGAAAGGCTCCTAACCCCTAATGTCTCCAGGGACTGTCTCAAAAGAAAAAAAAAAGAAAAAAACGTCACTTTGCATAAAATTGCATGCCAAATAAATAAAACAGAAAGGTCCTAGAGAATCCGTACTCTGGTAAGAGGGTATCACCACAACGAACATGCTCATACTTCGGTGGAACTGGACGTGTGATTGCTTTTCGTGAGATGTTTCTGTCTGAGTAATGGCTTCGCTGTCGCATTCTCTTGCCCTCTGTGCTGATTTAGAGCTGGCCCCCGAGACCGTTTCAGCGCCAGAGGTAAAGCCCTGTGGCACGCTGTAATCTGTGGGGGGGGACAGTCATTATTTCCTGCAGTCAGGGACAGGCCGCCTTATTTAGTGGAGGATCTTTGGAGCTCTCCGGTGCCGTACCGCAGCCGGAAGTCGACTCCACACCTCAGCTCACCTTCGCCGTGGGCTTGGGTAGATCTTCAGAGCTGATCAGACAGTACTAGGAGATGCTTCCTCCCGTGTGACTCACTTGGGCAGGTTTGAAATCTTTCAAATCTTCGCAACGGTATTTGGTTGATGAAGTTCTTGTACTTATGGACACCCAAAGAGCACATTTCTGTCAAGGCAATTTCTTACAAAGAATTTATTTTAAAAAACAATGATCAGCACATTTTATGTCCTTATCTTGCAGAGGTAGATTTTGCTCGGTAATTTTCTCTGGGGCCCCCATTGCTAAATTCTGTGTCCCCTTATAAGGTACTGGGCCCCCTGAATCAAGCAGGGTATCCAAGCCCCTTCAGTGCTACTAGGTGTAGATGCATGGTGTACAGTGACCATACAAGTGAGCATCCACTCCCACTACTGTGTCGGCATGTGAGACACAGGCTGTACCAGCTAAACAAACAACAGGCTTTGTTTTTTGCATTTTGTTGACTCATAACTGTACGAACACGAAGCCACAGACTGCGCTGTGCTGAAGTGCGTTCCTCTGTCAGGATGGAGCCATAGTGGTTCAGACTCACGAGTGGAAGGCCTACCACTGATGACACGGGAGGCTTCCAGGTCTCTGCAAGCGTGTGCGAGGCAGTGCATAGGCGAGGCGACGCGCGTGTGAGCCTGATCGCTCGCTCGTCTTTGAAGGTTTTAGGGTTAAAGGGGCGGCTTGTTTACTTGGTTCCACAGCGTGTAAAGTGGAGTTTGCTTTTCTCTCTGTGTTTGCACGGGTGGTTTCTTCAGCTCGCACACACACCTGCAAGGCTGGCAGAAATGCACTTTAATCTTGCAGAGCTGGATGCGAAGTGTGACACTTAATGAAATCACTTTAGAGGATACAGAGCACTATAAATGTACTATGTTCAACTCACAGAGGAGACTCAATTCCCAATTGTGGGGCCAAGCAAAGATGAGTATGTATTTCTTCCAGCTTGTGGGAGTGCTACAACACTTTTTACCCCCATGGTGAGTCTGGTCTGATTTATAGATGCAATCCACATTAGCCTTACATCTGATTTCAGATGATGTCATTGTAAATGTGATTTCTAGTCAGAAGGTCATACCACCTTATCCCTTATGGATCCATGTTTGGCTTCTCAAGGCTAGTGCTAATGTCCGCGTCAGTTTTAAACCCAAACGTTTTTAAGACACTTATTGTTCGCTGCCCCCCCCCCCCCCAAAAGGGGCTGTTTCCTGGATGTATTGTTCAGGCACCATGAGAGTTGGGCATTAGGTTTCCCAGGAAAACGTTGTAAAATGAAATGCAAGGCCTATATCCATATTGACATTGTTTGTGTCGATATTGTGATATCCAGTGAGGTGACAGATTGAGAAGGCTCACATAGAGTGATCGGGACAAGAAGCTTGGCAGAGAACCGATCAGGAAACCCACTGCTATGGTTCTGTGTTCTCAGCCTTTTCCTTGTGATAAAGGGAAGCATTCACTGCACAGAGGGGATATACCTCTGCAGTATCTCAGATTGGATTAGACCGTAAGGTACCATAACGTTGGCTCAGTGCTTCTGTGGTGTCCCTTGTTTTTGGTACAAATAGGGGCCCGGAGTTACGGCGGTGAGGGGCTGCATGCAGTGAGACTGCAGGCCGCCGGAGAGTCGCTGCGTTTTAGATGAGAAAATGGCCAGGGGTCAGAGCGGGCAGAGAGCGGGCAGAGAGCGGGCGGGAGCTTAAGCTGTGAGGTGGGGAGGTGGAGTCCCCCCCTGTTAATGGGGTTATATTAATAAGCCCAGCCTGGACCTTATTCCACACCATTGTCGCTGCTGTCAGTTTGGGGGGGTTGAAGCGGTGTGGAGACTGTGGGGTGGGGGGGATGAATCATGAGAGCTGCCTTGTGGTTTCCTGTTCCCCGCCCTGTGCGCTTTGTCAGCCGAATAGCACTTCAGCGGGGAGACAATTATCACGCTCCCAAAAGCCCACCGGCAGACTGTGGAAAGGTGCTGCTAGAGAAATCATCAAAGCACTTCATTATGCAGGGGGGGGTAATCTGCCGTGTGCGCGCATGCGCGGGCGGGCAGGCTGGCCGCGTGGCCCCCTAGGCTCTGGTGCAGGGGGAGGGGTGCGGTCTGTTGTCTTGGGGGAGCAATACCTTAGGGGTAGCTTCCTCCCCATCCCCTCTTGAGTAATGCCATGTGGATAGAGATTGGGCAGTGTGTGCTGTAGACATCTGTGAGGACCTGGAGCAATAGGGTTGACCCTCAGCCCCCTGCCAGAATCACTGTAACCACTAATACTCTGCGACAATCAGATCTCCCCGGTGGGCGGGCATCTTCTCCGTATAGTCGAGTGCCAGTGCGTGGGGTGGCAGCCCCTCTATCGGCGGGTAGACTGGGGGGAGGGGGGGGAACGGGTTCTGGGGGAGAGGGGGGTTTGGAACAGCAGGCTGTCACACGGGTGACTGCGTGTCCTGCCACGTCTGCACATCCCCGCAAGGCTGAGCTGCGGTCTGCATGTGACGTGCAGTGGCTAGAGCAAGGAGCAAGGCTCTTCATCCTGCAGCCTGTCTGCCAGCAGGTCCTCCAAGATCTCAGTAATCAGGCATTAAATAGTTATATTAATGCTCTATGCTGTTCATTTATGTTAGTCCATAGTGTGATTACATTTTTTTATGGAGACAATGTCAATATACGTAAATATGCTCAAATCTGTACTACAGTAGAGTTTAAAGCGATATTTGTCACAACCAAAGTTATGATTATTCTTTTTCTCCTTGTCTTAGTAAAACAGTATGTGGTTAGGGCAGCTCAGAGGCATATGCGACACTTGACACATGAAGGAGATCGCAAGTAAATGAAACCAGCCGGGACACAGGGACAGTTGAAGTTGCACTGCGGAAACAGAGTACAGTTGTAGCATTTTTCAGCGCTGAAGCTTCATCCAGGTGATTTGGACCAACCCAAGAAAAGTGGGACAGGGAAAATGAATCAGCATTAGACTCCTGGTCACCTAACGCCCCTTCCAAGGTGGCCGAGTCCCCTTTACTGTCTCCTGGTTAATTGTCTGATGTCTGATTGGTAAATACTGCACGTCTAACTGAAGGGTTGGAGTTGACATCGGTGAGATACGGTTTTCTAATGACGTGTCGCATAGACATAGTTTGAAGGACCCCTGTCAGAGCGATGAGACTGTTTCAGAGTTCATATACCTGTGAGCACATTGGATTAGGCAGCACAATTGTGAATGCTAGCGATTAGTTTAGTGTCTGTATGAGGAGGAGGAGAAGCTTGTTGTTTCCAGTCTGCCATGCTGGGCAACGGCTCATTGACAAGGAACACTGGATCAGGAAGCTGCGGGAAACGGCTTAGTGCTGACATTCGCTACACGTCAAGGTCAAAACGGGTCAGCATATCAGCAGAAATGCAGGACAGTTTAGCTAATTTAGCTACCATACCCCAATACCGTTGACGATGTGAATCTCACGTTCGCTAATTTGCTCACCGCTGTTGAACAGCATGAGTAGCTTATAGGGGCACTGGGGTGAGAGCATCAGTAAACGGATCGTCGGGGGCTTCCGTCGTACATCGGGATAACCTTTCTCCAGTGTGAACAAGATGCATCCCTTCATGAAAGAACACTCTCTATAAGGCCGAAGTTCTCATTGACATATAAGTGACTTGACATCGCAATGCATATATTCACTTTCATCTTGCGGGGAAGCGCCATCTTCTACTTTAAATCTGATGCAGCGCCCTGTAGATGCAATTCCTGCAAAATCGCAACAGATCTCATCATGTCATCATGTGCAAACAAAGCAAAACGAGAGACTATGACCTCCAGTACAAAACAATTCAAGATGACGTGTTGAAAAGGTCCTATGTAATCATGCTGACCACATTGGCTATCCCTCTCATGGTGAAATTAACCACTAACATTCTGGGCACAGTTGCACCATGCACCATGCTTGGGCAGAGCCCCTGTGTTTAGTATAAACACCTAATAAGAAACTGTCCTTCCTGTCATATTTTGAATATAGAATATTTATCTAATTATAAAACATGTTCACACCCTCGCTGATAACTCCCGCACCTGCTTTAAACCAGAGAGAACGTTGGCTCTGTGGGTGATTGCTTTATTCTGGCTCTGGGCTGGTTCTGACACCCCCTGTTGACCAGTGACACTCTTCTGGACCTAAACACACAATCTATCATCCATCAGGCAAGGCATCGTGCTAGCTCATCAGCCACACCTCCCTCCATCTAAGAAAGAATGAAAATGGAAATAAAATTCAAAGAAATCAACAATGTGGCCATATCTGACTTGGCTGCAGATTAAGAGAGCTTCATTTCCTGTGCTGGTCTTCTGAACCTAGACCAAACAAAACTTGGTTTGGAGGCTTCAGCTACTTAAACTTGATGATAATAATAGATAAGTCCTTTATTTGCCATTTAAACAAGTACAGATACATTGAAATGTTTCTCTTTACATATCCCAGCTTGCTCTCCATAGCCTGGGGTCACAGGACAGGGTCGGCCACCATGAGGTGCCTCTGGAGCTGGGGGCGAAGGTCCTTGCTCAAGGGCCCACATTTGTGTGACTGTTCTGCCAAGGCCAAGGCTCAAACCATCAGCCTTCTGACCACTGTCGCAGAGTCTGCTGAGCCACTCACCAATAAACATGTGACCCAATAAACATATGGTGCATACATGAAGTTTGACAACTGAAGTTATGCGTCAGAAGGTTGTGTTTTTCGGCCGTGTCAGCCGTATAGACATATTAGGAACATTTGCATGTTGTTACTAGTTGTAATTGAGGGTTCATTGATGAATACTGTAGGTCATTTACATTACTGATGACCAACATCTCCCAGACTATTCTTGTATTTACACCTGTGTTTAGGTATATGTGTGGAGGTAGTTCTGAAAAATATAGAAAGAAAAATGATTAAGTACTTTGTATATTGGTTCTCATTGTCATGTCACACATCCACATATTACAGAGAATGGTAAAACAGTAACAGATATTTCTGGGGTGATGTTACCATCTTGTAGCTAAGCTCTGCTGCTACCCTTCCACAAACATCATAATGCATATGTTTCAACTAACTCAATGGGGTCGACATCAGTTTAATATGAATAGTTTTAGAACATTCTTTGATGTGTCCTTAGTGTTGAGAACCACTGTAGCAGAGTTCCGACCCACGTTGTTTCCTACAATGCAGAGAACCCTCTATATCCAGCCACACTCAGGTCCCCCGAAAATAAATCACACAATAACATCAACCCAGTCTGTTGATGATTTTGCACCTTCTCAGTGAACTAATCTATCTTCTACGACCTGTTAACAACACAGGGTCTAGTGTGCCTAGAAGTACAGTCGACACTCTGGACAGGATCGTTCATTTCAGGGGACACAGTTGATTTTTTGTAATATTTCTGTATTAAGATGACCTTCCATGTGACACTGCATTGTGTGAGCAAATCGGCATTTTTTTGGTGTAAAAGGCAGAGATTTCCTGCGTTCATTTTTTCCCCTTTTCCTCACGTCAAATCTGGTGTGTTTTGTGGGCTCCTGCAGCTATAATCCGACTGTTTACCATTCCTCCACGTGAAAGCAGCTTAAGGTGAAGTGGGCGGCCTGGTCCTGCTGATGTGCCACTATCCGCCAGGCCTTTTCCTCGCCACTTCTGTTTCGAAAGTGAGACAAAACGTATGGGAAAAAGGGAACGTCTCACCGGCCAGGTGAGACCGCAGGAAGGAACACTTTCCGGCAGCAGAAAGCAGCTCACGAATGGGAGCATTTGTATTAGGAACAGCTCCTGCTCCACCGAACCGCGGTGGACGTAAATGTTTTTTGAACTCGGGCTTGTAGTCTGAGCCAAATCTGCCCAAACACCACATTATCCAGTCGAAATAAATCTGACTGGGACCTCTTTCAGCTCTCCAGTGAGCACCATCTTTTTGTAATAAGATCTTTGTTACTGGTGTGAAGACACATTTTCACCTTTTTTAAGCAAAGACAATTCAGCAATTCAACATTCAGATTCAATATTGCAACAAATTTTTTTCTGTCTTTTTTCTTAAAAACGGTATGAACATTGCCAGCCATATTTTTAGCTTCACAGTATAATGTCACAAAAAAAAACAGCTGTTTTCATTGTTATTCTGGCCAGAATGTATGTTTTGCATATTTGCTTGTTAATCCTATCGTTCAACATTGACTCTTGACTGGAGTCACTTCACAAAAACAGACTGACAGGCACAATCTTGAGTAGGTAGGAAATACTAACTGTTCTGTACAGGCTGGTAACCTTGCCAAAGCCCCTGGAGAGCTTGGCCTGGCTTGTTTCAGTCTTGTTTTGTTTCCCGCTCCAACTGCAACAGTTTGTCTGTTTCTTTAGCTTTGAAGAAACAGACTTTCCATGATGCATTTCTCCTAGTATATGAATAGAAGTCATCAAGAGGTTTTCGCTTCCGTCTCTGCTGAAGACTTTTCTTCCTGTTTAGTTCGTCCAGTTGACAACTGGAAGCAGGGATGGCAGATTTTAGCATTGTTTTCAAGCATGTTATAATTAATCCAATTCAGTTCATTTTTATGTAGCACTTTTCACGATATTGCATTGTCTCAAAGTGCATTACATCGACCCTGCCCAGTTACATTTGTATTTGTTTGATGCAATTACAATTTTCGGTTCCATGCAAAAAAAAAAAAACCACCCTTCTAACCATCCCATCACCATCTAACACAGGGTAACAGGGGCTAAAAAATAAAATAGACCATCAAAATAAAAACTGTCCAGGTATGAAGCTGGAGACATACTGATGAAGGCGACTGGGGAACAGATAAGATTCCAGCTCATCACGACATTAAAATTGCAGCGCATGCATTAGTGCAGTAAGCCTGCAGACGTAACGCATCGCCTCCCTTTGCAGAATCACTGCACCTTACTGAGCCAGTTATCTGGTGAGTATCTTCTGCCTTTACCTTATCTGTGGAGGAAAACGACAGGCACCCGCTCTCCCACGGTCAAAACAAAATAACAACAATAACAACTCTCCTTTGACAGGGGTCTAAAAGAAGGTTATGTTTGGGTGCGCAGATCTGTATGAGCATGCTGCTTTTAGTTAGAAACCGTTACCGAGTCAACAGGAAGTTCTCCTAACAAAAGAAAGTTGCAAAAAGGTCTGCAGAAGTGCTGGCCTAGCATGCTCGCGGGCTAGCCCACAAAAGGTCAACGAGATGCTGGTCCACAGCATCATCTGTTAGCATGCTGTCAGGCTATTTAGTGAGCAGAAAGGTATACATGTATTTAAAGGACTTCTTTTTCTTTTCGTTATTGTAACGTGTAAAATAAAAATTTTAAGGTATATTAAAGTAACAAATATAGAAAGGTTTTCAGTGTCAGGAATTGGAGGTGAAATAACACATGCCTGTCATTTCTCATGAGATGTAATTTGACTAACAGCTGTTGACCTGTAGGAGGCAGTAATACCTTCACCTTTCACCTGCTGAAAGGGTATTAGGTGAAAAAACTAGAGTGTCTCAGATCATGTTAGAGCCTGGATCTGATTCTTATAAGTATACAGTAAAGATAATGCCAGGATGTAGTTAGTTTTTTTGTATTAATGTCAGTAGGCCTAGATAAATATGACATTAATATATACTGTTATGTGGCTTGAGAGGAAAGTGAGGAATAATGTTTGTGATTGAGTAGAGGATCAGATTTGAGTAAAAGCCCTCAAAGACTTCTTACAAAATCATTTAGCTGAGGGTGGGAGTGAGCAGTGACCTAGGCATGGATCAAAATGTTTGATAAAGCAGGTTGACCCACAATAGCTATGCAACTGCAGAGAGGCTAAAACCCTGAATGAATCCAAATGAGCCCCGAATGATTAGTTTAGCTCAGATATTTTAAGAACTGTGCTTTCAGTCTGAGGCAAAGGCTTGATTCTCTGGGCCAAGGCTAAGGGGCAAAGACCAGGGGATTTTGTGCATCAATTCCTTAAGCAGTGCACATTAAAAGTTGAAAATTAATTTCAAACCATTTTTTCTGTTTATTTATATCGGTATCTGTATAAAGATATATCAGGAGCTTACAGTTACATAATTAGTTGCCTGAGGTGACGGATTAATTAGTTCACCTAAGCCGGATGTTTGATTATTTGTAGCAATTATCGAAAAATGGGTGTCATGTCCATTTTTGATTATGCGTCAAAAATCACGTGCAGATAAGGAATAATCAGTCTGTTTTGAATCAGAAGCGCAGATTTTTGCTGGATAAGTTAGTAAGAGAAGAAAATCAAGTACGCCTCGTCTTGCGGGGGCAGCTGACGAGGGTAGGATGAGGCTCCACATTTCATAACCCATCTTTGTGGCGACGGATGCGACTCGGTGACAGTATCAGCCTTTGGTACGCGTCGCGGAGACGGAGCGGGAGCCGTGTTATCGGCAAGCTGCCTGTCAGGCGCGTTGCTTCGCCAGCGCCGGTAGCAGCGACGAGAGCGCGCAGTTTGTGAAGGTGCCGCCCGCAGCCGCCGCTGCGCCTTAACCCCAGTGCCGACGATTGTTCGGCGGGCAGCCGCGCAAAGGAAGCCGCCTTGTCTGCCATTTAAATCACTTCAAAAAGCACTCATTTAAAAACTCCGCAGTAGTGACAGACGTTGCTTCATGCCACTAGGCTGAAAAATGCGCTTTCTCAGGGGAAATTCTGTTTTCTTGAATCTGTTCAACGGTTATAGTTTAACTCTTAAGCGTGTTTCAGGGCTTTGTGTGTCTCATAGGGCGCTGTGTCTCGCCATGGCCTGTTATATATGTTAAATGTAAAACACATTTATTTCTGTTCTGCAGAAGCTTGCCATATGTGTATGCATATTATTAATTTCTTAAGACTATTTTATATTTCAATATAATTATCCAAAACCAATGTGAAAAATAAGCCTTACCATTTTTCTGGATGTTTTATTAATGAAGGTGTTGCCGGTGCATTATGGGACAGCTGTCGCCATGGTAAACTACAATACACGTCCCCCTATTTAATTAAGACGATCTTGGTGGGACAATGAACAGGACCATGTGACCTGGGGATAGATTTATTCCACTCTAGCATTTTACTTTACACCCCTCTGTGGTGAAGACTGGTTTTACTGTAGGCTCTTGAGCTGCATTATCCTGGTTAATCTCTGCGATGTTTACCTCAAGTGTTGCCCGGCAGTAATTATTTTGATGGTATGTGAGAACCTGTCTACTCTAAGCCCGTAGTCAAAAACCACATTATTAGGGATCTTTTTTTAAAGTATTTTGGAAAGTCTTCTCACTTCGTATGTGCCAGTCTAGTGGTGATGAGTAAGATCTCATGGTCCACAAAAGGTCTCACAATGTGAGCTGACTGACAGGGGCAGTGCTGGAGATGGCGCCACCTGGAGTCAGGTTCAGGCCACAGCTACAGTTCAGTAATGTCAACCAGTCACCCATATTATCAGTTACATTTCTTCATTTCTGTGTGATAAATCAGCATTTAAAAAGATAGTTTGAGGGTTCACACTATCGGTAATATGAGTTTAGTATATAGTGCAGGATGTATTCATAAACAGCTTATTCTGGAAAATTATTTTGAAATACTTTGTGTAATGTACTATTTGTGGTTTGTTTTTTAAAAAATATATATTGTCACAGTGTTCTATGTCTCAGTTGCTCGAATTATACAGATGAATTGTGATGTATTTTTTTGTTTGTTTATTGTAATGCTGAAATACCAACAGTCGATCCAAAGTAGTACAGTCAATCTGAACGTGTACATTTCCTGTTTTATAAACCTGAATCTGTCCACCTTCTGATGAGGCCCTCAGACTGGCTGCCTTTATGCTACTGGCTGACCCCAGTGGTCTGATTCTGTCATGCTTCAGACAGCTGTTTTGTCTGCTATGTGACTGTCTGAGTGCAGCAGGTATTAACAGGATTAACAGTGGTACTAAAACAGGAGAAGGAGACCGCCGTGAGACTGCCTCACCGGCCCCCATCCTCACTGGCCCCCAGTTCCTCCCTCCACCACGGTGTCTGGAGCAGACAGCACCCTGCTCACTTAATAACCCTGCAAATGTTCTGCTGCTTCAGGCTATTTTAGAGAACTTCTTATTCATTTTCAAAGCTTTGAAATTTTTGGGAATGAATATTGAAATACAGTTTAGACGGCTTTAAAGAAGACCATTCTCATTCATGCGGCTCTCTCTTCATAAGGGCCTATAAGGTAAAATAAATGTCAGTCAACAACGCCATGCGTTTCTCTAATTTGTTCAAACAGGAAAGTAAATTTAAATGATTTACAGCCTCCTGACATGAATATCAGTACTGACAGCTAGTTTCTGCTATCCGACAGCTGTAGAAGTTAAAAATAACTGTATTGGATCCAAATTAAATGAATCATTTGGCTTCCGAGGTGAGAAAAGCTTTGGCTTGAATTCTCTTGTCATGCTGTAACAGGCTATAGATCACAGCTGTTGTTTTGTTTCATTGTCATTAGGTGAATTCAGTATATATTTACTATATATAGTAAAGTGTACACCCTGCACAGCGTTATTCAGATGAAACTGCTCCTCTCAATTAGTTGCTGTGTGGGTAAAACAGCTGTTAAGGGGAACTCTGTCCATTCAGTGTCCCCAATCTGCTAATCCCAGGCAGGACCTTGCTGGGCCTGGAGCTCGTCCCAGGAAGCAGAGGGTAGAAGGCAGGATGGGATACTGGTTCATCCATCACATGACAAAAGGCAATATGGGATTCTGGTCCATCACAGGGCGCAAGGCAGGGTCAGAAGTCCCACTCAGGTGCAGAATCTACATCTGCTTTACAGTCAAAGTGAGCAGGACCACATTGCTACTCACTGTGGTAGGGTGTATAGTATAAAAAAGATACCAATGCAAAGCCATGAATGAGAACGTTAGGACGTGCGTGTTAGGACGTGTGTTAGGACATGAAAGGGTGCTGTGGGACAATGTGTGACATTGCGAGCGCTCAGTATTTGCCCCTCTGTTCCACTCACACAGCCCCCCGGAGATGTTTGACATCTTCGTTAAATGACGCGGTCTCCTTTCAGCGTTTTCATCGGCATCCACAAGGAGGGCAATGTGGGTCATTTTTGTCTTGCGGTGTCTGTGTATATTCTGGGTGGCATGAGGCTCAGTGGGTCAGGACACTGTGTTAGTGATCAGAAGGTTGCTGATTCAAACCCTGTGGCTGGCCAAGTGATGCCATCATTGGGCCCTTGAGCAAGACCCTTAACCCCAATTTCTCTAGAGACTGTCTGACCCTGCTGCCTCATTTGTGCTTCTCGTTGGATAATAGCAGCTGGTGAATAAAATATTAATAAATATAAATTCATGTGTTTGTGTGGATGTAGTGTGCGTGTGTGTGGTCCTGGGTGTGCGGTCATGTGTGCAGTCAGGTCATTTTCCTCCTCTTCCTTTTCTACTCATGTACTGCCCCAGCGATCTGCCACATTTCCCACAGACAAACAGGACTTTGCCTCTCTGTAAGCCAGTGTTATCTGTACGGCCAGGTCTAACTAGATGGGATTAGCGATTTCTCACAGAGGCCCCTGTGGGATCTTGGCAGACACAAAATAGCGGGCGGTGTGCAGCCCTGCAAGACAAGCGATTGGGAGCACATCTGAAATGTGCACTTTGATGTACAAATCCATGTCTCAGGTGGGAATACTGCTCCGAAGGCGGCAGTCCCTGTTTACACGGCAGTGGTTATTCATCTATCCTGGAGAGGAGGTCTTAATTCATTGTGAATTCATCAGAACAGAGGCTGAGTGGCTGAGATGCGAAGCGCTGACTGATTTGACGTGAGGTAGCAGCAGGTTGCTACAGACAGGCGCGTTTAAACAACAGCAGGAAGCACATATTAGATAAGTGTGTCTTGGAATGTTATTATTTTAAAATGCTCTTTAATTCATTCTTTCGTTTATCTTCTACACCACTTGTCTTATGCAGGGTTTGTGGGGTTCAGATCCAATGCTGGAGACAATAGGTGCAAGACAGGGAATAACCCAGGGAGGGGTTCCAAGCCCATTGCAAGGCACATAATTCACTTTAATATATGTGATTATTTTAAAGTATGAGAGAACATCCTTGTGTTTCTTGAATAATGTACAAAGCTGTGTAAACTCAGTTGTTTGTAAATGTAAATCATGCAGCAGTGGCTGTGGTGTGTTGTGTGTGTGTGTGTGTGTGTGTGTGTGTGTGCTTTTTTAAATCCAAGTTTCCTGGTTTCCTTCCATTGTCCAAAGACATGCAGCCAGGCTACCGGGTGTCTCTAAATAGTTCATAGTGTGCATGGCGTGTATGGAGGCTCTGTGATGGAATGCCATCCTGTCCTTAGTGTGCATGGCGTGTATGGGCGCTCTGTGATGGAATGCCATCCTGTC
>JABFEA020000021.1:8209859-8225838 GCA_019775915.2 Cyphomyrus plagiostoma | reverse complement strand
TAAGAGTGTCCCTAAGGACTGTTCTCCGGGGTCACTGGTTTGTCCGCATGTGTGTGTGTTTGCGTACAAGGTGACCATAAGGCAGCCCCAGACAAGGCTTTAATGATTGATGGAAGAGAGGGTCATGCCCTGAGTTGTGTATTTGATTTCATTTAAAAAGAAATGTCCACCTGTCCCATAGCATTCTTCATTTCAATCTCTCTGTTGTTGTTGTTTTTTTTTCTTTTTCTCCAAAGTACAGCAAGCCAAGTCACGAGGAAAATAAATGTCAGTTTTTGGAAATAACAAGGAAAAAAAAATTAGCCATAACGGAATGTCAAGCAATAATATAAATGTTTTATTACTATTAATTTGTGCAGTTTGTAGACATCAGCATGTAAATACAATCTGTTATTTATCACTTTTATTTTGTGGTTATGTCGTTTATCATCTGTATATTTGACCGGTTCTGTTCTTTTTTTGAGAACGAAGAACTTCAGAAGGCCTGTATATGTCATTGTTTTTTCTCTATATATCCCTTTTCTGAATTTATTTCACAATATTTAATGTTATTATTGATCACGTGTATAGAGGTAATGTTATAACTTCTTTCTGTATAGGTAAGGAGAAGATATGGCTATAAAACCCTACTCAGTATGAATGTTTATCTGTTTATTAAATACATCATGCTGTACAATACCCATTTTAATATACTACTCTTGTTTAGAGTGAGTTTGATAGAGATAGGGTACGGTGGCGTTTCCTTTGTGTTAATCTAACGTGTGGTGCTAGCTCAATTACTTTTGTGAACAGATCCTTAAGTCCTAGACTAGGCCGCCCATTCGTCCATTTATTTTATTGAGTATCGATGCGTTGTTTATATTAGGGCTAAATAATGATAATGATAATAATGATAAACATGATTAATGGTAATGAAAGTACAATTACTATAATACCCAACAAGTACCTGTATCAGAGTGCTAGTTTTGGGACAATACACTTTTTTCCTCTTCTTACTTTAAGATTATTAGCAAAAGCAGTATCATTCTATGAAAAGGCAGAATCAGAATTATGTGTGTCTACAGTTTTAGGCAAATAGATATGCATTGATTTTTGTGGCTAAAAACTTCTTAAAGCCCTTTCACTGGGGGTCCGGGGGTCCTGTGACCACTGATTTTTAAAGGACATACTGATTCTTGAGTATTGTAATATACACATATAAAACTATAATTTTTTTGCCAGTTTCAGACAAAATTTGCTTGCAATAATGTACATAACACTGAGTACCTGACTCTGTGATGTATGATTCATAAATTATATTTGTTTTTTTTCAGCTTCTCTGGAAAATGTTAAATCATTTGCGCACACTGGTCAAATCTTAAAAAAAATGTATTTTTTCACAAGTTGTCGTATATGTTTTCCATGTTTGTATAACTGCAGATAACCATAAAAAGACCATTGAAAACAAACTTCTCTCAAACAATGTGCTGTATAGGAGACTGGACATCCATTAAAGGTAATCCAAAATTAATAAATAAAAAAGACATTATTAACCAGACCAGGAATATACACAACTTAACTCAAATATATTTGGTATTGCATTACAGATTGTATATTAAGTTTTTGTCCGTTTTCACCTGGAAATCAATCGACAATCCATTTTATGTTTCTGTTGTTAAATGTTTCTTATTTTTAATTCAGGATATCATCCAGTGCATTGCAGTTCCAATGTGTGCTGAAAATGTGTACATCTGTGGCTCATGGCGTTTTCCCACTTTTTGTTAAATGTACAATCCAGTCAGTGCATTTCAAACTAGAGCAGCACAAATTGTGAAAACGGAGAGCCGGAGTAGGTTTTTATCTCACATTTGCTACTGATGTTGAAATGGGGACAAATGAACGTGGACATTTTTAATCTGGCTCTTCTGAGTTTTCTCTAGGAGTAATCTCTACACAATGCTTGTTCACCTCTTGTCAGATTCTTAAAAAAAAAACAAACAAAAAAATAAGTATTTTGATTCATTTTGTAAATAAAGCTGTAAAGAAAATAAGAAATTTAATGTTGTCTTTTAAATACTTTTCATTCTAATATGAATGTTGTTATATTGTACTTAGAAACTGTACCTTTAATATCACCTTTATTAAAAGTGCATCTAACACATCGATTTTAGATGTGTTTCATGTGCTGAAAATCCCATAATAAAAAATGCAGCCTGATTCTTGACTTATTTTTTCATGTTACTAGTGTCTTACACCCATTTAAAAGTAATGGAATCCAATAGTATCTCTACATGTAAGCCGACCTGCACTGCTGTGTAAGTATTATCATGGAAATTTGTATATATATTTTTTTTTTTTGGTACTTCACAGATGTCTTCATCCATATTGAGGATTTTTGCGGATTAGACAGCAGTCTGTGTCCCTGGAATAACTGGGGTTAAGTGTATTATCCTGCCAAAGGATTTCAGCCAGCAAACTTCTGATCACAGGCACTGAGTCCTCGCACACTGCAAGTTGAATAGGGAGCTCCTTCAACCTGGAATCACGACTGCCAGCTCTAATGCATCCATCCATCCATCCTTCCATCCTTCCACTCTCTGCCACTTATCCAGGGGACCGTGGGGGCAGCAGTCTGAGCAGGGATGCCCAGATCTCCCTCTCACCAGCCACCTCCTCCAGCTCCTCTGGTGGTGCATACCGAGTTGTTCCCAGACCAGCCAAGAGATATAATCCCTCCAGCATGTGGTGGGTCTGCCCCGGGGCCTTCTACCTGTTGGACATACCCAAAACACTCCCCTTGGATGGAGTACGGGAGGAATCCTAGAAGAATGACAGCTCCAATGATCTGGGATGATAAACAGAATGAGAGGATCTTGTTTCTCATCGTGTCATTCGGATCTCACTGATCTAATACAATCACATATTTTCCTAGTTATTCTTACACAGCAGTGAGATTTTCAGTTGAAAATCTGACTGCATCTTATTGTGTGCTTCTATGGTGCCAAATAAATACCAGCCAATGAGAAAGATAGTACAGCTAGGGGTGATGAAGCATCTCTGAGACTCTTTCTGCTGTGTTATCAGCATGCCAGCTAGTGATCTAGCAGGTTCTATTTCTTGCCTGGGGCTGGACTTAGCAGTGATGAAGGAGAGTAGCGTAATAGGACATGAAACTCTACTATTGGATAAATCCAGGCAAACCCAGACGCCGGCAATCAATCAATGGGTTCTTAATGAGCAAGACTGTGCTGGGTGACAACAGGGGCTAATAAGCATCAATAAGATCGGATGTCCTGCCCGTTTATTTCAAAACAATATATGTGTCAAGATCTTGAAAATGGATACATAGCTGGATACAAATATAATCATATGATATAAAAGTTGTTGGTATATATTTGAACATCCATATTCTAACTGCATGTCCTGCACAGGGTCACAGGTGGAACCTGGTTTATCTGAGCACAAAACACAAGGCTGGGATGCATCCTGGGTAGAACTCTCTCATATACCATGGGCAACTGAGTGAGACATTGTACTGAGAGCGTGAGGACACTGAGTGAGACATTATACTGAATCAGTGATATTGCTGAGAGTTTTCCCTGATACAATCAATGGCCAGCATATGCATGCATGATTCTATAGCAGGACTTTTCAAATCTGGACCTCGATTCCAAATCCCGGCCTTGTTTTCGGTTCTCCCAGGTAGTTAGTTTAATAATGACTGAGTGTGATTGACCAGAGGCTTCACACCTGGTTCACAGGTAAATGTAGGCTGGAAAATTAGCAGTGTTCCAACTTTGAGGACCGTGATTTGAATACCCCCCCCCCCCTTCCCATGTTCTCTGTGCCTTTTACACATGTAAGTTGGTTAATGACCTTTAATTACTGGCCCAGTGAGAAACAGCAGGCAGGTAACCAGCAGCAGCTGGAAATCTGAGTGTGAAGGAAGCTCTTAATCAATTTAATTTTACACTGAGGGCTTATTTATTAATTCTTACTGCTGCACTCTTGTAAATTTCTTGATTAATTAAATCACACTTAAATCATGGTCTATATATTTTAATTATTCTTATGCAAATTTCCTTTAACATTTAACATAACTTGTTTGAACATAATTTAGTCATATATGCGTTTCTCTAGGGCTTCTAAAGCCCCGTCAAAATAAATTCATTGAGTAAACATACTTACTATACAAAATACAAATTGTATAGTTTCTAGGTTTGCTTAAGGTAATATATACAGGGCAGCAAGTTTTTGTGCCAGACCAGTCTTTTAATATACCCTGGAAGAAGCGGAATAAGATCTTAATCTGGAAATGAGTGCAAAATTTTAAAAAAGCTGTATATATTGTTATCTATACAAAAAAAAGTATATATTATCATGTGCAATAATTTTTGTCTACAGCATTATCTATTTTTCCTACAAAGTTGAGGCCAGATGCATGTTTTGTGGGACAGCGACAAAGCAAAGACACACAAAATGAGGTCCATTCAGTCTGCAGTTCATGCATGTTTAGCTAAAAAGCACTAGTACCTTTTGCTAAGAAAGTGTATTGTTCAAAACACCACCAGCCATTTGCTCACTGAAGATGTTCCAGTTGCCAAAGAGGTAAATCAAATGAACATCTACTTTATCAGTATTTTTGTTTTTAGGGGGTTAATTGCCCCCACTGGGGTGCAAAGTGTACTTCACAAAACTTTAGTGGAAAACCTGACTGGTGAGGTGAATTATACTCCTCCATACTGGCAAAATTAGTGCTTTATGCTTCCAGTCCGAGCTACCGTGCAATGCTTAGGAGGCCCGTCGTCCTGAAATTCAGCAGCACAGATATCACTGACACTTTCACTCTACCGGCCCTTGATGCAGCCCCAACTGCGGCAGTGTGTCCCCCACCCTTAAGATGGTGCTGCTCAGGACTGAGGAATGTTCTGGTAAAGCTGCAGATGTTCCGCCATGTGGGGAATGACTCCAGTGAGACGGGTGAGTCTGTCTTCTCAGATAAACCCACCGCAAGTGTGAAGAACATCTCTCCTTCGTATGAAAGAAATGCAAAAATCTCAGCCGTTAAACATCTATCTATCAGTGTCTCTCCCCTGGTTTTCATCTGTGATCATTTGTTTCAATGTGCCATGGTTCATCATTTTTGACATTGCAAAATGTATTTATTCATCAGATTTCTGTACAAGTTTCCTGATTCACACTTCAATCAACCCTACCCATTCTCCATCCAGAATTTCACTGTTTGTCTAAAATCTAAACAAACCTCATTTTTATTCAGTAATATTTGCCATGTATATTGGTTACTTCTAGGTAATGCTTGTAACTTTCTAAGATCCTATGATACAATTCCGCTTGTAACTGGACCTGAAATAATGCACCACCGATAACCACGGGAGCTCCAGGATAAAAATGGAAACATAAACTTGTTGTTTGTCTTATTGTCAGTATAGACTCCTACAGATCATTGTCAGCATGAATTCCTAAAGATATGTAAAAGGAAAAAAAATGTCTTTCTCAAATGTTTGTACTGTATCTCTGATACTAGCCACAAAGTGACATCCTGCCTACTGAACTCTGGACTGAGAGACAGAGTATATTTCAAAGGAAGTGATGTAATTTAAGGCATCACACTCAGACATGCTGAATGCTCAGACATAGAGGGGTGTGTCAAGGGAAGGGTGTTTATCTCTAGCCAAACGGACCCTCCCTAGATGAAAGGTAGTATTTACTGTTTTATAGTGATTCAATTGCCTGTTTTCTTACCTGACACACCCAGAGAGTGTGAGGACACTGAGTGAGTCTGTGGAACAGACATGTTAAGACAGAACATTCAAATGCTATCCCCAGGACCAGCTTCGTAGCGCTGTTCCTTAATGAAAGCTGTTCCTTTAAAGGAGCTGGACAGCAGAACTGGCATCTTTGTGTGAGAATCGCCAGGAGCACAAGGAAGGTGGGGTAATGATGGGGCCATGTGACCTCACCGTCGGAAGACTTTAGCACATAACTCACACCGTCTATTTCCACTTTATTTCTGGTCCATTCCTGGCACGATGCTTACACTGTTGCAGAAACAGGAGTCTTGCCCGGGGGTTGCCTTTGCGTCAGCGAGCACAGATCATGCTCCCACCCGGTCGCTCTCTTGTTCTTTAGTTGCATCACTTTCATGCTGCCACCTGAGCTTCATCGTGCCGATGAGTGATTTCCCAACTGCGACTCTTCACAGATGACTCACTGAGCAAACATAATAATGAACTTCATTTGCCGACAGCGGTGACCTCATGAAGGTTCGCATTGCATTATCATTTATTCATTTAGCAGACGCTTTTATCCAAGCGACACACAATTCAGAAAGCAGCGTCCAAAAAATCTTGGACTGGATTATTTCTGGACCTCAACTATCCACCTGTTTTATTGCTTTAGAATTCTACATTTTAACTGTACTTGGGTGGAGGAAGCCATCTTGCTGACTCCTGGCTATTAGAGTGTTTATTTAGATGAGCTACATACTAAGACATAGTAATGGGATATGGCACCGAATCAAGGCATCTTATTCATTAGCCCTGCCTTCTGGGTCTCTACCAATTATATGCACATTATACGTTCATAAGTGTTATTCCTTTGTAGCCTATATCACTATAATTTTATAGTTGTGTGTTTTATGGCCTGAATTTTGTTCATCTTTCTTTTAGTTAACGTTCATGTGATTTGCCAGTGTTTTGTCGTTTTTTTTGTTCACTTTGATTTTTGACGCTACTTTATTACATCTTTACGGTCCGTCGAGATGCACTGTAATAATGTAGAGCAGTGTTTCCCAACGCAGTGTTTGGGGACCCACAGACTGACCATGTTTTTCCTTCCACTCATCTCCCTGGCAGGCAGTCCACATTTACTGGGAGCTGGAAGGGAGCAGAAACGTGGCCTCCCAGCAAAAACGTGAATAATCTGGGGGGGGGGGGGGGGGGTGACTGCAGACCAGGCTGAGAAACACCGGTAAATATTACAGAAGTATATATGACACTGAAGCAAAGATCCCAAGAGGGTTCTTTGTCTCACATTCTGTACTGTGGAGTTTCCAGGTGTGGATTTCAGTTTTGGAGACCGAGGTGCAACTATTCAGACTATGATGGATAAAATAAATCTATGTAAGAGACGCAGAGTTACTACTTGTAGTTTGGCATAGAAAGAAGCAGCCTTTTTGCAGCAACGCTCCGGTGGAGTTCAGGAAACTGCAAAAGGTGGCTGAGAAAATTGTAAATTGTGCCAAACAGCAAAGCTATTTCAATGATGTATAGAGCAGCTTAAGTCCAGAGATTCTGGACAATGGTGTAAAAGGTGACGAGAAGGACAGACAGGGAGGATCAGTAGCATAGCTACGCAAAAGGAGTGCAAAGCCCTCAGCCTGCAGATTGCATCAGTATGGGGGGGGGGGGTGTCAATCATCCCAGCCCCAATATTGAGACAGTTAAAGGAAAACTTTCCCCCTGCCCTGCCACCGATTTGAGTGTCAGACAAATTAAGGCCCGTTAAAGGAGACTCAGCGACAGGAAGGCTGTAGGCCCTTTGCTGAGTGACCTTTGTCCATTATCTGCACCAACAGTCCACATTTTTGGTCTCTCACAACTCCCAGGGAATTGGGAGAGAGCACAAATGTGGACTGTTTGGTGGCCCCCAAGGACTGGTTTGAGAATCACTGATCTGTTGTTTGTACAATCTTTGAAGGAACGATTTCTCAAGAGGTTTGGTCTTCCTAAATCCCCCCCACATGGCTTTTTTAATAACACGGTCACAAAATCTACATATTGTTCATACTTAGCTCTTAGCTCAACACCAGAGCAAAACAAGTTGGTCATACCCCATTTATTGATTCCTCATGGGTAAATGGTACCATTGATCCCCATCAACTTCTGTTTGCTTAGTTTGGTATCGCATGTGAGCTCTGGCTGGCCATCTCCCATTATCTTAATGGGAGACTGCAAATAGTGAAATGGGGTGACTGTAGGTCGAGCCTGCAGGAAAAATGGGCAGGTGAGCCACTGGGAGGCGACGCTGCAGAACAGCACAACCAGGAATGAACAACCAGGAATGAATATGTGTCGAGATCATTAACAAAGACACACCTGCACTCTGTGAAGTGTTCTTTAGATGACCAGCTCAATTTGTAGAACAGGGGTGTCAAGCTGCAGTCCTGGGGGGCCGGAGCCCTGTGTAGCTTAGTTCTTTCCCTGTTCCGACACAAATAATTCAGCACAAGAGCTGTGTAGTAATCAGCACAAGGAGTTGAATCAGGTGTGTTAAATGAGGAGAGACCCAATAATGTGCAGGGCTCTGGCCCCCCAGGACTACAGTGTGACACCCGTGTTGTAGAATGATGTGAGCCTTTATCAGTGTCATATCATTTACTTTCAGATAGTGAAATGAAGAAAACAATGGGCTTGGTGTTACAATGATTGCTTCATGGTCTGTAAGAAACCCTACAGACCAAGTGATCATTGTATACAAGTAACGTAATCAGAACAAATGAGCAGAAGTTAATGAATAAAAGCAGTAAAGACTTGTAGATTGGTAACACAAGATACTTTTTTGTGATGGTGTGGCACACCTAAAGCATTTTATTTATTTTAAATTTGTATACCTCCTTTAAAATCTTAAAGTAAGTAATTTAGAAGACTAGTCATACACTAGTGGTGAAAACTGGAAACGCTTCCAAGTTGTAGAGATTGCAGAACTTTATTCAACTGTTGCTTCAGTTACTTATTTAATCACCGGATTTTACAAATGCCAAAGTAAAATAACAGAAATCCGCAGAAGAGGGTGGACAGGGTCTGTCGCTGCCCCGTTCATTTTCCAGTGCCATGATATGAATAAGACTGGCTACACCCCATTCATTGGCTGAACATAGTTATTTGTAGTTTGTCGTACCAGGAACCACAAACTAATCCCTCCAGCTCAGGGGTTATATTTATGACATTCAGGTGCTGCAAGGATTTTTGCTACTTCAACACTTTCAGGAGGATTTAATTTCCTAAGAAAATGTCGCCATTCCCGTGCAAGTGTATCTGGGCATCTTCAGTGTTTCATCTTGATGACCTACATTCTCGTTTCACACGCAGCACCAAATAAATATCACCTGAGTCGTCCTGGATGTGTACAAGTCCCAGATCCTTGGCTCAGCCTGTCGGGAAGTTTGCTGTGTTCCTGCTGCCTCACCTATATAAGAAATAGCAATGAATGTTCAGGCTGCCCAGGGGCTGAAGAGCTGTGAGGAAAGGGGGAGACAGCCCCCCCCCCCCAATATTTAATTTGCCTTAAGTTGCCCCCAAAATGAATAAATAAATATTATTCAAGTTTTATTCTATTCAAACCTACGGTCATTTCATATTAGGAATGAGTTTCTCAAAAACAGGACAGCATGAAATATTTCTGATGTAGCTGCAGGTTCCAGGAGGTACTGTAAGTCTTCTGCTTCGGTGATTGTGAAGTTGTTTTTAACGACAAGACTTGGAGATGACATTATGATCACTTTTTGTAAGCTGTGGAGGTAAACTTACTTCAAGTTATCTAAGACTGATAGACCAGATTCTAAGCATAGTAAGCAAAGATGTTAATTGTTGCCCAGTGAGTGATTGTATGCTCCTGCGATGAAAGAAAGGTCAAATCGAGATATGGGTAGGGCCAGACCTTGTGAAACAGCAGTTGGCTGTGATAAAGTTTACACGTCACCCTGTTAGTCACTGTGAGAAAAATGGGAATCGGGATTGGCCAATGTTTGACTCAAACTGGGTTACCATGACTGCAAATGTTATACACATTGGAGAAATCAAATTATTGTAATACAACTGTATGGTTGCCATGAGATATCTGTGTTGGAGAAAGTGATCGGCTTTCCCTGAACTACTGAGCCACGAAGGATGAGACAAGCGCTTCCTTTACTTGCAAGGGTAACCACACCGTCTGCAGTGCGAGCTACAAAGGTGTGACTCCCCGACAGGGTTTATTTATACTTTAGAGGAAACATACTGATCAGGTTACATTTGGGATGAACTAGAATGGAATGTATGGAATGTAGAGGAGAGTGAGTAGAACGTGCAGCAGAGGGGGGGGGCTTGTATCTGCTGCACAAGATAGAAAATTACTATTAAGCACTTATAGAATTACTACTACTACTTGAAACAAGTTATACAACTTAAGAATACACGTGAGTGATAATATATACAATTCCAACCTAACAATCTGGATATTATATGCAAAATCCATCATTTTAATCTATTATTTAATCCATTGAGTTATCTGATTTACCAGCCTGCCGCCCATTCTTTGGTTTGTATAGCCTACTTCTGCACTGTCCCGTATTATACATTGTATCACACACTCTGCACTATGAAGTGGAATAATGATGTCACATCACCTCCAGGAAGGTTACAGAGACCTCCTCCCTGATCCCCAGACACTCCATTCCCATTAGCAGTCCCAAATGCTGCTACTTTCATCCATCCTTCCATTTTTATAAAACCACTTGTCCTATTCAGGGTCACAGGGAGTCTGGAGCCTATGGGTACAAGGCAGCGAATAACCCAGAATGGGGCACCAACCCATCGCAGGGCACACGCGACATTCACACTCCACACGTGGCGGGGACTCCAAACCTGGTCCCAGAAGTCTGAGACAATAATGGTAAACACTGTGCCACCTCTGCTACGCTCATCATATTATGTGGCCTGCTGTTGATCTTGTTTTATGTTTTGCTATTTTATTCAAGACAGTAGGCAAAGAGCCCAATTCATTGCTTTATACCAATAGGCCTCAATCTCTGTTCTGAGTGTCAAAAATGCCTTTGGGATCTTTATGATCGATTTTCTCATACCCTGTTCTCAAGTACAGGAAAGGGTTTGGCAACACAAACGTAGGAGAGGACATCAGCACTACAATCTTTCAAGAGGAAGCAGGTGAGGAATTAGATGAGTCATGTTCTATGCGAATTTAAGGTTAAGCCTTTTTACGCTCTAGTGATCCACCTAAATTAGCTAGCTAACAGTAATTCATTGATGGTTATGATTAATTATAATATAAGCTATACACTCACTACAAAATCGCCAAAGTTTCAATGTGTGCATAATATAGTGAGTTAAATGACATTGCTTTGCTTCTTTTTATTATACCTTTCTACCTGACCTCAGGGTTTCGACCTACACATTTCTACAAGGACCAGCTACCCTCAAATGAGTTGGTCATGCTGTTCCTCTTCAAAGCACATTCAGGGAATTATACCCAAAGTACACATGCATTATGCATTAATTAACCGAGGAAACACCATCAAAAATCAACAAAATGCCCCAAAAAATGAGAAAGCCCTCCTACTGTAAAAGATAATTGGAGGTCTGTAGGTGATCCTTGTGTCACTCACACCGACTTCTCTTGAATCCTTTGTCAACACTGCTTTTCACGCACTTGCACAGTGACAAGCATTATTCAACAGTGTTGCTGCGGCAATGAAGGGAGATGTTTCTTTGACATTATTCTTGGCTCGGCTCTTCAACAAACAACACACAAGGTGAAAAGCATTATCCACATAATCCCATAAAGCAGTTGGTAGTGGATATGCAGGTCAGGACTCAGAATTCAAAGACTGGCTGGTTTCATATCCCTCATTTCGTATCCCTCAGTAAAAGCCTCCTTTAGAGAACCACTGCTGTGTTGTTTCGTCGCTCTGTGGATAGCAATTTTCTTCACACTTCCAGCGATCTGCCTTTGTGTATGTTCTCTGTGACAGACTGGCATCATGCCCCGGAGATACCCCAGCCTTGTACCCTTGAGTCTGGCATAGGCTCCAGACCCTGACCAGGATAAGCAGTTAGATTTTAGGTGAAAAGCTAAATCACAGAGGCAGGAGGAAAGACATCTTGACATCCATGAAACAATAAATTACAGAGAAAATGCTAGCAAGTCCAGCTAAAGAACCAGTTTTTTCCAACCATTATTAAGAGGCACTTTCATGCTACGTACATACAGAGGTCTCATGTATCAGAGAACGGTCACCTTTGCTGTCTTTCAGTCTAAAAACGTCAATAAAAATCCAGTTAATTTCTTAAGCTTGCAAAAACCGCCCCCCCCCCCCCCCCCCGATTTCTGTGACTTACACTGCAGGGTGAGCAGGCGGACGTGGGGGGCAGGGCCCGATGCTCAGCGCACTGGGTGATACGGTATTTAAACACCACACCCAGCGGCGAGACATAGCTACAGACACTGTGTGAAACCTCAGCGGCCCAGATCACTAAGGTAAGCTCTGCTCTGTGTCTCCTCACTCTTTGCCTGTTTCACCCCTCATACAAAGCCTCAGCGAGAAAGATAGAGCAGAATTAGCTTTTTTCTGTTAACAAATACAATATGAAATATGGCTGTTTATCACAAAAACTTTCTGAAGTGTTTATCTAAAAATATTTCAATGGAAATAATGGAGGATGTGGGGACAGCAATATTTCATAAAAATGTTTATTCTTCTATGTGCAGTGATTCTTTTTACCCACTGTCAGGCATTTATGAGTAACAAGAATGTGTATAAAATGGTCTTTCTGTTAAGAGAATGCAGTTCATTTCAGTTATTCAGTTCATTTTATTTGTAGCACAATACTCTTGTCCACTAGTTCCAGCTTTCCATGTTTTCCCTGTGATCATCCTACGTAATTTCGCAGAAAAGTCATGACCTGCTCTTTTGTTGATCATTAGGTTCTTATGAAAAAATATGTTAATCATCAAACATCAATCAAAAAGAAATAGTGAAACAGCTATTTTAAGTGTTAAAAGAACTCTTCTGAACCCTACAAAAACATAATTCTTTTTCATGCAGAGCTTTCCCTAAAACTTTTTACTGGGCAATGCTTCATCAGTCTGTGGAATTTTCCATGTTTCATTACCGAATTAGCTGAGCATTAGTGCCAGTTGGATAAATAACCACAGAAATTGAGTCATTCCTAAACACATGAAATAGTGGTTTTATCACCCCATTCATTATTAAGGAATGAAGGCTTGGAAACAATTTTAAGTGGGCGGACAAGGTCAGAAGATGTTATAAACAATTTGTCAGTCTGTGGCAAAAGCCATAACCAGTATTAAGTAACTGATGGTATGTTAAGCAGCTACAGTAACACTTGGGGGAGAGTTTTCTGTGTTTTGTGGCTGCCTGTCTTTATCTTGCAGTTGCTAGGTAATGAAAATTACACATTGCTAAAGAACACTTGAAACTGAGGGGCCTTCCCTGCATATACTAATAAAAACAGCTGATGTTTAAAGGGTGTGAACGCCCATGTTGTCATATTTTTATAGAGCGCTGCAGAGGTTATGATTGATCTCAAGAGGCTTAGACTAGAAATGTGTGTGCGTGTTTGTGTAAATACTTGCTTTTCAATATTGTTTTTTTGAGAAATTTAGAATGTACAGAAATGTATCGGAATGCAATATTACCTATAAACGATAAGCATAACCTTATATTTCAACAGATTCAATAATTAAATAGCATGTTTGGGTAGATTTCTATAATGATTAATGCATGTGTAAGCAAATAAGTAAACAAAAGCCCTTCGGAGCTACTGTTTGTGGAGGCTTGTTGGGTGATTTTTGTGCCTTTAACAGGAAATTCAAAATGGCACTGGTAGCAGAGTTCTTGGGACAGTTGACTCTTGATGTGTTTGGGGTAAGTCACTTACTTGTCTAACAGCATATAGACTGCAAAGACAAGAAAGATTATTGCAGTTATTTTGTTGACATATTTTCAATGTTTAGTGCATTGTATACCTGTGTGTTTGTACATTATATATTTGATTTATTTGCATGTAACTACTATAAATTTATACTCTTGTGATATGTAATATTTAAGTAAATTAAGTGGTAGTGTCATAGTACTACACCTAGCAATCATTCAGGAGCTTAACACTTATTTTAAGGCTTAAAATCACAAGATTGGAGCAGCAGATCATATAAAGTTCGGGGTTCCTTATGGGGTTACGGGAGAAAAAGCTACACGCTACCTTTTTATATCACTAGCAAAACACTGTTTCCCTCATTCTAAATGCAACTTAAATACTGCTTGCATGCTGTAATACTGTGCCCAGAAGATCATGGGTTCAAACCCCAGGGTAAGCAGACTCACGGTTGAGTCCTTGAGCAAGGTCCCCTGTTGCTCTATGGATTGGCTGACCCTACGTTCTCAATTGTATGTTACTTTGGATAAAAGCAATCATAAATGAATGAAATAAATTAACAAACAATTAAATAGATAAGCATGTAGAAATCTGCAAACATGGACATTTCACAATTTCTTCAAGCAAACAGACAAAAGTAATGTATTATGAAGCAGCAGAACCATGGTGTACTTTTCTCCCTCCCTTCTTTAAAACGGCAGGATAATGACCCCAAATACCCCACGGTGGTACCTGTGCCCGACTTCGATCCTGAAAAGGATGCTGCTAGAATAGAGACTGCCATCCAGACCAAAGGTAAGGCAGCGGGGCGGTAAATGCATCCACGACTGATTGAGCATGAAACCCAAACACAAACCTTACCCTACTGTCTACCTGGAAACTGTTCAATTCTGTGAAGTATCATCATAGGATGATGAGAAGCCTGCTGTTCCACAGGTGCTAATGATGATAAGGACAGAGCTAAGCTGCCTTATTTCTGCTAAGTTTCCTGGAAATACTGACCTCTGTGTTTCCAAGATAGCATGCGGCTAACAAATTTGTCTAAAGTTCTCCAAATTAGGGAATGCATTTTTACGCAATAATTATAGAACAAAGCACTACAATTTACAAATTAAAATACACAAATTGTGTCATTAATCCTAATGACACACCCAGTCACAGGCTATAGCCAGGGAATGAAAAATGACACGTGTCTAAACTGCATATTGTTCCCAAAAAGTATTTTTTAAAATGTATAATAAAAATGTGTAATAAACCTGTATGTATTGTGATTGTAGTGTGTGTATCTGCTTGTTGGCTTGTGATTCTGCATTCCCATTCTGGAAATCTGACCTCCTGCCTCGTTCTTAGGTGTGGATGAGAAGACCATTATTGATATCCTCACCAAACGCACTTATTCCCAGCGGCGAGACATTGCTTTCTCATACGAAAGGAGAACAAAGAAGGTCAGGATACTTCAAATCAAATCAATCAATACGCAATTTTAAGGGCTAGGGCCAAGATTCAGTCGATCACATTTGTCAATTAAGTAGTAAGTAGGTAAAGGTTATTTATGAAGCGCTTCAGACAGGGACATCACCAAGCACTGAAGAGTAAAATGGCATCAATAAAATGCCACAGAAGTTAAAATACAGTATATTGAATAGAATTTTCAAACAGAAGCTATCCAAACAATACAATCAAAAGGCTTGTTTAAAGCTTTGGATTGATTACATTTGGTACATGCCATAGTAAATGCACGTGGTGACTATGGGCAGTGCGTAAACACATGGGTTCATTCCCCAGGACATGATCACAGCCCTGAAGGGATCTCTGAAGGGCTCTCTGGAGACACTAATCCTGGGTCTGATGAAAAGCACGGCACAGTACGACGCCTCTGAAATCAAAGCCTCCATGAAGGTCAGTAGAGTATTTCATCTGTCGCTGCTTTTAAACATTGGCAGTACAATCTCACACTCAATAGACTTGAGCTCAGCAGCTGTTTTTCATGTCTGACTTTCTTTAAAATATCCTGATAAACAGACTGAAGTGTAGATACAAGTAACAACCCGACTAAACTCATTTACCAACAGACATAAAATGGATGGTAAAAAAAATCTCTCACATCCATGAATACATGAAGACATCACAAAGATTTATCAGCCAGCTCTGCTAGCTTTTTCTTATGAATGTGTCAAAATGGACTGTTTCCTACGGAAGCTCTGAAGGGGAAAACACACCAACAAAATCCATAACACACCAGCAAAAGCGAAAACACACCAGCAAAAGCAAAAACACACCAGCAAAAACAAAAACACACCAGCAAAAGC
>JABFEA020000021.1:8192307-8202817 GCA_019775915.2 Cyphomyrus plagiostoma | reverse complement strand
GCGAGCTGTTTACAGCATGTTATGGGTATTTAATTACAGACAGCGGACTGTGTTTACAGCATGTTATGGGTATTTAATTACAGACTGCAGGCTCCGTCTACAGCATGTTATGGGTATTTAATTATAGATGGCAGGCTCCGTTTAGCTCGTGTTATGGGTATTTAATTACAGACAGCAGGCTCCGTTTACAGCATGTTATGGGTATTTAATTACAGACAGCAGGCTCCGTTTACAGCATGTTATGGATATTTAATTACAGACAGCGAGCTGTTTACAGCATGTTATGGGTATTTAATTACAGACAGCGGACTGTGTTTACAGCATGTTATGGGTATTTAATTACAGACGGCAGGCTCTATTTGGCTCATGTTATTCGTATTCAATTACAGACGGCAGGCTGTTTACAGCATGTTATGGGTATTTAATTACAGACCGCAGTCTCCGTTTACAGCATGTTATGGGTATTTAATTACAGACAGCAGGCTCTGTTTACAGCATGTTATGGGTATTTCATTACAGACTGCAGGCTCTGTTTAGCTCATGTTATGGGTATTTAATTACAGACGGCACGCTGTTTACAGCATGTCATGGTTATTTAATTACAGACAGCGGACTGTGTTTACAGCATGTTATGGGTATTTAATTACAGACGGCAGGCTGTGTGGTACAGTGGTACCTCGGTTGTCGAACTCACTAGAACTTGAATTTCTTGAAGTCGAACAAACCAATTTGATCTAGAACTCGATCTGAATATCTGAAGTCGAACCGTAAATGCTGACCTAATATAAATTGTACGCGCCAGGAAATGAGTCATACTACAATGCAATTCTTACTTGAATGCTTTCTTTACAGACTGGACGATTAACCAAATAAAGCAGTGCGACATTACAGTAACTAACAATAAATAATCCACTACCTTATGTGTTAAGGAGCATTTATGCATTTATGTCACTTATTTAAACTTTACCAGGTAAATTAACTGAAAACCAGTTCTCACCGCTTTACGTGAAATAGCAGATTACGCATCAGAACTGCCTGGGATACAAACGTCATGCATGTAACTAAACTCTTCAGCCAATATGGGCAAAGGTGTGTCGTGACAGTGGCGGTTCCAGTTGTGCAGCCCAGTAAGTGGTTCCAATGCATCTAACCGTAATGCATTGCGTCAGGATCAGAATGTGATTTAAGCCAGCGCTGTAAGCAAGTCGAACACACCCAATGACCGGACTGGGGAAACCAACTGAAACACGAATACGCTATGGGTATTTAATTACAGACAGCAGGCTCTGTTTACAGCATGTTATGGGTATTTAATTACAGACAGCAGGCTCTGTTTACAGCATGTTATGGGTATTTAATTACGGATGGCAGGCTGTTTACAGCATGTTATGGGTATTTAATTACGGAAGGCAGGCTGCTTACAGCATGTTATGGGTTTTTCATTACGGACGGCAGGCTGCTTACAGCATGTTATGGGTATTTAGTTACAGACACAAGGCTATTTACAGCATATTATGGGTATTTAATTACAGACAGTGGGCTATTTACAGCATGTTATGTGTATTTAATTACAGAAAGTGGGCTATTTACAGACTGTTATAGGTGTTTAATTACAGATGGCAGGCTGCATACAGCATGTTAAGGGTATTTAATAACAGACAGTGGGGTAGGTTTACAGCATGTAATAAGTATTTAATTACAGACAGCAGACTGTTTACAGCATGTTATGGGTATTTAATAACAGACAGTGTACTGTGACTGTGTTATATCACGGGTATTTAATTATAGACAGTGGGCTACCTTTACAGCATGGTATACAGATTTATTGATAGACAGACTATGCCTGCTTCATCTTACACATTTTTAATTAAGGACAACGATCTTTCCAGATGTGTTTAATTACAGACCATTCACCTGCATGATCTGGCTGCTTTATTGCAGGTCATTAATTGTTTTCCTGTAGTACACTATTAGTGTTAATTGCAGAAGCAGGCCAAACCTCATTGCTCATTACTTTCCATGTCTCATCACAAAGAGGTCCGCATTCCAAATAAATTTTGGAGCCCTGTCATTTTCCTGTGTAATACATCTAAGCATTTAATAACTCCAAGACTGTCTGCCAAAAGACACAAACCAAACAGATCAGTTATTAACATTCGTGATGAATTATCCTTCCCGATGAGGCTTCTGGCAAGGTGCAAGCATCACATTTAAATCCACATAACTGTGTCCTGAGGAAGGGCAATTCTCTGATTTCACCCCCTCCAAAGTAATTTTGCTGAGAGGAGGGGCATCACTGCAATAAAGTTTACCAAGCCATGCATATGAAAAGTATATGCGTATCCTGGAGAAATCGGTACATGGTTTTAGAAGAGCTACTTTTTCAGAGGGGTTGAGACAAAAAATAGGGGGACTGAAGCCCCCCCTAAATAGCGTCTAGAACCACTTGGCCTGGGCCCTGACCCTGGCACTAAGAGATGGGCCCTCACATGGCATCTTGGAGCGAATGCTGAGTTAGAGAAACAGAATCACTCAACGCTGATGTCATGCCGGGATACCACACACATTCATCTGTGGTGGCTTCATGGTCAGTAACTTCTGAGAAGAACTGCGTATCATGTCATCAATTAGCCCGTTAAGGGGAGTCAACCTGACAGATAATATGTTTGCTGATGTGTGCAGTAGTGGCATGTATATTATCTCTGCTTCTAATGCAAGGACTTAGCACTGGTCATTTAAACGAAATATCTTTTTTGAGGGGTGCCATGAATGTTATACGATGTGATGTGTGAAGCTCAACCTTTTGTTAGACTGCAAATTACTCTGGACTTGTGTGTATGGAACAGGATGTGCAGTTATGAGCACAGAAAAGTGCTAAATCGTGTATATATATGTGTATATATATATATATATATATATATGCATATGCAATATATAAAGCATGTATACGATTACTTACAACACACCGCTAGATAAACTCTTCAGTGCAGACCTGAGCTGGAGAAGTGACTTCAGGCTGGGGGGGTGACTTTGACTGAGTGACTGTGATTCATTTGCAAAACAAAAGGTGTTAATGGTGCTGGAGTCACACAGATGGTTCAATGATTGAAAGTTGATGACTGGCTCTATGATGAATATGCTAAACACAAACCAGGCACTTTTCTCAGGTGTGTCGTCCTTTTACTGCCCATATGTTATGGGTCCCTCCAGCCCCAAGTGAGCAACCCAGTCCATCTCTGCTTCCGGAAGAAAGACAGAGAAGCTCACACAAGCTTTGGGTGTTTAACAAATCCAGTTACATCTTTCTGGCGATCCTGTCGTATCAGCTTTCCAGGGACTGTTTAGCAAATGAAGATTAAGATCCAGCTCGAAGTGCTCCTGCTCTTTGCTGGCGTGGTTTTTCTGCTGTTTCTCTCCCCGAAATGATTTCCTCCGAGCAGCTGGGTCTCCCTGATCACATGACCTGTGTAGTTCCAATCTGATTTTTCTACATGACTACATTACCCATAATGTATGTGTGTGTGTGTGTCTGTGTTATGTATATATTACACTGTGACAACCAAAAGTCCCCAAAAAGTGATAAGAATCTGTTATTTTGACATTGCGGGCACCATTTTTTTGGTTCCCACAAGGGGAAACAATCTTTGAAAACCTGAGATTGCAATGGACAGTAACCATGTTGCATGCAATCGCTGAATGAGTGTCACCCTCTATGGGATATTTTTTAAGGATTCCATTTGTCAGAACATACAGAACGACGCCACATTTAAGTCAACTTTGTCTCTATTTTTATGTTCCTTTCCTCACCCATAACCATGTGTTGAGCACAAGGTGAAAGTGAAGATGGAGGTTATACAGAACATATAGGGCACAGGGCAAGGGGACCCCCTGGACAGGATGCCATCACACACACACACACACACACACACACACACACACACACACACACACGCGCGCGCGCGTTTGTAATTATATCTTTGTGGGGACTCTTCATTCATTTCTATGGAGAAAACTCCAATCCAAACATGATGAATCCAATCATGATTAATCCCTACCCTGTCCTAACCTTAAACATGAGTAATTAAATATGAGACTTTTGGCATTTTTTAGTTTTTTTACTGCGTTCACAGTTCACCTGAAAAATTGTCCCCACAATGTCAAAATAATAGGTTTTTATTACATTGTGGGGGATGTTTGGTCCCCACAATGTAATATACATACCTAATCCACACAAACATATGCATGTATGTTTGTATTCCTATCTCTGTGGGGACTGTCCATTCATTTCTGTGGGACAAACCCTAACCCTAACAATGACAACCTTAGATACCCACCCTAACATTAACCATAAGTAGTAACAGAACAGTAACAAAAGACTTCTGGCATTTTTGTTTTTTTTTATTCCAGTCCCAGATTTTTTATACATTATTATGATTCATTATTAGTAATAATAATACTTATAATGGCATAATTTCATACATAAATCTCATCTGCTGGAAAACCACACTGGTGCTGAGTTCAGATGACACCAGGGGGCAGTGTCTCGACTGTAGGGCATGTGGGTAGGCAAGGGTCAAGTGAAGGGCCAATCAGAGATCAAGGGAAACTCGGTGTCAAAAACGACAAAATGAAGGTCAGTCGGGGAACAAAGCTCAACTCAGAGTCTAAGGGGCAAAAACGGAATCAGAAAGACTGGACAGAAATTACTAGTGAAACGGCTGAAATCCTGGTAAACCGAGAAGATCTGCCAGCGGCGCTGAAGTAGAGAAGCAAATCGGAGATCCCAGTGGGGCAAGGCCTCAAAGAAGATCCACCAATCAGTTAAAGCATAGGCTTCCCTGAGTGGGCCTTGTAGGTGGGGATTCCCTGGGAGGCGTGGTCATTGCAACATTGAGTGCCAATGTGACATCAGCAGGGCTTCTATGAGCTGGTCTCTGACAGTGTATCATCACTAGAAAATGAAACCCTCCTACTGGACTGAACCCCTTACTGGCACATTTAGCGTGGTGGAACAAGAAGTATAGCAAGGCTGAAGGACTTCAGATCCTTACTGTAGAATGACATTGCGCCCCGGACTTGTGACCATCTCTGACTGTAAGCGACCACTTCCGGGCCATGTGAGTTCAATTTCCATGGGCCAGACTATACTGATATTCACTGACGAGGCTGAATCTGGCTGCTTATTCACAGATGATGCTGAAGTTCTGGCTACTTATTTGCCAGCTTTTTTTTTTCCGCAGAATCCGTGCCACCTTAAATAAGGGATGCTGTTTCGACAGAATCCTGTAGAGGGCACTGTCTATGTTAAATCGAAGGCTCCAAGAATGTTTCGCGCATTTCACTTTAATAAGAAAATTGTAACAATTCAAATGCTTTTTGTCACCCGGCCATTGGGTGTGAAATGAACCAAATTTGGAATCTGATCTGTATGCTGTCTTTGTTTTGTCAGACATTATTATTATTATTATTATTATTATTATTATTATTATTATTATTATTATTAGTAGTAGTAGTAGTAGTAGTAGTAGTAGTAGTAGTAAAAGTAGTAGAAGTAGCTACACTGTACATTTTTCAATTTAATGACCTCTGAAATTGGTACTCTTTCATTATGACCTACTGTACAAACAATGCATTTTCTGCCCAGGTTAAAGGCTACTCATCCACAGCTTCCCTACGGGAGAGGAGATTACTCACAGCAGCTCAGGCTAATACATTTTTATTTCGCATGTGAATTTCACACATCTCTTCTGTGTCGAAAGGAGCCAGTTGAGGTGATTTGGGCCCCTATCTAGGATGCCTCCTGGATGGCTGACTGGGGGTGTGTTTGAGAGTTTTGCCTTCAGGCTCAGCTCCCCCTGACACAGCATCCACATCACTGCCAACACTGCCCCTCACCCCGGCCCTCTGACATTCAGCTGCAGACCGTCCCAGTGTATGCTGCGGGTCCCAGGCCGATGATGCCAGCGGGACCACATCGCCTGGAAAAGCAAAGATGTGATCCTGAAATCCCCCCCATTGCCCCGTTGGCTATGCCTAGAAATTTTGCCCGTAGACGTTATGAGCAGAATCGGTGATAATGGGCAGCCTTGGCGAACTTCAACACCCACCGGAAACAAACCTGATTTATTGCTGGTGATGCAAACCAAGCTGTCACTCTGCTTGTCCCGAGACCTCATGGTTCACAACAACGGACCCTGTACGCCATACTCCTGGAGCAGGGTGCACAGAACACCTTGAAGGAAAAGTCACTGGAACCCAGAACGGGCTGGGACGTCTCTAACCTGTCACACACTATGTCGTCTAACGAAGCAGAATATGCCATATTGATGCTGCATGTGACATACTTAATCACAGGTCTTCTTATATATCTTTTACATGTATGTGCACAAGTGTTGCGACCTACTTGCTTTGACTTTTCAGTACGCACACCTCTAACTTTATACATAATAAATATTTTGGTACATATAACCAATTCATTTAAAACAATGAAACACATGCTGAATGTTAGTTGCATATCTACTACACAATTCATGTTTGTCTGACCCAAGATACATAAGGTCTTCAAATTCTTAATGGTACTGAGGCTTCTTATTCAAATGTTTTCACTTACCCACCATGCCCTGATGCCATTTTACAAAAGAAAAATCACATTAAACGTGGGTAATTTCATCATTTTCATTACAGGGAAATTTGTGGATTTCATATATGAGTATGTGTTACAGCTGGAAAGTTTTGTTTATACAATTATTTTGTTTTTTTCAAAATGTCTTTATTATGAACCACACAGCCTGAGCCGTTGTGACCACATATCAGGAAATAACAAGCTTTTAACCTGTGGAGCTTGTATTGTTTGTACAGCAGGTCTTAAAGAAAAAGTACCAATTTCAGAGCTCATTAAACTGAAGCATGTACAGTGAAATTACTTCAAATGATGATAGTAGTAGTAATACTACTATTACTAGTAGTAATGATAATAAATCTGAGAAATCAACTGTAATGAATTCTATTTAAAGGAACAGTTTCATTTCAGACCCAATGGCTGTGTGACAAAAATCATTTCTTCCTTTCTTAGTAAAATGAATTGCTGAAAACATTCTTGGAGCCTTCGACTTCGTATGCATAGTGCCCTCTACAGGATTCTGTCGAAACAGCATCCCCTACTTAAGGTAGTATAACCATGTTTGTTGCGACGAAAAAGAGGACTTGCCTGGGGATCAGAATATTAATGGGCAGCCACCTGGGGTCCCCAAAAACTAGAGGCCCCATGAATACAGAATTTCCATAAGTTACATTTATGGATATAAGATAATAAGATCATTTAAATAATTGCAACATGTCTGTTATCTGCATTTTTAGCAACTGTTTTGAGGAAAAACAAAGTTGCCCCCCGTCTCACCTATAATAGCGTGTTCCTACTGTGAAACTTTACCTAGCTTTCTTATAACAGTGCAGTCCCGTGGTACCAGCAGTTTCACTGTCAAACGAATCAGCACAAAGTAACCTAACAGAAGAAGACAATGGCACAACGATACAAGACAAATATTACAAGACAAAAATCTTCTTTGTCTTCGATACTGTCCCAATGAAGAGATTTATTCATTACTATTTTAATACAGTTATTAAATGAGTGTATGCAAAAATTCAAGAATAACTTCATTGCCATAAGTGAGGAGGTTTAGTAAGACATAGGCTATGCTAAGCTACAGCCTAGGGCCACAACAAAAGATGAAACAGATAAACTTCACTTTGCCAGCATGAGACCCCCCCCCCCCCCGATCTGTGAATTTTGCCAACAGCACTCTTGCTGATTGCTAAGTTTTACTGCTGCCCCCCAACATATTATTGAAGTAACCAGAAGGCTAGCCTACACACTGGACAGGATGCCAGTTCATTCAGTGGCACCCTTATCTCCCAGCTCTGTCTTTGCATTGTTGATGAACTGCTGAATTTCATACACAAAGTGGAGTAAGTAAAAGTAAAAACAAAATACTAATGTGTTGTAGAAATTAGCTATTCTGTCCTCAGCAGGACTTTTTGACGATATTCCTGCACTGAAATATCAAAATTAATTTTAAACTGTACTATATATACAGGTAAAAACTAGATTACTACAGTGGAATTTGACCATCCTTCCTAATTTTTGTTGAGTGATAAAGAATCTGTTATGAACATGCTGTAGGCAGAGTCGCCCAGTTCCAGTCCTTGAGGGCCAGTTTGTGATCCAGTTTGCAAACTTCATGAGAATGAAAACAGAGACACATTGTGAACTGATTCCTACCCAGGCTAATATGTGCAAAAATGTGCAATAATAGGAAAAGCAACATTGCAGGTATGAAAACGTGGTTTATTAATCATGCTGTTCACTTCGTTGGGTCTTTTGAGGATTCTGTGGTCTAAATATGACCTTCCCTGCAGCAAATTTAGGGAAACGTGTGTGGGGGGTTTTAGTTCACTGTGTAAGGACTCGAGAGTTTACTCTGGAGGAATCCAATGACTGTTTATGAAAGTATTTTCAGCGGTAGGCCTTAAAGTGCTATATTGTGTTATCTGTGAATAATTTTTGCACAAACGGCAGGGAAAACCTCGCGAGTAGAGTGGGGGAACAGTTCAGCAAGAGAAAGAACAAATGCAGTGCAAGACCAGGACAATCATCGCAGCACTAATCGATGCCGTGGTGATCGGTGTCATTCTGCAAGAGATTCAGGTGCACAAGTCTTAGAACAGGATAAAGGTAAAGTTGTATGTTTCTTCATAAAACCACATTTTTTTGTGGGTTCGTCCCTTTGATAGGAATCGTATGTTGAATGTATCCTGGGTGTCCACGGGTACCATTGATATGCAAATGTCACATTTAAATGAGTTTAAAAGGATCCGTTCTGATTAAAGGGAGATGCGGGTGTGGTTTCGGGAGAGACGGCCATCAGCAAAGAACATTTCTTCATGTTTACATGATGAAATGCCGAGGCTTTCAGCTGGGCGCTTTTTAAACATCTGCAAACAAAGTTTCTCAACCCACAGTGTAGGATAATTTGTTGTATATTAATTTTATTTTTGGGGGGGGATTTCAAAATAACCCCCGAAAACTTTTATGGACGTTCAACAGTTTGAAAAGAGATGTGGGGTTATATAGTATACAATATCAGGACATAAACCGATGGACTTCTGGAAAAGCTTCTACGCACTCGGAGCTTAACCCCCCTCCGAATGTCTATGATAAATCTCTTGCATCAGAAAATTCAGTCCCTGTTGAATGTCCATGGCAAGGCTATCTCATTTGGAACTTGGGCCCGCTAAATGTCTGTGGTGAGTCTGTTGATGGCTGGTAGTTTTTCTTTCTTTTTTTAGATTTGAGCCGTCATTCTCCTCACGCTGTCATTAGCGGGGGCACCCGGGATCCTCTGGGTCAAACACTGCGAGGAGACAAAAGCATCCGCAGAACTTTTCAGCAAGACCCGCATTACTTCTGTGTCATTGCTGGACAATATTTCCCCCAAACGCAGTGGTCCCCGCGCTAATGGGCCGAGTCTCCCCGCGCATATGGAGATGACTTTGCTGGTGTCGGGTTCGATGGGACTGCTCTCCACTACTCTTTTTGTTGCACCTTGTGGAACGGGGGTGTAGTAAAAAAAAGACCTGAGATTTCAGCTTGTTGGGGAGGAGCCTTCAGCGTTTGAGCTGCGAATCCAAAACAGAAAAGACCAAAGGAAAAGACACCCCCCCCCAACCCAAAACAGAAAAGACCCTCAAGACCGAATAGAGGAAACGCCACCAAATAAGACCCACAAAACAAAGGCCACCAAACTGACGACAGACCCCAGATTAGACATGTGAAATGGTCAAAATCCAATCGGAAACCATGGAGATACTACATGGAATGATTTTACATACAATTAATTTATACTTTATCATATAGAACAGCAATTTTCATTTTAAAACCACAATGTTGCACCAATGCCATGTAGCTGAAAATGACTCATTTACTGTTAAATGTGACAAAAATACTTCCCATTTAAGCCAATAAATATAAACATATTCAGAGCATTTTGAATATGGGTGGTGTTGTTTCATTCCCGATTTGCTATGTAGCTCTCAAAGCACGATCAGCTACATTTGACTGAAAATAATTTAAGTTTTATTATGAGCAGCGCAATCCGCAAAAGGTTTTGATCCGCAATGAAATCACTGCGGATGCACTGTGATGCCACTGAATTATTTATTTTTCTCATGTAACTTTATGTAACATTATGCTACTTTTCACAAATAACACTTGACTTTTAATTTCACCTCAGAAGATCGTTCCGGTTTTGGGACGGATTTCCAGTGTAAATGGGAGAAAGAACAGATTGACAGACTGGGCTTAGCTGGGACAGAGTGAAGCAGGAGTGGGACAATGGAGTAACAACTGCAAAGCGGACAAAGACAGGCACTGCGAGCACGGCAGGAAGGGTTCAGACCCTCCCGGGTGGGTGGTCCCTTCAGGTGGGGGCGGGGGCTCTGTTGCCAGGCTTTG
>JABFEA020000021.1:8124279-8136102 GCA_019775915.2 Cyphomyrus plagiostoma | reverse complement strand
CTGTAAAGGAAGAGACTTATCCCCCAGATGACCCCCCCCCCCCCACACACACACACACACACACACACACACACACACACACACACACACATCCATGAACACTATGAACGGTTCGCAAACAAACTGAACTTTTTACATAATTTTAAATTCTTCCCTCGGGTTTCGCTATACCACCTACAGGATTTGTAGGCACCGTCCGTCAGGTAAATGGTTCACAGATAGTGATTGAGTGTCGATTTGCCAGCACTGATGCCACATTGATTTGCTTCAGATGACGGGATTTTGTCAGCAATTTCCAAAAACTGTCGGTGAGTGGAAAATCGAGACTAAAATTGTTTAGTGAGAACGTAGCATTAGTTATACTGGAAACTGGCATTTGTGCAGACATGCACCAAGCAGGAAAAACAAATCATCCAGTCAAAATATGCATGGAGACACTGAGAACTGGTACATTATGTGCAGTTGCAGATTTATGCCTGTAAATGACAGGTTAAAGAGGGTAATGACCAATGCTTTGAGATGGCTACTTTGATCTAGCTTTTCACATGACGATGTACCATTTTCCAGCGCCCAGGGAGCTGGGGGTTAAGGGCCTTGCTCAAGGACCCACAGACGTGGGTCCAGGCTGAACCGGCGACCTTGTGATTATAAGCACACAGGCTTAGCCTACTGTGCCACACGCTGCCCCCTCATGACATGCTATTCACAACTCACCAATAAGTCAGCCTGACCACAAACATCTGAGCATCACCTCCTGCTATTTCCAGAGCCGCCACTTTCCATAATGCATCAATAGTTGGTGTTTGGTTGCTGTACAGTTTGTACTATAATCTGTCCAACCGCAAAAACAAAAGAAAACAAAACATAATGCTCAAAGGTTTCATCTTGCTTTTATAAAGTTTTATAAAGTATAAATTACGTTGAATCTAATCTAATCTAATCTAAAAGTTTCTAAGAGGTCACAAGATTCAAAACTTCTACTCCCTGCTTCGAGTCACTGGGCTTTACTTTGACGAGAAAAGTTCAGAAACCTCAGTATTATCTGTATCATCACTACCTTTCCGTCATCATCCGATTAGAAAAACAGCAATGTGATTGTAAAATGTAACGCAACACTTAGTAGAAATATAGGACAGTAGAAAGTGTAGATATTTGCTGTAAGATGCAGTAGAGTAAAAGTCAAGTGTCCACAGCTAATTCTACTTAAGTACAGATATGTGAAAAATGTACTTATATACAGTAATGAAGTAATTGCACTTTGTTACTTTACACCAATGGATACTTTAGATTTTATATCACCACATGACAGTTAATTTTATGTCTATTTGCCAGAGTAAATGGCGTTCATGTTCACATCGATTAATTAAACTAATTTGTTCAGTCCACTGTTAACCAAAAATATGTTCAATGGACAGCACTCATTTCACACATTCATGCACGACATTGAATGTAGAATTAATGGTATTTAAAGAAAAATGAAAAACATTTTAACAAATTTACATTTCTGGAAGCCTTGTCTGATCCTGCACTCCACAAAAAATATAAATGGTACCTTGGGTGGAGCCCAATGGGGCTCCGTTTATGACATCATCAGTGAATATTCTGGATGTTCATATCTCCATTGCAATCCACACTATGGGAGAAGCAGATTGACATAACATTGCATATCCATTTATTTAATTGCTGCATCCTTCTCTCGTGTGTCTCGGGAACAGCAACCTTCGCACATTCTGTACTCACTATAGATTCTTCAGTCCACAGCTGGGATCCTCCAGTACAGCAGTGAGCAGCTTCACTCCTGAGTCTCCTAGGTGATTGTTCATCAGACTCAGCACTCTCAGGTGTGGGGGGTTTGACCTCAGAGCTAAAGCCAGAAAAGAACAGCTTCTCTCTGTGACTCCACAACTGTCCAGCCTGCAGAGAGTAAATCACAACATTTTTTCCACTGCACTCTTGCCTGCTTGTAATTAAAACCTGTGACGATGAGGTCCGAAAGTGTAATGATTTGACATGGAATGACCCAATGAGATCAGTATTACTGTGTACTCTACATTGTAAACTGGACATGCTGAGGTCACACTATAAACTGGAGATAATGAGGTCAGTATTACTGGTCATTCCACACTGTAAACTCAAGATACTGAGGTCAGTATTACTAAGTTTTTCCTCATTGCCAATCATTCCCAGCTATTTATTGGAGAGCTTATTTCTGTGTCTTTGCAGGCTGTTAATTAAAAATGTCTGCCCTGTTGCTGTCACAGGTTCAGCTACTAGAAGCACATCCTGATGATCCATAAGAAGTCTATCAGGATGGCATGGGAATGAATGGGATGGAGATGGTCCATGAGGATGTAAAAAGTTCAGTCTCAACTCTCCAGTGTTGGGCATAATTTCTTCAACACATCCTACCCACCAATTATCATCATATGCAGCCACATCATAACCTTTGATGCTTGCAAAGTCGAGTGATTCCCTCAGTGTGCACTTACACTGGACCGATTTGCACACCTCACTCACCTCTGATGAATGCAGGGCATTTGTTAGCCATATTTACTAGCCAAGTGGGCCTTTTCAATTCACAATGACAAGTACATGTGTCTGCAATGACATTAATGAAGCTTTCCTTACATTTCAGTGTAGCATATTTGTAACCTTAATTAATGTTATTACTTACAACTGTGCTTGTTATACTATTTCATGTCAGTTTGGCTGCCATTAAAAAGGTCCATTAGTGATATGAAGCCATGTGATGCTACATTTAAGTCAAGATATCTCAGCAACAACTCAAAAACCAAAGATCAAATTTTCTGGAGATGCTTGTGACATTATGATCCAGCTTTAGTAAGAAATTGATCAATTTTGAAATAAAAAAATGGTTTTTGTTATTGAATTTTTAATTATTTAATCAGTTATTACATAGTAATTATTCATATGGGGGTGGCATGTTATTTACTATATATAGAGCTGGACAGTAGCTTTAAAACAATATGAGGACCATTTCTGTGCATCTTATATTAAGGTAAATATAGCCAGTCAAAGTCATAAGTCCCCCCCCCCCCCAAAAAAAAAATCAAAAACTAAAAAAGCTAAAACTTTGTTCGCTTAAATCTCCCTCAATAGTGATCCAAGACACGCTCAGTTTCATGAGTTACTCATGTGACTCATCAGCATGGCAAATTCTTAAAATCTGTGGCAATGAGATTAGAAAGTGTGATGGTTTGACATGGAATGAGCCCATTATCTCCAGTTTACAGCATAAATCCCCCAGTCCAGCAGAGATGAGCTTCACTCCTGAATCCTGCAGGTCATTGTCACTCAGGTCCAGCTCTCTCAGGGGTGAGGAATTTGAGTGGCTGCTCTGACCTGAAATCCTACAGGTGAAGAGTTTTCAAATGGAGCATGCATTTTATAAAATGTTGATCAAACAGCTGTAGCATAGTTATTGGTGATTTCATGTTCGAAGTTTCTACTTTTTATGCAAATCAACTCAGGTCAAGCAATTTAAAAAAGTACATCTTCATGGTTGCCAACTCTCACATATCTGGCATGACACTCAGTTTTCAGATTCTCATGCTCAGGCAAGAACATATACAGTCTTCCCTCTCCACTTCACGGCTTCAGTATATCGCGTATTTTTGTATATTCACTAAAAAGTTTAGCGACAGTGAAAATGATACATTGCTACGCATTAAGCATCTTTGTTTTTCGTAATTAAATGTACAGTGGTACCTCGGTTCTCAAACTCATGAGAACTCAAATTTCTTGAAAGTCGAACAAACCAGTTTGACCTAGTACTCGATCTGGATATCATAAGTCAAACCGTGAACGCTGACCTAATATAAATTGTACGCGCCAGGAAATGAGTCGTACTACAATGCAATTCTTACTTGGATGCCTTCGTCACAAATTGGACGATTAACCAAATAAAGCAGTGCAACACAATTGTAATACAAACGTCAAGCTTGTAACTAAACTTTTCAGCCAATAAAGGCAAAGGTGTATTGTCACGGAGGCGGTTACAGTTTGTGCAGCCGGGTAAGATGGCCACAATGCATTTAACCTTAATGCATTGCATCAGGATCCGAATGCGTTGCTTTAAGCAAGCGCTGTAAGCAAGTTGAAAGCTCCCAATGACCGGACTGGGGAAACAAGCTGAAACGTGGACTTAATGCAGAGGACTAATGACAACAACCAGAAACAGCTGATCACATGGGGATGCCACGCGAGGTTAATGAGGGGGCATGGCACACGGAAGGAGCAGAAGATCTTTATTGTTTTGGAAGCCATTAAGAAAAAACGCTCTTCTCGTTTTATCCTGTTCATTTCGTATTCAAATGCTAACCAAAAAAAAAAAAAAAACATATTTAGGTGTAATTTTGGGGGGCCGGGAACCAATTAATTGTTTTTACATTATTTCTTATGGGAAAAATTTCATCAGAACTTGAACTTTTTAGGATTCGATCCGGAGTCACTGAGGGAACATTGTACAATGATAATATGATATTTGTAAATCTAATATGTCTTATTTTCTCAAATATATTGGGTAATACGAATGTAATTGTCATGACCTGCCTGTACGATCCTCTTGGGTGCCACACCCCCTTATTAACCACTTGTGCAACCCCAATTTTGACCAGCACTTAAGTCCACATCAGAGTCCGTAACCCCAAGTCTGTTATTGACGTGTTGATGTTACATGTCCCTATGTCCTGCATTTGGAGTGATTCCACGTAAACCCTTCGATCCTGATTCCTCGTCTCCCCATTCCTGCTTCCATATCCAGCAATCATAACAGTAATGGTGTTATTTCATGTCTAGAGGGCTCTGATAATGTTAAAAAACATATTTAGAAGGTTGTAAACAGATTTTCTGTGCTCAAACTATGAAAATATTCGATTTATAAAGAATCCTACTTCGTGGAAATTCACTTGGTAGAGTCTGGAACTGGGCCGACTGTATCTCATTACAGACAGCTGACCAAACCATGCATTTTATTTTAAATGAAAAGTAAAATTTGCTGTTTTCAACTGAAGCAGTTTGTCTTTCTATTTGCGTTGTTACTCCAACAAATGTAAAATGATTATAAGAAAACATCATGTGTCGCTTTTTAGGTGTTTTCTAAATAAGACCCCCCCCCATACTCCACTGTAATATCGATTAAAGTGATCAGTTCTGTTGCCATTGATCTTAAAGTGAGGCTTTTCATTTTTACCGATGTGCAATTCAGAATAAATTCATAAGATAGATTAATCAAAAGCAATATTTCCCATTAAACAATGGATGTAGGATAGACGTGCAGATCATGTCCTTATTGGGTCCATCATTCCATAACCAATTCTGGACATCTATACAACGTCCAAACTAGGTCCACAATCTGAACGTCCATCCATGACTCAACTTGTACGTCAAAATGACATTCAACATCTGAATGTAATTCTTTTGGCCATCATGTAGATGTCTATGTCAGGTGCAGGAAATATAGCTTTATTTACAAATATCAACATTGTTGTTATCAACATAATACATGTGAATACAGGTTATTTAAAAACAAACATGATTTATTATGTTTTAGCCTATTGATTTATTCACTACAGGGATTTGTTGCTCCTGTTTTTCTTGAACTGGTTTATTGATTTCAACTAATCAACATTTGTTTACGCATATACGTATTTATCCATATATCTGATTATTTATTAGGAAATGCAATTTGTGAGAAATAAGAGTTCCGAAAATGATTTCATGATAGCCGATATCCACCCTTAAAAGTGACACCACGACAGCCATTCCCGGTCGATGCTCAAGAGAGGCAATGACGGCTACAGCAGAAGGTCAAGGACCAACCAAAAGATTCAAACAGTCAACACCACTCTGATTGGCTGAGGCAACAAGCCAGACATTTTGGCGCAATTTGGCATGTTCAAGACAATGCAAATGGCCACACAGATTTTCAGCCTGCTTCGCAAGTTCACTACCTAAATCCCTATGGTGAGTCCACCCATTGTTTTCCTGTAAACTGAAGGCAAGTTTGGTCAGCCTAGTAAATTCTATGTCCATTTGTACGCACAGTGTTAGCTAGTTTAGCGTTACTGTCTAAAATTCCCAAAGCTGCTGTGGTTACAGAAGTTAGCGTCTTAACGGCACAGATTTTTTTGTTTTGCGTTAGCTTGCTGCTATGTACAGCACTCTTGGTTCAGTTTCAATGGTATTCTGACTGTCCATAAGAGAGCATGTCATTTAATGTAAATGTAAACTCTTTGTAGCTTGCAAATTGTGAATTCGTATGACTATTAGGGTTGCCAACAGGATAGGTTGAAAGGTAGCTAGCAGCATGACAAGTTAAGCTATTTTTCTACATGATAAAGTGACAAAGAAAGAAATCTGTTAGCACGACTCTTTGGACTTAAATTGTAATACATAAATGTGTAAAATTACAAAAAAGGTTCTGGCAGCTCATTGCCCAGACAGTCCAATTTTTTATTGTAGTCATAAAAAAACTGATATTTTTGTAGTAGAAAGTGAAAAACAAACTTTTCTGTCATTTAATTGTTTATTACTTTGTGTAGTATGAATGGCCATAAGGGAGGTAGGAAAAGCTGTCAAACTTGTGAAAACACGGTTAAAAGCCCTAAATGTATGCTTGTGCTTGTTTGTGGTGAGCAGCAGTTCAAACAAGTTATGAGCTATAAATAGATTCAAGCTCCCATTCAGGCCGGTGAGACTCATTCAGACACTCAGCCATGGCTTGGTGCTACATGCAGAGATCTCTGTATCTCTGCCATTCAAAAACACTTCGTATATCCTCCTGACACCCCACCCATTCATTTATGTCCATTGTAGTGGACATTTTATTTTTACATCTATCTTTTCACTGATGTTGTGTGGCAGAGCGATCTACAATACCCCTTTTATAAATAGCCGACTTCGCCACCCCAGGGACACTGACCCTGGGGACAATGATGATAACCCAGCTCGCAAATGCAGCACACAGGTTCGATTCCTCGGAAAGGGCCAGAGACGTGAATCAGTAAAAGTTCTTTTATTACATTCAATGGAAGATTCAATATTCCACACTACACACAATAGCTCTAAAACCCCTTTGGCACCAAACCCCTGCAGCAGACCACGCCAGATTAAAAACACAACTGATCTCTAGACCAGCAATGCTCCACAGGCGGGACCTCTGTGGGCACTTCACGGGAGCACCATCAACCACACACACGTGCTTCGTGAGCTAATACCAGTGACTTATACTGCACAGGAACAGGAACCACGTGAGCGCCATACCTAGTCATCCACCCACTATATACAGCACTAGCTCCGCCCAAAATACAGGGGAACCAATCAGGTGAAGGGATCAATATTTCCCACTTGGCTACATTCGGAAACATATTTATTCCTGTTGTGCACTAAAGAGGACATGCTGTGAAATTAAAAATAAAAAAAAAATTGAAAAAATCTAAATTGTAAGATGTCTTATTTCTTATTTCCTCCAAAGACAAATAACCTAAAATTGAAGGACACTTTTTTCCTTGGGTCTCTGAAATATAGTTTATTTTATGTAACATTCAATACTGAGCTGTACATTTTGTGTTTTTCAAGGAAGCAATTTTTATTTAGTGTTTTCATAAACGGCTTCCTTTTACTACTACTAGGGAGAAAACTCATGAGATTTAAGGCCTGGACAAGTTTGAAACCTTTTGTCCTCCAATGACTGAAAATAAAAACAGGTATCACTTTAGCCAGCTGACCAGCCATTAATAACTGACATATGAAATCATATGTTTGACACAATCCTGCTCTAGGCTTTGTTTGTAGACACATAATATATTTTTGGCAGCACTGTTTTCAATGGAGGATGAAAACTTCAAGGTATTTAGCCCATTTTTTTCAGCTAATTAAAGTCTCTCAGGTGCCATAAGGTATCTTTGTCATTGTAACGTGAATTGTGAACTCATCCTTCTCTCCTTGGCAGCTTCACAGCAGGTTACATTCCTCTGGAAATTGTCAGGCAACTTTATTATGAACTTATTCCAATAGGTGGGGCAAATTTCAAAAGTCGGTGGGCGGCACATCAAGAACTGTGTCCACAAAGTGTTGGACAGGTATCTACAACAATTTTTTTTCTGGCTGTGAACCAGACTGCATGTTCTCATTTGCCTTCTTTCTGAACATGTATTTTCACTTCATTTTACCTATTCTGACAAGTTCACAACCAAATGCATTGTGAGATTATATACAAGGAGATTAGTAGAAGGATAAAAGGAGGACCACCAACTAGAATAAAGGGTTTATTACATGTGTAATTTTATTCCTACATATAACCTTCACATTAATTTTATTAAAATTTGTTTTTCTATAAGCTCTTCACTAATGGTCTGATGGCAAAGTTTACAATATGAAGGGCAAGGGGGAAAATGGGGAAAAAAGCCTTTGGAAGGAACAAAGGTTTATCGAGCTATACAAGGTTAGTCCAAGTTTGATGTTGATCTGTAAATAATGACTTCAGACAAAATATTGCCTTCCCTGCTAATATTTTTTTAAAAAAAAAAAAAAACAATGCTAACTGTCTACTATGGCTATCTTATCAGTTGCTGAGATGGTTTTGTATCGGTTTGTATCCAGTATCGGTTGTGGATGAACAGGAAACATATTTTCGCAAATGTCGGGACTTGGTGTGTGACTGCAGATCGCCTTTGCAGGTATATAAATCATTTGTCTTTTTCTGCTTGTGCAAGAGGAGTCATGAAATTTGATGAGGCCGCCAGTGAAGAGTACATCATACACATCACACACACTTTTCCCGAATCAGTTAAATTTATAGGCCTCCTTTCCACATAAGACTTTGTGCCCTGATGTCTTCCTTTATTACCAATGGTGTTGGACTGTGTCTGGCTCGGTTTAAGGGCTAAAGGCCAGAGGTCGCAAAGTGTATTAGGTCTGGTATATAGACATATTTCAGAGCTTCACAATGTTTTTGATGACAACCAGCAGCCCTGTTTGTTTTATTATTAGTAGTATTATTGTTTTTTAAATAATGGTTTAAACGGGGGTATTGCATTATGATTTATTTGTAAACCTTTGTGTTACATGTTTCCAGAAGGGGGAGGACATTAACTGGGGCCCTATAGAGAACATGTCCTCCACCCTCTGGAAACAAGGGACTACAGAGCGTATAGAAGCAGTATACAAACTGTCTAAAATGAGTCCAAGTTTGACGTTGAAAAATAGCCCAAACAAGGAGGTCCCACGGATGTCAACACTAGACGTTCATTAGACGTCAAAAAAAAGACGTGGCCTGGCCTTACAAAATGACCCCTTCAGAGGAACAAAATTGGACGTCCAAAAACAACATATACAAGCTGTTATTATGATGTCACTTTGCACAGTGGGTTAAATCACTGAGTACTACAATATATTACATAAATACAACTGTATACCAGATTTTGCATCTTTTTTGGGTGACAACTCCGCTGATGAGGATTACTGACTCTGTTCTCTTGATGGGTGAGCGGTATGATAATGCAATGGCCCATTAACAAAAACCAAAGGCTGCGATACACAGTGTACGAGCTGCTGGTGGTTAAAGGAGGTTGTGGTGGAAATCTGACCATGAAATAAGTAGGTAATTCACTTATAGCTCAGCAGCAGGATCAACATTTTTTCGCATCGCAAATGTAACCTTCACGTGTTTGCTTTTTGTGGGCGGATCCACAGTCACCATGGGACCCTTCTGATTGGTGAGAATGACAGTCACACAAGGAGCACAGAGAAATTTTTAATTTATTTTCACTACAGTTTTAAACTCTGGGTCAGACACCCTATATAATGCATATCCTAAATCGCAGCCTTTGCAATTTGCGTCAATAAATTATTCAACCCTACTGGTGTCCATTATATTTTAATCCATGGTACATGCTAAAATCATCATGTTAATTGCAAAATTACCATCAGTTAGTTTTATCCTATTAACTCTGCTAACCAACACAAACCTGTTGCATGTGTTAATAATGAATGGCTATTTTCTGTTTCACTGCTTAATCGTTTCTAACCTGGATCAAGGGCTGATAAATTTGGGGATGGAAGAAGCTAAAATGAAAAAGCTGTTTGTGTTTGGTTATTATGTCACTGGTGAAATGCATTCTGGGTTCACATAATGCCCACTTTCTTTTTTGTAAAATGCATATTCTGTACTCACCAAAGTATCTCCAGTTTACAGTGTGAATCCCCCAGTCCAGCAGAGAGCAGCTTCACTCCTGAATCCTGCAGGTCATTGTCACTCAGGTCCAGCTCTCTCAGGGGTGAGGAGTTTGATCTGAGACCTGAAGCCAACGACTCACAGCATTTCTCTGTGAGATGACAGTTCCACAGGCTGGAAAAGAAATCATGTTAAAGCAGAGACATACACACCCTACACATCAGTAACAGGACTGATATACAATATCAACACAAACATTTGTTTTCAACATAATAAGCAGCACAGCCTCCATTTCGAAATGAATCACAGTGTGCAGACTGTACTGTGCAATCTGGGAATTGCAGTCATATGATCACTGACTGGGAGTCACTGGATTTTACTCCAAAACTTTATACTGTACAATCAAACCATAGTTTCAGCAAAGCCATACATGTCACACTAATATAATTTTGCAATTATATCAGTATTATTTGTCTACAGAGCCAGTATGAATGAGAGCATTACAGTGATTACTCTCTATATTCCCTTCAGTTAAAGAGAATTTTAAATGTATCAGTAATTTTGTTGTTGGCAAACACAAGCAGACCATGCAAACTCCACAGACACAGAGCTGGAGATGGATTTGAGCTTCCAGACGTGGAGATGTGAGGCCGCTGGGTCTCTCCTACTCATTTAAACTTTCCTACTTATTCAAAGAAAATATACTTTATATAGGATAATTACTAGTTCCTTAACAGGCAAGAAAACCGAACCGAGTTAAAACCAGAGCAGACAGAAACACATGCAATATGGATCTGAATCCTCCTGTAACAACTGAGCATCCCTGCTCTGTATAAAGAGCCCTCACTGTTTGTATAGCAAGTTAGGATGCTGTGCCTGTGACTGGAGGGCAGACTGGATGGTAACGGAAATGTCACTTAAGTTTTTTTTTTTTTTTACTGCATTACTACACTCAGTCATTATAAAATCCGTGTTACATATCATCAAAAAATCCAGCCTGGTTATTAATTAAATGAAGAGGAATAAACTGTATATTTTATATATTTCAAACAATGTACATATAATACTGCCAGACAGTAAAACAAATGTAACAGACTGTTCTGGTTGGATAGGTGTCTTATTGTGAAGGCAAGTGGTTAGGTTCCGGGGTTTTGGTGATGAGTTGGAGACGTAGTTGGGATAGCAATAAAAAGATCGCGACTGGAGTTAAACATTCACGAGTCTGTCCCTTCTGTTTATTATTTTCTTTAGTACAGTAAAGTCAGCCGAACCCGAATAACCGGCTACATTGGTGGCAGCGGTGGGATCTTGCTGTACGTACGTTATATGCACGTTTATATGCATACCTTTTAGCTTAGCTGCATCAGTATAGCTAGTTGGCGGACCTGCTGCGCTGTTCCAAGGCGAACTAACAGCTAAGTGTCGACATGTGGTTTGGTGATGAGGACCCTTTGAAACCAACGAGGAGGATGTTGGATATTCACTCAGATGGCAAAGATATAAGGGTGGACCTGCCGGCTCCATTTGCTGGTGATGGGAGCCAAAGTTTTCTCAGCTGGGTGAGAAGGCTGGAGGTCGCTGTGAGTGCAATGGTGAGAGCTGGAGACTGTGATGCAGAGCTGGTGCGG
>JABFEA020000021.1:8100588-8112420 GCA_019775915.2 Cyphomyrus plagiostoma | reverse complement strand
TTGCCCGCAACTCTACCCCATACCTCGCCCTTACCTTGCCCGCAACTCTACCCCATACCTCGCCCTTACCTTGCCTGAAACTCTACCCCACACCTCGCCCTTACCTTGCCCGCAACTCTACCCCATACCTCGCCCTTACCTTGCCCGCAACTCTACCCCATACCTCGCCCTTACCTTGCCTGCAACTCTACCCCATACCTCGCCCCTACCTTGCCCGCAACTCTACCCCATACCTCGCCCTTACCTTGCCGAGGACTCCAGACCCTACCTCACCAGGGACTCTAGCCCCTACCTTGCCTGCAACTGTACCCCATACCTCGCCCATATCTTGCTGGGGACTCTAGTCCCTGCCTCGTCTGCAATTGTACTCCATACCTCACTGTGGACTCTAGCCCCTACCTCACTAGGGGCCCCAGCTCCTGCCTCGCCAGCAACGCTACCCCATACCTCACTGGGGACTCCTGCCCCTACTTCACAAGCAACTTTACCCACTACCTCACCTGGGACTCCAACCAGGTGAATTATCATAATGACAAGGAAGCCTACCAATGTGTTTCATTTGTCAGAACAGACTGTCAGATATCTGGGATGCTCCCAGTCTGCCCTACCTTCTCTCGTAATCTTTTGTAAATGGTTCACAGAAGTAGCCATATTGGACAATGGCTGCTTACCCCGTGGGACAGCGAGTTAAGCATAGATGCAAGAGCCGGAAGTGGCCATCGGCGCAGGTGAGGCAGTCTTTTGGCGACGGCCCCATGCAGGTGCTGCAGACAGGGTCACACCTTGAGCAGGCGCCCAGCTTCACGCCAACCAACTGCTCGACGGCACCGTAGGAACCATCTGGACAAGTGCTGACACACGACCCATCTGCGAGACAGAGACACACGTCAACAAGGATGAGACCACCCCCAAAATGTGACAGGCCAGTCTATATAATACAGACACTCCTCTACTTGCGAATGAGATACGTTCCGAATGGCCGTTTGCAACTTGAAATATTCGTAAGTCGTTATTCAACATCATTTAAGGGTATACGCAAGTACAAAGAACTAGGATGTTGGGAGTACGCGGCTAGTAGTCATACTAGGTGGAATTGGCGTGCAGAAAGAAAAAATTGCTGTTGTGGACAGGAAACGGGAGCCCAAGGAACACAATTTAGACTTATAGTCCCCTTCGTTCGTATGTCTGAAAGTTTGTAAGTTGAAAGTTTGTAAGCAGAGGAGTGTCTGTAATAGATATTACAATTTATAATGTCTGCTACACAAAATCAGACATCTGAAATATTAATATGTTGAAAATTTTAAGATTTACGCAAGTCACACTAATATCTATCGATAAATTGAGGCTCTGTTGTATGCAAAAAAACATTTGAGTCTTAAGAAAAATCTGTGCCATTTCAAGTGTGATAAATTAAAACTTTTAAAAGAGCAATGAAAAAGAGTGCCATGCCAGCACAAACATTCACATAAAAACCTATTATATTTCCTATATTTTCCTAACTATTTAATTAAGTTGACTTGGGATATATTCTAAATATTTTCACAGTGTTTTTCATCTAAACTTCTGGCACCAGTTTAATTACTGCAGAATGCTTTCATGTTTTTAAGGCAGGTGCTGTCCAGGATCCAGGCAAATAGCATATTTGCTTTATAACCATATGTAAGCAGATTTAAACAAGACTTCTTGCCTCATATCACAGGTGTTTATGGAAGGAATGAGTGTGTTTGCTGACAGATATGTATATTGGGCAAGTTTTCCAATTTGGGTCAGGCACAATCGGTCAGGTTTCAGGGAACAGCCTGGTTTGGGGGACCTTTCTTAGTGACCCCAGAATCTAAAAGTTGTTCAATCTCAATTATCATAAGTACAGTATTTCAGTATTGTGGACGTCCATCAGGTTCTCACTTGGTTTAGGACCAGAATCAACTTATCGCTAAAACCTTATATGCCCCTATGCCCCTGTACAGTCTGATACCACCTGTAGCCAAGTGACATAGATCTGTGCGCTTGTTCCCTGCGTCGTGACGTGCCCTGTGTTGGCCTGTGTCTGTGTGCGGGTGGGGGGTTGTACTTACTGTAGAGGTACCAGGGCACAGTGCATGTCTCACACTGGGAGGCCCCTGGTCCCATACAGGAGCTGCAGCTACCGTGACAAGCCAAACAGCTAAACCCGTCTGTATGGAGGAACGTCCTGGGGGGGCAACTGGAGCCGCCAGTGACACCACACCTCATGGTGTTGGGGTCCAGGACCAGGCCTGGCTTGCACTGGGCACACTGAGTCGCCTCAGGTCCGGAGCAGCTCATGCAGGTCTGGTCACAGTCTGTGAAGCAGTAAGAATTTTCATCATGCTTTGATAAATCAGCACTCTTGTGTATTTATTAACCATCAACACCAGGCTGTTCTGCTTCCATGTTGTGGTATCTTGTACATTATATGTTAATGTATATGACATGTCCATTTATGTATACCATGTAAGTCTTATGTATATTATTTGTCTTTACTATTCTGTTATTTATTTGCTATTATTTGTAATGTTTTTCAGGTCTGAAGGGAGGTTCTTGTAACATAAAGGCTCAGAAGACTGAACCCCAGCAGGACTTAGTGATCATTAATTTGACTGGTATTTCTCCTTCGTGCTCCTTAGGGTTTAAAGCAGGGCAGATCCTGTTCCCTATACCTAGCGAAATGGTCTCACCCTGGCACTCCCGGACTGCTGACTGGTAATAGGTGCCCACGGGGCAGTCGAGAGAGCAGGAGCCCTGGTACAGCCTGGGCATCCTCATGGAGCAGCTGGCACAGTCGTCTGCCTCGGGTCCCGAGCAAGTGGCACAGCTGGGGTGGCAGGGCACACAGAGGCCCCGGTCCAGGTCCTCGAAGTAGCCCTCAGGACAGCTGGCTTTACACACTCCATCCAGGAGCAGGTAGAGGAAAGAGCAGCCTGTAGGGGGCGACAGTGAGGATCTGCACTGTAGGGCATCCCATCCTTCTGATATTCGTTAACCACCGTATGTCGTACAAAAGCTTATGGCCAGGGGCGTAGCCGGTGGATCAATTCTCAGTTTCATAACTTTAGCCATTTGACGCTTTTTCAAACGCAAACAGAATATTCATAAAAAGTGGAAATGTGTAGTTTATGTATTGTTAAATTTGAAAATGAACCGATCCTTCTGCCTGGTGGAATACTGGCTGGGAGCCGCTATTGCGCTGGACAGGGGGGGTGAGCCAGGTGACACCGTGATGGATTACGCCTGTCACTGTCCCTGTAATGTATATGAAAGGGTGTGTCTGTCTTTTCCTGCCCACAGCAACCTGGCGTAAATGGCTGCGTCAGGACCGGTCACAGTCTGTTTGTCTTTCTGTTCCCTCCCCAGGGAAATGGTGCTTTTCTTTTCATGTCCGCCTTCTTTGTGCTGTCCCACCCCATCTTTCCGGACCAGGATCCCACTCCCCGTGTACTTGCACTTTAAAGAACAGCTTCCCATTAATGGGAGACCCAGTTTTTTCATCATTTAAATACTGCGTCACCCTGCCCAGGCCGTCGCAGGACATGATCAGTCACTCACGGTGGCAGGTCCTGCCGTCAGCACACGCCTCACAGTGGGTGGGGCAGTGTGCGCAGGTGCCGTCGCTCGCCGGGTAGCTCCTTGGAGAGCAGAGGGAGCCGCAGCGCCCCCCCTCCAGGTACAGGCCAGCCACGCAGGACAGGCAGTGGTCAGCGCTACCGCCGCAGGTGAGACAGGGCCGGTCGCAGGTTTCACAGCGTCCCGCTGGGCTCTCCAAGTAGCCGCTGCAAGCAAAGGATCACAGCTAGCGGCTGATAATGGGGGGCGGTCAGTGTGACAGCGCTGCACTTCAAAGCAGCTCAGGAAGGTCATGTCCACAGCGTCCTTCATAAAGGTAACAAACCTCAGGAGATAAGTACAGGCAGTGCCCAGGTGAAGAACAACATCTCCTCCCGAAGTCAGTCTTTGAGATGAGTTGTAGGTAAGTCGGAACAATAATAATACACTACATAATAACAATAATAATAACAATAATAATAATAATAATAATAATAATACAGTAAAAATCTACATATCCTCCTGAGACCCAAGGAAAAAAGTGTCCTTCAATTTTAGGTTTTGTCTTTGGGGGAAATAAATCTTACAATTTTGATTTTTTTTAATGTATTTTTATATCTTATTTCACAGCATGTCTTCTTTAGTGCACAACAGGAATAAATACGCTTCCTAACATCAGTGAAAAGCTAGATGCAAAAATAAAATCTCCACCACAATGGACATAAATGAATGGGTGGGCTCTCAGGAGGGTATGAACGTGTACGGCAGCTTGAGCCAATGAATTTCTGAAGTTGCGCAATGTTTGCACGAGCGTCACATACTAGTGCGTGCGTTTGTCATTATATAACGGCATAAGCAATTCATTCGGAAGTACAAGTTGTCCGTAAGCTGGACATTCTTAACCTGGGGACTGTCTGTGAGGGACAAGGCATGACAAGCCATGCATCAGGCAAAGTAGCCCCAACCCTAATTCGACAGTCACTACACATTTGGCTTACTTATTCTAGTTTGTACCTAAAGACATTATTTTCAAGTTTATAAGCTGCAAATGCTTTCATTAGTAGGACTAATTTCTTCTACTTATAATTGAACATTTCAGTTTAGTTTCTATTAATTTGAAGTCGTGCTCCACGTCTGGAATTTTAAGTTATGTTTGATCAAATTAAAGCTTATACTGTAATCACACATTAATCACCACACTTCTGATCAAACAAATTCAATGATTCAACAGTGCCGCGGTGTAATAAGTTAATAAATTCTGTATTCATCTCTATATTCAGTGGATCTAATTACATGTTACCCAGTGGAATATTTATATTAATGTTTACCCTCCCAGTCTCCTCCCACCAAAGCTCTCGATTAGAAGGCAGAAGCGGGTCACTCACTCGGGGCAGCTGGACCAACACTTGCCCTGGTGCAGAAAGAGCCAGTGAGAATCCTTCCGGCAGCTGGTGCACAGGTCGCCCACATCCTCGCACGTCTCACAGCTGGGGGAGCACTCCTCGCAGAGCTGTGCGTCCACGTTGGCAAAGAACCCAGGCGGGCAGCGGGTCACACACGAGCCCTCTGGGTCCAGTACGGAGCCTGGGAACCAGAGCATGCACTGATAATGTGTTCATGTCAAACACAAGAAGGTGGCAGCTGGAGAAGACACCAGTTCCCCTAACACCAGTGCCAGAATGTGCTCATTAATTATGTGAATGTTTTTCACCTAGAATGAAAGTCCATGGAGGGATATTTCAGTTCTTACTGGAGCCCATATCTACATAGTTTCTCATTGGTTGTACGGTTTCCAGGGCAACCACTGAGAAACACACATGACCTTGAAAAGAACCAGTCAAGACCGGCTCTTGATATGTAGGGCTAGCCAGTTAAGACGCTGTGCCAGTGATTGTTACTGCTTCTAACCCCAGGGTCGACAGAGTGATTTCACCGTCGGAGCCTTAAGCAAGCCCCTGAACCGCCCAAGTTCTCCTGAGACTGATTTCTTACCCTGTTTTCTCGAAATGTCGTTTTGGATAAAAGAGTCTGCTAAATGAATAAAATTCAAATATAACCGTATAAAGGCCCTTTAACTTGGATGGAGGCCATGGGTCATGATACAGCCCACCGGTTTGTGCCAAGACTGGCTGCGGCTCAGTTCTTAATAAAGCCACCATCCAATTAACAGCTCAGTGTAGTACAGCCAAAATATCAGATGGAACAAAGGGACTGAAAAACACAGAGATCATGGGTAGAAAACAAATGCAGAGGGGAGTAATAGCACGGCTGGACGGGTGTCAGCGGCACGGAAGGGCTGGGCGTTATCGCGTGACGCCCCCCACCAACCCGTGGCTGGAGAAGGGCCGGGCCACCTGGGCCCCTTCAGGCCCTTGAAGGGGAGGCCATGACGCTGGACAAGGAGGGAGAGGAGGAGCAGAGAAGGAACAGATAGCCGAGTTACCCACTGAACCAGGCGCTTCCTGTTTTCTTCTGTTGGTATTAAAGGGTCTCACAGCAGAACCCCTGTCTTCCACCAGTGGCCCATTCCGCCATAAGGACCTCACCTTCTCTCTGGACCTTCATAAACTCTCTGAGGCAGGGTTTAGCATGTACAGGTTGAACCCGGCTTGGTGGAACAGAACACAGTGCCGCGGTAACAGAATATAGACCAAATATTACCTTCTCTGTCACCGGACACCATAACTATCACACAACATAAACTACAATTGTGCCTTAATCGAGTCAGTTGTGACAGTTTGTTCCATGGAAAAAATAAAAGAGTATTACAGCATTATAGAGGACAAAGGCTTGCCGGGCCTTGTGAAGCTACCAAAATCTCAACATCTCCTATCCTGTGCAGTGGAATGAAAGTGCAGGGATGCACAAAGGTCCATGCAAGGTCAGAGGTGTGTCAGGGGTAGGGCCACAGGGGCACTAGCCCCAGCTGAAATCTGATTGGTGCCCAGCATGCCCCCTCTCCAGTCACTCACCGATACAAAGCATATCATTGGTTAATGATAAGGTTGGGCCCTCTGTATGAATATGCATAGCCCGTTTTATACTTCAAAAAGGCCTAGAATCACCGCTGTGTGGGGAGCACTGTACCTGTCAGGCACGTGGAGCATTCCAGGGCGGTGGGGCCAAAGCACGTCCTGCACGACGCGTCGCAGGGTCGACACTCCCCATCCATACCTGAAAAGGGGAGACATCGGCAAGCCTCAAAAGACATGCAGCCTCTCTGTAAATCACATCTTCAGTAGCAGAAATACATCCAGTTTCTTCAATTCAACTGAAAAATTTACATCTACACATGCATATTCTATGTCTCTCCAGCAGGGGGCAAACTTACCCTGACTGTGAACTTCAACGATGCTCAAACACAAAACAAATGTGGGCCACTCCTATTAATTATGACTAATATGATTGTTACAACTTAACATAGAACGTACTCTGATCATATCACAGATAAATTGCAATTCTGCATGTTTGTGTCCTGAGAACCATCTTCGCATCCACCTTGTCTGCTGTGATTTACCCAGCTATTTTATGTGCTGTGGGACTGACCATGCTTGCTCTTCATTGATGGGTCTTTGACTTCTCTCCCACTCACCATGTCCACAGACAGTATGTTAGGATGGGCCTCATTTCACCAAGGCTGCTGCATGTTGTGAGTTGTACATATTTATGGTCGGGATTCCAGAATGATTTCTTGTCCCACAGATGGCAAAAGCAAACGAAATATTGTCTCTCCTTAACTGTCACCCACAAAGTGAGATATCTGCTCTGTTGTGGTGGGCTGATTTTTCACCCTGCCTGTTCCATAAGCACTTTTAACGTACTATAAGGAACCAGTCATCCCAGTGTTTTCTCGGGAAAACCCACTTGCTGCTGGACAATGTAATGACCCCTGTGTCCAGCACCGCCAGTCACTTACAGATTAAAGCTTTTTATTTTTGTTCCAATGAGTTGCACATAGTGATGGTCAAATTATTGTCTGTAAACCTAAATTTAACCTAATTTCTATAAGATTGGATTCGATTAACTCATACAAGGCAATATGAGATGTGGTAGGTAGCAAACCCATTCATCCCATACTCACTGTCATTTAAGGAATATTGATATTTTCCAGGCATTTATAACCACTTGCCCTTTACATAGTATTCCAGGTAAGAGGATCCACTACACTGATAAGGTAAATAACAGGAAACAAGCATATAAAAGTATCACAAAACAGCAGAAGTCTCCATCTTGCTCATCTGAATATTGCACATTTAATGTGCATAACCTGTATTTGTACAGTTTTTCCACCTTTTTACCTTTAATTAAGCAGGACAAAAAACTTAATGAGATCACATACTCTCTTTTGCAAGCCAGAAAGTTACAAAAAAAGGACACCATTAAGAGAAAGGTGAGCGAACTGCCAACAGGACATCAACTACGCTAGGAGTGCGAATGGAGCATTGAACACCATTGTATTCCAGCCTCGATACCTTCCAAGGGGAAAAGAAGCGTCTAACTGCCATTAGGTTCAGAGGTTACTCCAAGACCACCGCATATTCAGGGATTTTTTTTTATCTGCTTTGGAGTTAATGGGATGCCAGCAGCAATTATGGAATTCATTTAAGGACGGTGTCTCCAACGCGCTACTAAGCAGCTTACCCCAAATCCCCGGCAGCCTTAGTACAGCCAAATACTGCCTTTGTTCTTATGTAAAGTGGCCCACTGCTTCAGCAGCTTCCCGCAGATTAACTCACCGTCGTAGTAGCGCCCGTGGGGACAGCCGCCAGCAGGGCACTGGCCGTACAGGGGGAGGTGGCCGTCCTCGCACGTGTCGCAGTCCTGTGCCCCCGGCCCGTGGCACGTCTGGCATGAGCTGTGGCAGGCCTGGCAGCGCCACACGCTGGTGTCCCCAAAGGCGCCGTCAGGACACTGCTTCACACAAGCGCCCCCTGGTGAGGGAGCAGATGGCAAGCGGTAAGATCCATCTAACGGGAAATATGGAGGCTACTCTGGACAGCTCTACTCACAGGCTGTGTCTGAGAGGCGCTATTCCAGCTAAGTAAGAGGGATTTTAAAATTGGTAAAAGGACAACATTATTCCTAAAATAATAAATATCATTTATCTTTCGCATTACTGGTAGGTATGAACACCTACATTACACTGAACAATTCGTTTGCTTGAAAATCATCTACATCTGATTGTATTGCAAAAAAAAGCACTATTAACAGTCCTGCTTTGTGATATCTTAAGTGCCATGGAAATAACAGTGAACACTTTAGAACCTTGTACATGTATGGTTGATTTTGACCATGGACAATCATGGGTTTCCAGTCGAAAGCCAGGAGCTACTAACGGACTTGCCTCACACGTAGCATTCAAACAGGTCAGTCTTATTCATGTCCTTCCTTTGCCTCATCTGATTGGCTATTGGTGGAGCTGGCAGGTGGGCTCAAAACAGCACCAATTGCTGCACACCCCAATATTAATGTTGCATAAAGTAATTCATGTGGAAAACGAATGCAGCTTGATGGCTGCACGAATAAGACCTTTAACACTAAAAGGCCAGACTTCAGTGGGGACACGCAGCACATTGAACAACACAAATATAGACTAATGAGAACATCCCAGAGAATACTTGTTGAATTAGGATACATGTCAGTCAAAATGAGTACTAATTAATCAGTTAATGTACTTGGAGGGGGGAAAGCATGACTGACTATTCAGCCTGTGGTTAGACTGGATCTTTTTCCTGTTTATTAAATGCATTTCAGCCATGTATATGTATGTTTACCTTTGACAAATAGGCCAGCTTAGATCTTTGTTTATATGGCTAAGTGAGAACAAGCAAGACATATTTGTATCTGTGTGTATGAGAGAGAGAGAGAGAGAGAGAGATCCGAGCTTTCCTCACATAAACAAGGCACATCTACTCCTGCTCATTTTCAGCCCTTGAAAGAGAAACTACATAAAAAGATGAGACATCATCTGATCCTACTGCATAAATCTGACACACCAATCCATTACCTGCAAGTGCACAGGCAGCCAGGGTCACAGTGACTCACAGTCATTCCTTTGAAGCATTAGAGGCAGTGGTTGCGACAGGGGTGTTACACTCAAATACAGGAATAGTTTGGAGTCAAAAGTCAGTCTCAATGAGAGATGAAAATTACTCAAGTTCTGGACACACATAGCACTCGCCCCTCAAAAATCCCAAAACACGCTATAGTAGGCAAGAGTACCACCCACAATGACCTGCCATCTTATGTTCTTCCAGAATTGCATTCTTAATTACATATCTTAGACAAATCAATCTTATCCATACTCATAAAATTTGCATCTTTGGATATATATTCGGGAGTTTTAATTTTTGTTTAAATATTTTAAATTTCAAAGCGATTCGTGAATCATCATTTGGACATTCCATGGAACAATATCAACGCATACTAAGGAATCACACTTCAGGAGCTAAATCTGAATGTTCCTATTAGTCAGCATAGAGTTCTGTTGTGCTTCAGGCCCGGAGAACACGGGGCCTGTACACGAACACCAGCTAGAGCGTCACCATACAGGATGTAACACCAGCACCCAGGACAGGGTCACAAGTCCTAACCCCCCTTCAGGGATCAATAAAGCACCATTTCATGTACATTTCTCTGTCACTCTCTCTTACTGGGTGGGCAGAGAGGGGGGGGGGGGGGCAGTGTGTCATGCTACATGCAACGTAATGAACATTTACAACTACGGGGAATTTCACTCACTGCACCAGTCTTATGTTTCTACTCCATTACTCTGTTATGCAATAGTACCTGAATGTATTGAGGCTCTTTCTGTAAACAGCTGATGGACTGACTCTCACTCACATTGTACAAAAGGAGCTACATGCACCAATAACTACGAATTACTATGGGATGCTTCTGATATAGCAACCATGCACTACTGAATTTTTGCAAATCTGTCTCTTGTGTAGATTGGTTCTTCACTTTTTGCCTCTGCTGTGTTTTGGTATAATTAACCCTATTCATACTAAGAACTGTGAATTACCACAGTATTTATCAGGCTATTTTCCCTCTGTACAGTGCACAGTTACCTTATTCACCACTATATACAGGGTACGGTGGGTAGGTTTATATTTTTGTTGCAATGTAAACAGTATTGCCACTTGAATTTCTATTATAAATTTGGACGGAAAATATTCTTTGAGTATGAATGGAATCTTAAATCTTGACATACTATTGACCTCAGTTGTCTGCGATCCGCAAATATCCATGAGCTTATGAACATGAGTACAGGCGCTGGCACTGTGGTTTACATCAAATGATTACTGGGTACAGATAGATAGATAGACATATCCAAGTCTTTGTGTTAAGCAAGTACAGGTACTTTACTAGGCAAGCCTTATTGGACATTGTAATTGTAGATGTTTTGTTGAGTAGTAGTCACACTGCTTCATTATGTGGTTTATGATGGTCTTCCTGCCCAGGAAGGAAGTGTAGGTGCTTGTTGGTGTCTGGTGTTAATAACGGCCTTACGGTTCAGAAAGTGGCCAGCTAGGCAGGTGAGGCAGAGCCCTCCGCTCCAGCAGTCCACACACGGCGCCGGGCAGCCGAGGCACAGTCGCTTGCCTGCATCCTCAAACGTCCCCTGCGGACATCCCCGGCGACACTGCTCCTTGTGGCTATCAGAGGACCCGGGAACATGAAGGCAGGGGAGACGTTTCAGGGTAAAAGCCAGGGGATGCATGTCCACCATGTGACACTTGGAAAAAGAGCTAAGCACAGGAACCATACTGCAATCTATAAACTGGCATTTATTGTAGTGCACCCCTCTCAATCGGCAGTGCCTTACGCCAACTCGTGAATACCTTTGCAAGTAAAAGCAGGCAGTTTCCAGCGTGCAGAGGGAAACATTAACTGTATCTATCATCCCAATGTAAATTGGCCGTAGGGTCATGACAGAAGTGGAGCAAAAATGGCTTCCTGGATGTTCTACACTCAAACTCTCCGGTGTTAGGCCTAGCCAGTTTACTGCACCTCTGAGCTCAAAAGAAATGCTATGTCGCCCCAACCTGCAAATCACAGCTGGGCTGAGATGTACACCACTGTAAAAGGCCTGTGACTCCACTATCGAAGAAGATAATTTGCCCACCAGAGTCCAGGTTAGCTAAAAACCAGCTTATGCTGGTAGTTGGTTCTAGCTCAGTGGTTCTTAACTTGGGTTCGATCGAACCCTAGGGGTTCGGTGAGTCGGTCTCAGGGGTTCGGCAGAGCCTCCGCCGCGGAGGTCCGGAC
>JABFEA020000021.1:8089191-8100488 GCA_019775915.2 Cyphomyrus plagiostoma | reverse complement strand
GTTCATGCATTGTGTTGGTTTTGTTCTTTGAACAAGGTGATGTTCATGCACAGCTCATTTTGTGCACCAGTAAAAAAACATATATATATGTCTTGAATTTGGAAAAAAATCATATTTTATTTTTCACTTAAGAGGGGTTCGGTGAATGTGCATATGAAACTGGGGGGGTTCGCTACCTCCAACAAGGTTAAGAACCACTGTTCTAGCTGGTTTTAGCCAACATAATGGATCTAAGGTGGTCTTACATGGTCATGTCCCAGCTCTTGCTATTTTGGTTTATTTTGTGGGTCACCAGTTGGTCATATTGCTGTGGCCAGCCTATTTAGCTAGGGTACATTTCATAAAAACATAGTTGCTAACAATATTAGCATTTCATGCATCTGAAAGTTGCCAACAATGTACGTTGCTAATTGGAACCTTTAGAAACCGTATGAGCAGCTAATCCAGCTAAATTAACCATCACAATCTGGTATGACCAGCTAAACTTCAATCATGTGAAAACATACCTTAAGCTGGTTAGGTAGTTGTTCAACTAGCTTAACCAACTTAAAGTGTTTTTTTCGTTAGGATAGGATTTGTTAATCACCATTTCAAATAAAAATACCTGTATTTCATTTAAGCATTGAGATCCTGCAGTGTGCTGAATGATTAACGTGAAACAGCTGGATGAGTCCTTCAATCAAGGAAACAAATCAGTTAAAGTTACTACTGCACTATTTAGCCATTAACTACTTACAGTAGCACAGGCACCTTTCGGGTTAGTGTTTAAAACCTGAATTAGCTAAAAATGGCGCCTTGACTTGGTTAAATAGACCTTGGCATAATCTCCAGCCTCAACTCAATGACACTGAAATGAAAATTACAGCAGATTTCACCTTGTGAACTATAAACTTAATCATTATTTTTTCTTCAGTTGTCCACTTCTGGCTTCGGTGACAACGGGAATTTACCTGCCGATCATGGTCCTATATCTTTAGTAAAATCCTATTAGGTTTAAACCACTGTGTGTAGATGGTTGTGAAAAGCCCCATATCTGACAGGGTCAGTACCAACTTTGGGGGCTAATCAAACAGGCATGTAATGTAACCCATATCTGCGGATATTGCAGAATCATCAACGTCCTAAAAAAAGTCTGACAATGAGAACATATTCATTATGAACTGGGTGGCCATGCCATGTATCCTATTCTTAGCCAGATGTAAGTATTTTGAAAAGGTGAGACAATCTACATTCCATTTCAGTTGAGGATCTGGGCACTGACTTGCGCTAGGTGTGATCTTTGCATACATTTTGATCACCGTGGGGATTGGTGAGGCCTGTTCAGTAGTCATTCAGTTCCCAGCTAGTTTAAAAAACATGGAATTACAACAGAGTCTGTGAAAGGAAGGAATCTAGGAATCTGCTGATGAAGACCTCAGAAGGCGGCTCTCACAGCCCAAAGGGCAGAGCTCCTCACCGGGCGCCTGCCTGGCGACATCGTTGTCTGCCTGCTCTTTAGACCCAGGACCTTCTCTTTCAGCTTCAAGGTCCCTCCTCATAATCAGGAGTAAAAAACGAATTTTAAAATGCAATTGGAGGATCAGCATAAAATCACTCTCCTAGCGGATTTTTTTGTAAAGGGACGTGAATTTAATGGGATTGTGTATAACAACCTTAATGCTTCTATTCTAGTTGTATACATTTACGCTTCCCCTCACTTGTTGTGCTCCTCTCCTGCTGCAAAGCATCAACAACCTTTGCTGCTAAAGAGGACAATCTTCACTGTGTCTTAATTCTGCGCTCTAGTCTATCACAAAGTCGTCTGACTGGTCTGAGCTTGGGACACGATGCTGCTCACTGCATGTTAGCTTGGGACACGATGCTGCTCACTGCATCCTGTTAGCCTGAGCTTGGGACACGATGCTGCTCACTGCATCCTGTTATCCTGAGCTTGGGACACGATGCTGCTCACTGCATCCTGTTATCCTGAGCTTGGACACAATGCTGCTCACTGCATCCTGTTATCCTGAGCTTGGACACGATGCTGCTCACTGCATCCTGTTAGCCTGAGCTTGGACACGATGCTGCTCACTGCATCCTGTTATCCTGAGCTTGGACACGATGCTGCTCACTGCATCCTGTTAGCCTGAGCTTGGGTCACGATGCTGCTCACTGCATCCTGTTAGCCTGAGCTTGGGACACGATGCTGCTCACTGCATCCTGCACAGTCCAAAACATTAATTTGTTTTGCAGTCAAATTCATTCTCCTGTAGGACCTCTGGTAGGATAGCAGGCATGAATTTGCTGCCTAGCACAGAGAACCTGGTATTCTTATCCAGGTCCTACCCTGTATGTACATCATAGTGTAATCCTTCTTTAGCAAAATAAATTTTCAGTATTTTATTCAAATGATGTTAAAGGAGCATCAGAACATATTATTTTCAAACAGAATTTATGGATGACGGTGCTGTCCACACATAGATAATAAACCTCCTTAGTTACATATCAGGTTGATTACATACCTTGCTAAACCGATTTTTTAAATTAAACTATTTTATTTAAATTTCCCAAATTCCTGGAGTCATTTAAATCCAGGAATCTGCACTACATTTTTTTTTTCATTCGGCAAACAGTGACCTTTAACCTTTTTGAGTTTACAAAAAGCAATGAAAAGCTGGTCTATGTTATGAAACTGGGAGGATCAATAGATTTTACCAGACATAAAAACACGGGGCCAAAAAAATCGGAAGGCAAGGCTGGCAGCTTTTCCCATGTTGTGAAAAATACACCTGATTTCTAGTGAACATAACACAGGATGCACTGAATCCATGGTTCTGAGTATTTCTTCTGGCAAGTATAAGATGCAATATAGCATCATACTACAGAAGTGCCGCTTGGAAGGCAGCTTATCAAAATAAAGTTGCAGAGCTTTATATAAAGTCAAAGAGATGAGAGGCTAGAAGCTGGCCCTGCCCTTCAACAGCGCAGAAAATCAAACTTCATTTGGCTTTAGTCTGAGCCAGAGGCACAGATCAGAAGAGAATTATCAGAGGAGTTCACTCTGAGCCATGACCTTCTCGTGCCTTGAAAACGGTCAGAAGTGGATCTCATGGACAGCTTGCTACACACAAAGGCTCAAATCACAGCGTCAACGTGGCCTGTAGTCTTCATTTTACTACGGTGCGTTTTGTTAATAAATAATAAACAGAAAATCTGTCAACGTCTTTTTAAATCACGACTTATAATCCACTGCCATGGGGTTAGTAACCATTTCATTGATTTATGGCCTCCTTCTCATATAAAAATGAATATGGGTGGCTTTCTCCAAGGCTTCATAATGCTAAGTGGTTTGTGTTTTAGTACTTAAAATCGATTGGCAATTAGCACACGTTTCCCAAAACCCTTCGTAAATAAAGTAGTTTGTTATCTCATTCGTGGATTTACGAGTGTTCAGACCCACTCATTAATTTCTACGTCGTTCTTTATTTACTTTTGAATTCAATTCAATTTTATTTGTTATAGCGCATTTTTACGACATTGTCTCAAAGCCATTCACGTTATCCCTGCCGAAAGCTCCAGAGGCAACAGTGGCAAGGAAAAACTCCCTAGGAGGAAGAAACCTTGGGAGGAACCAGACTCAATGGGGGAGCCCATCCTCCAGGGGCCGGCAGAAGGAAGTCAAATGGGCAAGATGGCAAAGTCTCAATTCACACTGTCCCAATTTTAACATTTGAGTCTCAAAGCGGGGGGCAGAGAGGTGATGGCAGACAGGTGCTGGTGCTGTTTGAGATGGCAGTCCTGTCAGAGGAACAGAGATCGGCCATAATAGATGATAAAGACTCACAGATGCTCTTTTTTGGACAACAAAGACGTTAATGTTGCAATATAAAACTGTAACGTCGGCTACAAATTAGCGCAAATGGGGCTCATTGTTTTAACACCCGTATGCCGGTTGAGTACATAACAGGGTCGTGCACCATTCAAGAACGACCTTGAAAATCAGATTCAATTCATAAAAAATTAAAACATGGGGCAGAATCGCAATAGAATTCAAACAGATAGTGTGAGTGCAGCTTTAATAATGCTTAGTACAGTATTTCACTAAGAATGACCCAGCATGTTAACATACACAGCATACACTGAATCCCACCCATTCCCCCCACCACGCAATCACAAATATTTACAACAGCAAAAAGTATCCATCAGCCATGCCCCCCTATTCGAGCACCTGCTCGAAAAGTCTGTGCGTTTCACAGTTATTCATAATGAATGCCACATTTGAAGTGTCACCTATAGAGTAATTTAACTGTGATTTTGTGCACCATGTTGATAGATCCTCAACTCTATCCATCTGACAACCCACCAACACTCACAGAATAAGCTACCGCATGCAGACTCCTCACAAATGGTAACACACAAACAGTTAAATATGCAAACACAATCAATATATGCACACGGAAAAGGATGTAGGGCTGACATAAATCAAATGCATATAGTGGGAATAGGCTAAATCAATTACACAATTATCATACAAATATAAATGTCACTCACTACTACATACATAAGGTCCATATATACATCTACCAGGTTGGAAGTAGATTATTTATGTTTTGCTAGATTAAATGACATTTGTGTCATTTATTTAGTAGGATTGTTTTGGTTTGAAATGGATTCAATTCTCCTTACTGTCATTTCAATTCAGCATCTTACAGGGTGCGCTCAAGTCAAAGTCCAGTTTATAAATTCTGAACAATCCTGGAAAGCTGCAATTGGCCTGGCAAGTCTCCCTTCATGACCAGCAGAGAACTGCAAATATATCTGCTCCAGCTTTGTAGTGTGTCAGATGGCAAAGGATGGTGTGTTTGCTGGTGGCCGGTTATTGGCAGACATCAGTCATCCTCTTAGCTAATACCTGCTGACTCCAGTGTTGAGCACCCCGCACAAGTGCTTGGAGGCTCTAAGACTTCCCCCTGAACGCTGCTATGCTGTTCTTCTCATGTGTAGCATGCTGCACAACATTACAGTAATTATTTTATTAGTATATATTTTTGACCGCCTCCTCAATAAGCTGTTTTAAGGCTTCTTTTGAGGAGTCTTACTTCCTTTTCCTATTGCTGCTCAACATTGCATTTAGCTTACAAGGAAGCAAAATTCTGAGCCCATTTTTATATTTTCAATAAATAGGTTATTTCACGTTCTTAGTTCTGTTTGTTTTTGTGTGTTTTATTGATTTTCTAATTAGTTATATTATAATTTACATTTATATGTCTGGTGTGACAGCCATATAACAAATTTCACCACCAAAACACATCCTGTGTCAATGTTCCTCTTATGAACTGTTTGTGCTGGCTAACAAACTACTTCTTAAAGTTGGTCCGTCAATTCTGAAATAATGAAGGGTTTCGGGAAATGCACCTAGACCTGGTTCATTTTAACTTATGTCATTCATTATCTGGTTCGTTATTCGCTATGATCGACCATTTTCGAGCCATCCAAGTGTTTAAGCATGTTTTACTTTGTAAACAGGTAAAACAGATGAAGGATCGCAGCTGATTGGTCTAAGTGCTTCAGTTGCTGAAGCAATTCACTGATCCTCTAAGAGCTGTGTGAAGAGCTGCAGGAAGAGCTGCGTGAAGAGCTGCGTGAATTGCTGCAGGAAGAGCTGCGTGAAGAGCTGCAGGAAGAGCTGCATGAAGAGCTGCAGAAAGAGCTGCGTGAAGAGCTGCGTGAAGAGCTGCAGGAAGAGCTGCAGGAAGAGCTGCGTGAAGAGCTGCAGGAAGAGCAGCAGGAAGAGCTGCGTAAAGAGCTGCGTGAAGAGCTGCGTGAAGAGCAGCAGAAAGAGCTGCAGAAAGAGCTGCGTGAAGAGCTGCGTGAAGAGCTGCGTGAAGAGCTGCAGGAAGAGCTGCGTGGAGGCTGGTTAGCATTCTACCAGTGATGAATTTAGCAACTGTGCACAGATCAGACCACACAGCACACTAGCACATAAAATACCTGCTGATAAACCACCCCCCAAATTTAGGAGACTTTAGAAGGTCATATAGAGGTTAGATATACAAAGGGCACTATTCTGTTGTCAGAAGTGGAAATTTCATGTCCAGAAAGTAAAAATTCAGGTGGATAGTTCAGGTCCAGAAAGTAAAAATCCAGACCAAGATTTTGTTTCAACCAACCAGGTGAGTACTCTGTGACTGTGACTCTCCATACTCAATTGGTTGGTTGAAAGAAAATCTTGGTCTGGATTTTTACTTTCTGGACCGGAACTATCCACCTCAGTCTGTTGTACATACTGATGGTGACAGCCCACCAAACACCAGGACATACATGGTTTCATGATCTAAAACAGAAATTATTAAAATGCCTGGTAAGATGGAAAAATGGAGAAATAATTAGTATTATAATAAGTTTGCAGTTAAGTTAAAAGTTTCAGCACCTTTCACATTTACACATTCTTAGGGATTGTGCCAAGGCACTGAGACTACAGCTAAAACACGTAATCCACGCGACATCTGAATTCCAACTTTTCATAAAATAAGGCGTGATGCTTTGAGCCCTATTTGGCTTTAACCCAGACTCATGGCCTGTGCTCGCCGGAGCGGAGCAACTTTCCCTGTACTGCTGAAAGGCCCTGTGCTTACTCAGGTGATACGGCGAGCATTATGACTGCATGTAACCCGAGACATATGGAGGGGAGAACAGAAATAATGGACAATTAGGGGTCTGTTCTGCAGACACGGATCAGGCAGTATGGGCTACTACTGAAAGCAGGACAACACATCAGGCTAATAACCCCCCCCCCCCCCTACACACACACACACATCCACACACACACCCCACCCGCTCTGCTTGGCTGAAGTATTCAGGCTAAAATATGGTTATTCAATCTGCAATTTTCACATTTTGGCCCAGGGCTAAGATTCTGTTTTTGTTTTCTAAATCATTTCATTGGGAAGCTTGCTAAGTTCATCGAACAGTAGTGACGCATTCAAAGGAAAATGTTTCCGAGGCCATAATACCGACGGTTAATCTACAGCCGCCGCTGGGTTTCAAACGCTCAGTATCTAAGTTTGCCGAGTGTCCCGTAGCTAGGTTATTGGGGAGGAATGTAGAGACGTCTGTAGACAGGCTGACATTCGGCCTGTTCCCACCTCTAAAGGTTTTTCCTGGGATGGGTCAGAGGATATCTTCACACACTTGTGAGAAAAGGGCGCGGTGGGAGAGTTTTAATCAGCCTTCTGTGGCTGAACAGTTATTGAAAGAGGAACAGAAGCAAATAACTCACAGAAAGTATCCAGTCATGCAGCTGCGGCAGATCTCGGGCTCATCTGCGTGGAGGACAAAGGCGTGATGAGCACAAAGCACATTTCACAGCTGACAGACGTGCACAGAGAGCCAGCGAGCCACTTTACAGGAATGTCAAGCCATTGATCTTTGTGTCAGTGGTTAAAAGACCAAAGTATAGTGTAGGGCCAGTACACGTGGATGCTTAGTTCATTACAAGAGAGTTTGGGATAATGGCCTGTGATACCTTTGCTTTATTCAAACAGTGTTCATTTGTGGTGCTTGAGCAAAATGGTGCATTATTTTTGATTGTGATTCCTATCCATCCAACCATCCATAACACCACTTATCCAGTACAGGGTGGTGGCGAGTGCAATGTATATAGCATTGGGTGACTGAATGTGATTGAGTGTGACTGCATGTACCCTGCAGTGGACCTGTACTTGTTGCAGTATGTGCCCAGTCTCATTCCAATGCGCTGATAAAAAGGGATTTTTTTTTTCGGACTGCAGTAACATGTTTACCAGTAGCAAACGATATGGTTTGAATTCATGGTCTTTTGGTGTGATGCAGTGAATGCACACATATAGGATATTCAAGCTTTCAGAATGGTGCACTTTGGGATAATTCTTCTGCAGGAAAGTCCAACAATTTAAGATTGAGGCGGAGCAGATGACCTTTTATCTAAATGGCGACACATGACCGTGTCACCAGCATGAAGGTTCACCTGTTGAGCATGTCCTGCACCCAATGCCACAGTCAACACACTCTCCTGTTTCAGGATCTTGTATCTGGCCTGTAACACATACAAGCCCCAGAGAAGCCACAGGGCAAAACACAAGCATGAGCCAGTATCCTATGGACGAATAAACTTTTGTCAATCACTCCCACCAACCACTATGACAGCGACTCTCAATCCTTTTCTTGGCACTCCCCTGCCATTCCAACCCAAATTGCTTTCAACCTGCTAGATTCATTATTAGCCTATTAAGGACCATCTTAGCCTGATTAAGGTTGGATTGGAATGAAAAAATACTGGCTAGGGTCCTCCAGCAATGGGATTGAGAGCTACTGCACTATGATAGTGAGATGCCCTATACTTCAGAGAAAGACACAAATGGAAGTACAATGAGACCTTACCATCTCCACAATGGACAGGCTGACAGCTGCCGCTCTGGACTGTGTAGTTCTCTCTACACTGGGTACATGTGTTAGCATCTGTGCACAGCTCACAGTCTGGCAAGCAAGGCTGGCAGATGAAACGGCTCCTGGTAGAATAGTATCCGCGTGGACAGTGAAGCCGGCACCTACCCTGGTGGAGGAACCGTTCCACGCCATCTTTGTCTAGAAAAACAAAGCACAACATTAGTCTACAATAAGCCTCTTAGCTAGTGATGGTCAAAATTACGCCTCATGAGCCATTTGCTATACTTTCTGGCCCCACTAGACGGTGCTCTCTGTTCAAAAAAGGGTTCAAAGCAAGCCTCAGAGTAAAGCAAAAAACCATCATGTGTTGGGGTCAAAAAAACACCACGGATGGTTCATAAGATGTCGCTTTGGCTATCACTACTCTTAGCCATTTTTTCCAGAAGTGAACAGAATGCGTGAATGTGAAGGATCATAAAAAAATTGAAGGAATATGGTTTATTTTTGATAATTAACCAACCCCTCCACAAAACCCCCAGTTTTGCCTGCTATGGACTGATACTGGTCTGTGGAGCGGGAGCTGGGAGGTCCTAGCTTAGTGGTCAGCACTCACCACAGCCTCACCGTGACACAATAATCGCACCAGTGTTTCAATATTTATGGAGTTTGCTTGTTCTTCTGGTGACATGCCTGTTTCAGTAGGGTACCCTGGTGCCATCTGTTTCTTAACTATTAATAAACTGTTACTACCTTGTTGAAAAAAACTGAATGATTTGCTAGTCTGTGCTGGTTTGATGCTGGTGTAGCTAGTGTTCTACCTGTACATGAAGCCGGTCCACCAGCATTACCTCATTAATGATGCAGGTGCACTGGTACCAAAATACAACATATGCTGCTTTCTTTCAACAGGTTAATCATGTGACAGTGTACTAATATGTTAATTCATTCACAAACAAATGCTAAACTGTATTACAGTTTCAGGCAACTCATTATATTAATTGCAGCTTCAAAATGTATTTATAATGCATTTGTAGAACATTCAGTCTACCTTCATAATGGATACATAGAACATTCATTAGCAGCATGTAATAATTAACATCATAACATACCTTTACAGCTTTAATATACATTAATAATCACATTATATGATTATGATTATGTTTGTTATTAATGTACATTACAACTGTTATATCTTGTTCATTGAAAGTATTATGAATGAAACGCTAAGATATGTTAAGGTAAACGTACATGCTGAATGTCCTATGAATGAATAATAAATGTATTATGAACGTGCAGTTAATTAAAAGTTTTACCCAATTATATTTTGCTCCTGGTATTTACAAAACAGCTTGTAAATCACTTGTAAACAATAGCATACTCAGAAACGGGTTATAATTGAACATTTACAAGCTCATTACTAAAAATGAGCCAGGAGTAAGGTATCTTTGTAATACATTTCTAGATTTCATTGTAAATTAATCTTTTATAATAATACAAAATGACTAGTAACAGTTTTTTAATAGTTATGGAGCAGACCGTAGTGATATATACAATACTGCCAAAAGTATTGGGACACCCCTCCAAATCACTGAATTCAGGTGCTCCAATCTCTTCCATAGCCAGAGGAATACAAAATGAAGCAACTCAGCATGCAGACTGTGCTCAAAGGAGCTCAGTGAATTCAAGCGTGGTACTGTGATAGGATGCCACCTGTCCAACAAGTCCTTTCATGAAATTTCCTTGCTACTAAATATTCCACAGTCAACTGTTATTGGTATTATACCAAAGTGGAACCAATTGGGAACAACAGCAACTCAGCCATGAAGTGGTCGGCTACGTAAAATCACAGAGCGAGGACAACGCATGCTGGGGCACACATGCAGTGTGCAGAAGTTGCCAACTGTTTGCAGAGTCAATAGCTACAGACCTCCGAACTTCATATGACCTTCTGATTAGATCAAGAGCAGCGTGTAGAGAACTTCATAGAATGGGTTTCCATAGCTGAGCAGCTACATCCAAGCCTTACATAAGGAGACAGATGAGCAAGTCTGATGTGGAGGAACTTGACTGGCCTGAACTGAGCCCTGACCTCAACCTGATAGAACACCTTTGGGATGAATTAGAGTGGAGCCTGTGAGCCAGACCTTCTCATCCAACATCAGTGCCTGACCTCACAAATGCCCTCCTGGAAGAATGGTCAACACCTCCCAAAACACACTCCTAAACCTTGTGGACAGTCTTCCCAGAAGAGTTGAGGCTGTTATAACTGCAAAGGGTGGGCCATCTCCATATTAAAGCCTATGTATTAAGAATGGGATGTCATTACATTTCATGTGTGTGTAAAGGCAGGTGTTCCAATACTTTTGGCAATATAGTGTATATGGTTTTGCACTCTAAGCAGTTTCAGTGGGTTTTATGCATCTTCTAGCTGCTTATGCTGGACAGGGTCATGGGGCATTTACTGCAGGCAGCACAGGGGATAAGGCAGGGGTGCACTCTGGATGGAATGCCAGGCCGACACAGAACACTAGTGCCTTACAATGGAACGGCATCCTGTCTGACATGTTCTGTGCTTTACAAAGGAATGGCTACAGGCTTTAATACTAAAGAGACTGCAAATGAATGAGTGGTTATTTGGCCTGTAAGGGGCAAACCATAGTCAAAATTTCTCATCAGTGTCCTTGTGATGCCGTCACTCATTCAGTGAAGCCACTCAATGTAAGGGGTAATGGGATGTTTTAAACAGAAGGGAGACAAAGTATGATATACAGTAAGCAGGGACTGACATAACTGGTACGCAAGTACGCATTCACGTTTAAAAGCGATGCAATGCAATGCAATTTTATTTATATAGCGCATTATCACAACATTACATTGTCTCAATGCGCTTTACA
>JABFEA020000021.1:8061810-8084165 GCA_019775915.2 Cyphomyrus plagiostoma | reverse complement strand
TGGGGGGAAACCGGAGTACCCAGAGAAAACCCCACGACGACACGGGGAGAACATGCAAACTCCACACACATGTGACCAGGCGGAGACCGGAACCCGGGTCCCAGAGGTGTGAGGCAACAGTGCTAACCACTGCACCACCATGCCGCAGAAAATATTTCAAACATTAATATATATGAACATATGTATGTATGTACATCACCCAGAGTAACGTATTTGCCACATCGACTTCTATGGTATTTGGTATGAGAGAGAGAGAATGAATGAATGAATGAATGAATTGTAATTATATCTTTGTGGAGACTCTCCAGTCATTTCCATGGGGAAAACTCCAATCCAAACCTTAACCCCTACCAAGCCCTAACCTTAACCATAAGTAACCACAATGTAATATAAGCCTAATCCACAAACACACACACCTATACTTAAAATGGTTATCCAAATATAACATTTTTATGTGTCTTTTTGATCATTCCCTGTCTCCAAAGGTTATTGACAGAAATCAGACATATGCACGGTGACCCTGGCCAGTACCGTTCTACGAAGCACAAAACATTGTGAAAACGGGTGCAGTTGAGACAGCTGTGATACTTGTGTGGCTCAGTGGGTAGCACTACTCCCTCACACATCCAGGCTTGGTAGGTGTAACATCTCCCCCACTCTGTGCCAGTGGAGTTTGCATATTCTCTCTGTGCTTCCTTTCCATCCTGCATCCTCCCATAGTCCACAAGCATCCAGCTGCGTGTCCCTTTTGTGCCACCTCTGGTGTCCTTGTGTGGCTGTAATGTACCTTCAGTCCGCTGGGATGGTTCCTGCAACCCTGTACTGAAAATATATTTTCCATTTGTTTCAAATAGAAAGTTTTACAAAGCACCCCAAAATACTTTCAAAATTATTATAATTAGCATGTTTGCCTACATAAATATTCCATATGACATGCCTGTTATAGGATATATTAGATTAATAGATGGTAGCACACAAATTTTATAAAGAATTTATAATGAATTTTATGCATTCCTATACTGCAGTCAATGAATTGGCCATTCAAAAGTTAGTTATTCTTTAACTGTTTGACTTTTCTATGTAAAAACAGCATTAATGCAAATATGACCATACACCCTTTAAAGGTTATCAGAATAGGTATTACTTAAAACAATATGGCTGCCTCAAGCCATCAATTACAGTAAAATTACAGTATTCTCAAATCCCATTTGAAGCTACATCACTGAATAAAGACTTAAAAATATGGCTACCCTGGTCTTAGAAATGCTCTGCACAGTTTTATTGTGGCTGTAGTCATTCGTATCAGAGGTTATTTAGACCCCTTCGCTAAAACGTAAAGGATGACATAATTGAACAGTTTTATAATGTTGAACAATATCATTGCTATACCATCATATTTATACTCAATGAGTCTTGATATTCTGCCAAACACTAAGTATATTTTAATACAAAGAAGGTTTGATGTTATAAGTGAATAGATATCTTAAAGTACCTTTATTATTAATGCTATTAATTTGAAACTGAAATGCTCGTCTTCCAGAGTCACATGAAAGTAATTGTTATACAAAATTTAGAAAGTCACATGACTGCTATACAACTCATTATGCTTTCGGCCTGAAATATGGGGACTTTGGTTTTCCTCATGTTGTTCCTGTTGCCTCTTTGTTTGTCTCAAACAGGAGCAGCCAGACCCAAATCTTGGGTCTTTCAGCATTTTCACCTCCTATAAGGACTCTGGTGATTTGCTGATCCTGTGAGATTATCTACACTAGCTTGGACACAGGGTGACTTCGGACTTCCAACCAGCTATGAACCTAATGGGACCGTTTGCCGCTCATCCGATGGTACTAGCTGTGTGTTGTCCTGTATTTCTTTCTATTGTATTAAAGTTTTCAATTGGATGTGGCATATTTTTGCTCTTCATCACCACCAGCATCAGGAAATCGCAGCATTTTTTTGTTCAGTTTCCTTTATCTATACACAATATTACTCTAAATCAAATGTTTATTCCATAGCATAATGCATTATTATTATTTCCTCTTTAGTGACTATGTCTGATACTAATTTACATCCAAGTAAACTTCATTAACAATTAAGTATCAGCTTTCAGGTCAGGTCAGGTAAGCTTTCATCATGCTATTTAATACAGAGGTGGCCATAGTATTAGAGCAAGTATTTAGAGCAATTGGCATTAATGTTTCCAAGTTATCCAGCTGAGAAACCAAGGGGCTGTTCCACAAAGCAGGATTTCATGCTTAGCCGGATAACTTGTCGGATTTAAGATAGTCTGAGCTAAATGTAATTGAAGAGAGATAATGTCCATTTAGCCCAGACTACCTTAAAACCAACAAGTTATTTTACTTTATTACTTTAAGCCCCATAGGAAGAGAGAGAGAGAGAGAGATCCTGTGCTGTTTCCTTGATTGTTTCTAATTGATAATGGATCAGCCATTGAATAAAAGATAACGGTCCCTGAGTGGTTCAGCCAGTAAAAGCTCTCTTCTCAAGGGCAAGTAGCTTCCTACAGCTCGCATTAGGGCTAAAATCCATTCTTTGTCATTAACTGATCATGACCAGCAGTCCCACACTGACAATCATCCTGCCAAAGCAGAGAGGGCAAAAATCTGCTGGGGTCCCTGCAGATGTGGCCAGCAGCCGCCATGCCCCCGTCTCCAGGGCTGCGGGTTGTGCCGCCGCTTTAGTAAAAGCTCTTGACCGTTCTGCACGATGCAATATGATTTCCAGCCTGGTCAGCAAAGGAGATTAGTGTGGGAGCTGAACTGGAGGATCATGAACCAGGTGGTCGGTGCTGTCTGGCTGCTATTCAGAACTGGAAACTAGAAATATCTAAATTCAGACAAGAGGGTGAGTTGGTTGCTTAGTGGGTCGTCATTGTTTGTGTTGCTATTATTACTATTATTACTTTCGTAACTCTTATTATTATTACTAGTATTAATGTTCCATAGAGTAAACTTCATAGTATATTTATTTTGTTGTTTGCATTCTATACTTTGCTACAAGAAATATAAAACGTAAATGTGTAAACCTGTGCAACATCAAGCACCTAGCCCACACCCCATGAAGGGGGGGGGGGGGGCGCTGAAGAGTTCACAACACTAAAACACACAACACTCACTCAGCATGGGTGGGTGGAAGACGACACAAGTTCAAAGCAAACACTCAACAAATGAAAGACGGGGGTTGTGTTTGCACAGTCAGACCTTGTAGCCCTGAACATGTTGCTTTAAGGGTTTGCATGGTTAGAAGGTGGTAGAGCTGGGCCATACGGCAAAATATTTTATCAGAATAATTCTTCTTCCATATCGATCTATATCAATCTACAGTATATAGCCAATTATTACACTATAATTCAAATCATTGTTTTCTTACTTCAAAGCTCCATTTTTGCTTAGAATTTCCAAAGAATTACCATTAAACAGATTCAGAAAATGAAAATGACAAACTGAATGGACTGGAAATTTTGAATGGAAAATTTGAATGGAAATCAAATTTTGTAACTTTACTGAAGGCCATGATTTTAGTAATTTTTAAACGTATTCATAATGCATTATAATGAATTCATGAAGCATTATAAACATTGCTATAAATATATATATAAACACATACATTATAGCCATGTTCATTATGCATTATGACTGCGTTATGAAGCTCTCTATTATTATTTGTTATGAATGAGTGTATAAATGACTAAAAACAAAAATTAAGTGTTACCCTAATTTTAATAAATAAATCATGCATACATACAATTATACAAAAATAACCTTTTTATATTGCAGGGTGTAACACTAGAAAATGCTGCAATTTCAGTTTGTTGCTGGGTTATTTTCTCATGCTGCCTCACTGCTCATTCCAGCGGTTTGACATTGCTCGGACAAGTTTTCGGCAGAGTTTAAAGCACCCAGCAACAGTTTGTTTCCATGTCAGACTTTAAACTGCAAAAAAGTACTGGCACATTTCAGAATATCTCCTTTTTAAGAAGATGGCATGGCTGGCTGAGTGTTGCTTTCTGCACCCAAAGTTCCCTCTGTGGGAGAGCGATTCTTTTCCACAACTAACATGTATTTCCATTACAGTAGCACATGGTGTGCGCCCCTAAATCAGACTTTCTGAGCATTTGTTTGGACTTTTGGTGATTGTTCTTAAAGGACTACAATATGATTGATTGGAGCTAGACTCATTTCTGTTATGTGCTGCTATCTAGCAATGTTTCTTGTAGACAGTTTATCAAACTTCCTTATTTCCTTATCATTTAAATTACATATTATGATAAGTATTATACCATTTATATTATACAGCTTGTTAGAATTCCACTTTCTTATGTGGGGGACTTTTTACTCAACCTATTTTTCATTCATTCATTCATTCGTTCACTGAAAAAATAAAAGAAAGCTGTTGTTTGTTCCGGGTGTTTTTTCCTCATTCCAATACTTGAAAATTATTAGTTTGCTCATGTAAACATAACGTTCTTATGTATGTTTGTGGTTGAATCATTTTTTACAGGCTAAACTAAATAAATTATTTACAACTTAAAATATTTTATTTGATCGATTGCTTCAAATATTTTACATTGATTCACCATTTCCAGCATTTAATTCTTTCATTGTAAATCTGCTCCTTTATTCTTGGCAATCACTATGGTGATGAGGTGACCAAGAATGTAGAAAGATGAGAAATAAGAGAGGAAAAATCCAGTATATACCAGTCAAGTGCCTCACTGGAAAACTAGAAAATAATCTTTACTGAGACATCATTCTGCCAGTCATTTGGAAACCCTCTGGTTTCACACCTCATTGACTGAAGATGTAGTACACAAATCCCCCACATCCAGGAAGGACAGCAGAGGGGTCCTCGCTTTAGGAGAGGACAGTAATGGAGACATACATTACAGATCTTAGAGGATGCTTGAGCCATGTTGGCATTTTCAGAATGATAACAGAAACCAGAACAAAATCCACATCACACCTTGAGAGACAAGAGAAGTGTTACAGCTGCTTAAGGATGGCTAATTCCTTACTCAAAGGTAGATTTTTTTAAAACATGGCGTTTTAACATTTAACATTTTGCCAATGCAATAAAAGTGTGACTCATGGATTTTAGTGAAATCAATGCTGAAAGTCTTCTGAATAAATCTATTTAGCCCACATTTTCACTGTAGGGTTCATTCACTTTGTTAGCATCTAGTGGATTTCTACTCCATATTCACCGTCCTGAGGGCACAGTGTAAGCTTAACTTAACCCAGTTATTGACATTTTGATGGGTATGAATCGACATATCAGCTAACACAACAATCATTCAATCTGGTTTTTTTAAATCAGCCTATGACGGTGCCTCAATCGATGCCTAAAAGACAGCTAAAGTTTTTGTAAAACTAACATATGAAAAGCAAGCCTTGGTGGTTGTTGATGTAAGATAGTCTGCCTTGCAAAAGGTACATCTCACACAAAAACCCTGTTCCAGCAGCTGAGGGGTTTGAACTCCCAGTCAATATGGATCACTGCATCCATCACTGGATGTGACAGACAGTGACGCTTACACAAAGACAGCACAAAGTACGTAGTAAACTGCAATGATGAGCATTACATCTTGGGAGAAAGGTACATTAAGGTTAAATGCACGCCATGTAATGACATAAACACCGTAATAACTGATTCTGATCCCACTTACAGTAAATAAAATACCTGTCCAGAGAAGACAGACTGGAACCGCTTAAAGCAGGGGTGCCCAATCTTATCCGCAAAGGGCCGGTGTGTTTGCAGGTTTTCGCTGCAACTCCCTAATAAGATTACTAATTAGAGGCTGAAGCGCCCTCACACCTGGGTTGGAACAGCTCACATGCAGATTATCATAAAAACCTGCATACACACCGGCCCTTTGCGGATAAGATTGGGCACCCCTGGCTTAAAGGATCACTTGTCATTAAAATACAGGGCTGAAGAACAGCAGTCAAAGTTTGTATAGTGGAAGGAATACATTATGTGGTAGTATTTATCACCGTGCAATTTAGAGGCACATATTGTATGCACCAGATATCACAAAAAGATAGACCATAAATTGTTTAGAGTCAAAGGATTCTTGAAAAACTGAACAGAGACTGGAAATGTATAACGAGAGCCCCCTCTTTAAATATCTATATATAAAAAAGCACCAGTAACAACGGCAACTTACCTACCTAAAACAATTTGAACGTTATTAAAATTACTAAAGAATAAAAGCAACTAAAAGGCACTATGGCGGACAGACGTGAAATTTAAGATCGTTAGTATATAACTAGAGATTGTGGTGCATTGCCCGCCATGTTGGTATCTTCCGACCCAGTCGGTCATTTCTCTTCTAGTCGCTTTATGATTTCTGTGAGTGTAACGGGGACGGCGGATGCTTCCCATGCTTGACGTCATGCCGTGGAGGAGCTAGGTGGAGGAGTGACTTTGTGCTTCTGCTGCAGCAGAGAGTGACATGATGAGGGACTGGGAGACGCACAGACAGGAAGGCGTCTATAATATATAGAGAGCATCAGGCGCCGAGAAAGGAATGGGGAATATCTGAATGAACAGCTATGGAGAAATGATTGGAAACGCGACGGTAAGGCAGTGCCTTAATACATAAGCGAAGCATGATATGTATGGTAAATAGGAATATAAAGTGGTGTTTAACGGCATATCTAGAGCAGGTGCGTCTGGTTATGAGGCTGAGGTTCATCTACCGTCTTCCATTTAGCAACTTGCGTGTTTTTTCATTTAGATATGTAAATATAAGTATTTACATGGGTATGCCAGTCTGGAATTTGGTGTTATTGTATTTTACGAGGGCACCTTGATGCCAATCGAGACCAATCGAAGCAGCTGATGTCGGATGATGGGGGGAGGTTTTCAGATGACAAGAGCTCAAAGCGTGTGAATATAATAAAGTGCTTTTTAGACGTTTGCATAACCGGTGCTTTCTCCCCCCATCTGCATGATAGACAGCGGCGGCGGCGGCACGCTCCCGCTGATTGTCGCGTACAGCGGTGAGCCCGACGTCCGGTCAAACACGCAGCGCTCCGTGAACGCGGAAACTAAAAGCTGCCCTATACACGCTTTATTCATTTTCAACTTTTATTTTCGTGCGATCTCTTTGTCTCATTGTTCACCGATCGCTTTGCCGTAAAGGATGAGTGTGGCAAGCTGGCTAAGATCACCTTTTCTGTTGATGACATGCACACGTACCGTTCTTGGGAGACGAGAAAGCAAGCGAATTGCTCCAATTTACCCGTATTATTATTATTATTAATAATAATAATTATTATTATTATTGATATTATTATTATTATCGTCGAAACGCATATTTTGGAGGGGTAGTCGTGTTTTCCTCATTTCATGCCATCAGTCTACAGGTAGCCTTTATTAGAATATGCAGCACGATCACTCCCCTTGCTGATGGTCACAGACAGACGTATGGACGTGCATTAGGTGCCCATATACATATGTAAGAGCATTCATACACTGATTGGACTTTGCCATGTGTCTCCTAAAAACATACAATGGTGCGTGTCGGACACAAAAAGCAGCAGCTCCTTCATGTGCCTTAAAACAACGCTGAAACTCGCTTACGGCACGGAGATCTCAAGCTTTCATTAAAACAAATGTACATTAATACTTGATAACTTACATGTCGTTTCTGTTGTATTTTTCTCCGATTTCGATTGTGTGACACATTCTAAACTTTTGTGTCTTGCGGAATGTATAGAAAAACGAACATTTCACATCCCAGCATCCTAACGACTTACTGTGACAAATGCCATGTGTTGAGCCGCAGACGTGAACTTTACTACTGACATCTCCCACACAATTTTGTGTGGATGTTTTAAAAGAATCACCGCAATGCGCCCACTTAGTGCTGGCTGAATATGGAACCAACGTGAATTCTAGTAATTTTCAGAAGATAGGTGGAGGAGGTGAGTGGAATAAAATGACCATGTTTATTGTTTATTTACTTCATAATAGTAAAGGATACAACTTACAAGCAGCATGGGTATTGCCTAATTGAGTTTATGTTTACCATACATGAACTATGTACAATTTTGAATCATTATTATATACTCATACTGTACTCATATACTCATACTGTACTCATATTCATATGCAGTTTTCTCATTTTTTAAATTAATAAATAAAGTTAAATACAGTGGTTTATTTGACGCCCCTGTGATGGCACCTGTATCTAAAAACACTGGGATATGTCTGTTTTATCAGGTAGCAACCTTGGTTGCTGCAATAATCTTGCATGATTGTCTGGATTAACATTTGATTTTTGAATTTCGGGTTGCCCTGCTGCTTCACGTGTGTATGGGTTCAGTGTTTCAGTCATACCTCACATTCTGTGTGTATGAAATTTGCATGTTATCGCTGTGCCACATGGGCTTCCACCGGCAGGCCAAAGACAGACAATTAGGTTAATTCCATCCACATTCCGACTTCTTATTCAGTACATGGACTACTTTTCTTCGTAAATGGACGAATCCAATCTGAATAAATGCATCAGTCTAGTCTGTTTAAATGGTTGAGTCCACTCTGCTTAAATGGGTGACTCTTCTCCGTCTCAGGATTACAAATAATTTAATAGCTGAGAGAGGCCAACTGTGTAGTGGACTGTAGATGCTGAGATGGATTGCTTGAGGCATATATCAACATAGGCATCTGCACCAAGACACACAGACAGTCTTAACCACAAAGTCAACGCTGGACATTGAAATAGTGCATTTCACAGGACCAGGCACTGCGAGAGTGTGTTTCAGAGAACCAGATTTTAATGGAGTGTGTCTAGCAGTTAGAGCTGGACAGTTCAGGTCCCGAAAGTAAAAATCCAGAACGAGATTTTGTATCAACCAATCAGTTGAGTTGTCAGTGTCTGTGACTCGATATTCCCAACTGATTGTTTGAAACAAAATCTCGGACTGGATTTTTACTTTCTGTACCTGAACTAACCACCTTTGCTATCAGGGGCAGAAGGTGTGCGTCTGGGAGCACACGCCGGAAGAGTGCGCCTAGCAGGAGTGTACATCGGAGCGGTGTGCTGTATATGAGCGAGTGTAAGTGGCATGGAGGACTTGAGTGGTGAAGGTGGAGATATTGGAGACTGGCAGGTGTTACTGCAGCAGGAGGAGTCACATTGCACCGGTGTCGTGATTTTCCAGACATTGTGAACAGTCTCACAGAACATGCTTGACTGGAACAACACAGGAGACACTTTTTGATGAATTCATTTTTCCAGACAGGACCTACTCATGCTACCCACTAAGATGTCTTAATGTCATTTTTCATAGGTTTAGTTGAAACTCAGCAGCTTCCTGCTCAGTGTCTGTGTTTGGAGGGTTGTGGGTTCAAATCCCATGGTTGCCAGTGTGGTGGTATCAGGATGCGGGCTGACCCCCACCCTCCGCATTGAAAAAAATACATCTGGAGCCGTATTAGTTCGATATTAGCAAATGCGTCTTTAGGCTGTTTTAAGGTTAATTCATGAATTACTTTGCCCTCATCTGTCTTTAGCCTTTAACCATTAATTGGCTAAACACAGTGTGTGAGTCTAACAGCTTCCTGTCATTTTTGACGGAAAAGTTTTCCTCATTTGCATGTCACTTTGGTGCAAAGCATCAGCAAATATGTAAATATACAATGAAAACATCCAAGATAACTGCAGCCAGACGTATGCCAACAATACATCACTGTTTTGTTGTTGAGACATGGTATTGCTGTCCTGCTACTCAGGTCACCATAGAAGTGTTACCCAGGCACCTGGGGTGAACAAGCAATTGAACAAAGTGCTCAGGAATACCTTTGCGCAACATCTAGTTGAACACTAATGATGAGTGATCATAGAAAATGAATTCTAGATTTGTTTTAAAAATGGCAAAAAAAACAGCTGTCAGAGTCATACACTGTGTTTAAGTATTGGTCACGACGCAAAGATGCAAAACATCAGTTGATGTTATTAATCAGCCACAAAACGGCACATCGATGGATTCATTAACCAGTACTCCTGCAAGTGTAGATTTTTTGCCTGCAGCCTTTAAACACTTTTAGTGTACAACCTTTAAACGACTCAGTTAAACCCAAATGACGCGGATTGAGCAAATATACATAACTGAATCAAACACCTTGCAGTTTTCAAACAGCACTGGTAATCAGTATCAACCTTCGTTCTTTAGTGTGTTGCCTGGTGGTGAGATTGCAGTATGACAGACTTCTGACTAACGTTGTGTGCCGGCAACATCATTTCCACAGATTTTAGAACAAAGTGGTTCTTGTTTTAAGTTTATATCGGTTGTATTTACTGTGTGCTGATTTGTTAATATAATTAAAAAGGTGAACTGGGAGTGTGATTTAAGGTTTTGCTTAAGTCGTTAATCAAATCAACAAACTTCTCTCACTGATAGATCTTACAAACTGAACCTAACGAGTGAAGCAGCTTGTGATGCGGATTACCCATCAACACTTTGCGGAAATTGCTAGAAGTTACTGGAGAAAGTGAAAAGGGGAAGTTATTGATATGTCGAACTTTAGATAAAAATTAGCAGCCAGACAGCGTCAACGGATTTGTCCAGCTATTGTAGCGCTGTGCTCCTTTTCCCCACTTTATGATAAAGGGAAATAACTTACTTTACTATACAGATGACACTGCTGGGTTAGTGGAAGAATGGAAGCAGCGAGAGTTTCAGACCTGTTCCCTTTCAATGAAAAAAGCTTATGGTGAAAATCTAGCCAGCAGATGGTACCTTGGTTGTGGCGTTTAACTTGTATCTTAAAAGCTGAGGGAAGGGCCTTCGTCATTAACCTCACTGGTGCTACCGTTCGTTCTCACCAGCCATCACTATATGAGTCTGAAAGTCCCAGGTACTGGGTCTGGTAAACAAAGATGCCCTGAGGCTTTAACACTTTTGACTCCCAACAATCATCAAAACAAAATGACCAAGAGAACGATTTTTGCCTTGCATTTCGTTTTGCGTCGATGCCCTCGTTTTGCCTTGCATTTCATTTTGCGTCGATGCCCTCGTTTTGCCTTGCTTCTTAAATCAGCACACCTCTTTCCAGCCCCCTTTTATTTGTCTCTCAGTTGAATTATATTGATGGAAATCCACTGTTAAAAAGACGAGCTTTTTGTAAAAGTTCAATAAATGCATGATCTCAATAATGACCAAAATAATTGCCATCATTATTATTGCCATAATCGAGTAGCCCTGACATACACTGTGAATCAAATTGCATAAACTGTGAATGGGGATAATTTCATTTCCACCAGCTACATTTCTCTTTTGAAAACTGACCACCCACAGTCAAATATATGCATTTTAAAAGAGCTTTGACTTAGACATATGTTGTGTACAGCCATCAGCTTCATCCTGTGCCTCCCCTTACTGACCACTGTACACCCTGGCTACTTGTCCATTGGCCAGAGATACATGTGAGTGTCACCTGGCAACAAGGAGATCCACGGTGATGACAAAAAGCGTGTCGACTGCAGGAAGCTCACACAAATTACTGGCTACGGCCGCCAGTTCACCTAACAAGAGGTCTGTATGTGGAGCGCTCAAAATACAGACAGGACACGGACACACCACCCACACTGAGCTGGTACTCGGGTCAGACCTGTGATTTTGCAGGTTTTGGACAGTAGCTAAGCCTTCTGAGCCAACATGCCACAATTCAGTCATTTATTTATTTATTTATTCGGAAGTAAGGCTGGTGATATTTAATGTAATGTATGCGCATGAGCTCAGAACTGGCCACCACATAACGATGAATCATTTATAGCAGTACAACCTGCAGTTGGGTCAGACTAATTGGTAGCATATCATAAGCCGCCAATATTCTTCCATCACTGTCAATCTGCGCATCCTCCTGCATCCTCCTGCATCCTCCTGAAATCCCACACGGAACTAGGTGGCTTAGCAGACAGAGCAAATACCAAAAGGTTTCTATGAAGACCTAGATAAAGTAATGGAGCGGCACCGAGACTCGTCAAGTGAAATTCATCGAGGGCAAATGCAAGTGATTCTGGCGGTAGGTCGGAAAGCTACTGCGCATGTCACTTCTGGGATTTGGCAGTCCTTCACATCACGGGAGATGTTTGTGCATTCACATCAATGCCTCCCCAGCCCCATGAAGTAATCTGCAAGGTGCCTAAGTATAGATACTTAAGAGCACAAACTTTAAGCCAAAGGACAATGTATATTTCCGATTGCCTCAAGAAGCATACTGCTGTATTAGAGCAAGTCTTGCTAAGAGCAACAAGATTTATTCCTGGTATTAAAACAAGGAAACATTTTCACACAAAGGCTGGTAAGGTTCCTGAGCATGATTAATGCAGTGTGACAAGTGAGACTGGATGAACTGTATATTTTTTTGCTTCTTCTCTTCAGCTGTTTTCTTATCCATGTCTTTCCTTTTGACTGACCAATCACAACGTAACAGCAAGGAGTTTGTCACACACATTAGGGAAGTCTGACCAATCACAACGGAACAGCAAGGAGTTTGTCACACACATTAGGGAAGTCTGACCAATCACAATGGAACAGCAAGGAGTTTTTCACACACATTAGGGAAGTCTGACCAATCACAATGGAACAGCAAGGAGTTTGTCACACACAGGGAAGTTCGAATGTTTTGTGTTAAGGCTGTGGAAGTGGGTTTGGCCAGCTAGAGGGGGTCTTTTGTAACTCCTCACAGATGCCTTGTGAAGATAACTTAAATGGTTCTATGTCGCTGGGCAGAATAATAGGGGGTGTTTGGCATGATAGTTTGTTTGAAGAGCAATTCAAGGCTGAAATAATTGCTTTGTCTGTTTGTAATAAACCAGCATAATTTGCCCTTATGGAAACGTTTGATTTCTGATGGCCGAAATGACTGGTGGAAAATATGTGGGCGGTACCAGATGGCTGATTTGCATTTACTGCAAGTGCCCCCCCCCACCCATCACTAAACTACAGGTCAGGTTCAAAGTAATTTCTATTGCTTAGTGTGGGTGAGGTCAGTAGGGGCTGTCCACGTTTGTCAGTGATCCCAGCCATCACGTTAATGGGGTGCGGTATGGCTCAGTGGGTTATGTCTCTGATCAGAAGGTGGCTAGTTCAAATCCCATGGTGGGCAGAGTGATGTCACCATTGGGTCCTTAAGCAAGGCCCTTAGGCCCATTTACTCTAGAGACAAGCTGATTCTGCTTTCTCAATTGTATGACGCTTCAGGCAAAAGAATCTGCTAAATGAGTAAATGTGAAGGGCTTTTAAAACCAGGCACCTTCACATGCCGCTTTTGTGACTCCAGGAAGTGATGAGTTTTCACACGGCCGATGATGAGAAGGTGTGATGTGAATGAAATGGATGTGAATTTAAAAGCTAACTTATAGCCCGAGTGACTGAATGGCTGAATAGTGGTGAGGTGATCATCACTGTGAATGTCGCTCGCTGGGCTCACACCACATTCTGTCTCTCAGGCTCAATTTGAAACTTAGTGCCGTCATGTGAGGATGGGAGTGTTTTCTGCGTGTATAACCTGATTTCCAGTCTTGGGTCCGTGAGACCAGGCTCCGCTGCTCTGCTCTGTTTTGGCTTTCACGCTGCATGGGCACCTGATTGACCTGTTTGTCCCCAGTCTAACTTCTCAGCCGTTGCTTGAACTGAAGTTATGTCCTTAAAGTAGGTTGTGCATTAACAGAGGTGGAAAGTTCAGGTTCAGGAAGTACAAATCCAGACCAAGAGTTTGTTTCAAGCAACCAGTTGAGCACAGAGTCACATTCAAAGAGTAACTCAGCTGGATGGTTGAAACAAAATTTTGGTCTGGATTTGTATTTTCTGGAAATCAATGCACAAGTGTAGCATTAGCAGTTTTTCCATAGAAATGAATGAGCGGGCTCCACAAAGATATGATTACGTGTGTGTGTGTGCGATTGGGGGGGACAAACAAATGTCCCCACAACATGATGAATACCCGTTTGTTGACCTTACGTGGACCAGTTCCCTTGTCCTGTAAGGGAAACCTGAATTTTCTAAAATTCTGTGACTCCAGACAAAGACATCTATCCATCCTCTTTCCAACCCGCTTATCCTACTGGGTCGCGGGGGGTCCGGAGCCTATCCCGGAAGTAACGGGTACGAGGCAGGGACCAACCCTGGATGGGGGGCCAGCCCATCGCAGGACACACTCACACACCAGTCACTCACACATGCACACCTACGGGCAATTTGGCAACTCCAATCAGCCTCAGCATGTCTTTGGACTGTGGGGGGAAACCGGAGTACCCGGAGGAAACCCCAACGACGACACGGGGAGAACATGCAAACTCCACACGCATGGAGCCCGGTGGAGACTCGAACCCAGCCCCCAGAGGTGTGAGGTAACAGTGCTAACCACTGCACCACCATGCCACCCCCAGACAAAGACATAAAAATGGAAAAAACTCTAAACTCAGTTTTGTTTGGTTACTGATGGTTAAGGTTAGGGCTGGGTAAGGGTTAGGGTTGTAATAGTTACCATTAGCATTTTGACCATAGAAATGAATGATCGGTCCCCAGAAAGATATGATTACACGACTCTGTGTGTGCATGCATGCGCGTGTGTGTGTGTGTGTGTGCGTGTGTGTGTGCACCCTGCCATGGACTGTCATCATGTACTGGGTGGGGTGGACCCCAGCCTTGTGCCATATGCTGTCTGGGATAGGCTCCAGGCCCCCTGTGGCCCTGACCAGGAGCGGCTAGACGATGGATGTGTTCTTTATGAGAATGTAAATTCCTACTTATACCCATCCATCCATTTTCCATAACTGCTTATTCAATGCAGATTTAAAGTGAACCTGGATCATATCCCAGGAAAAGCAGGCCACAAGACAGGGGACACCCGGAAAGGAATGCCTGTCCTGTGCATGGCACACTCGCACACATTCACACTCACACACAGGCACACTCACACACATTCACACTCGCACACATTCACACTCACACACATTCACACTCACACACATTCACACTCACACACAGGCACACTCACACACATTCACACTCGCACACAGGCACACTCGCACACATTCACACTCGCACACATTCACACTCGCACACAGTCACACTCGCACACAGGCACACTCGCACACAGTCACACTCGCACACAGTCACATTCACACTCGGACACAGGCACACTTGTACACAGTCATAACAGGCACAGCACGCCTAAGCTGCAGGAGGCTGGAGTACCAGGGATAGGAAAACACGGGGTGGAGATGCAAACACACAGACACACACACACACACACACACACACACAATGTTGGGACGTCATTTATAAACTCCTGGTCATCTTCAACTCCGGAACAGAACACATTTCTCAAGAGTAACAATGCTTTCTGCAATGAAGACTATATATACTGGACTGTGAATAAATATGAGGCATTAAGGATGAAATTAATTACATGGATGGCATCTATATAATGTTAAACACAATGTAATGACTGTGGAATGTAAATATATACTTATATGCTTCACATATTGTTGTCTGCTGTTGGCGGGCGAGCGGTAAAGCAGGGAAGTCCAGCCAGGAAATCGGGCAAACGGGGTTTATTCAGCACATACATACCAACACATAACATCATAAAACATCAGAAACATCAATGACCGGGCTCGGGAAACGAACGGAAACGCGGACTAAATACAACGAACTGATGACATCAATCAAGGACAGCTGGTAAACACCGGGAATCCACACCGGGTTAACGAGGGGGCGTGGCAAACGGGAGGAGCGGACAATCGGGGCATGACACATATACAGTGGTACCTCATAACTCGAACTTAATCTGTTAAGAACTCCAAATTGAATCCTAAAAAGTTCTAGTTCTGATCGAATTTTCCCCATAAGAAATAGTGGAAAACCAATTAATTGGTTCCCACCCCCCAAAAAAGTTACACCTAAACATGTTTTTTTTTTTTTAGCATTTAAACACAAAATGAACAGGATGAAACAAGAAGAGCATATACTGTACTAAACACATCTAAGCACATTTATCAAAACAGTAATTTGTCAGGTAAATAAATGTATCCAAATAATGTGTTCTGCCCCGATCGTCTGCTCTTCCGTGTGCCACGCCCCCTTGTTAACCCCGTGTGATCAGCTGTTTCTGGTTGTTGTCATTAGTCCTCTGTATTTAGTCTGCATTTCAGTTTGTTTCCCCAGTCTAGTCATTGTATTGTCTGTCTGCGTTTTGCCTGCCTTAATAAGAAATATTTATTTTAAAATGTATTTTATTATATAATAATATTTACTGTTACTGTCTGTCATTGTCTAAATGTATTTTTACTGTCTAAATATATGTATTGAGTTAGTGTAAACATGTACGATGGTCTCACAGCTAATGCCAGGCTGAGACTCAAGCCTTACCCTTTGTTTCTGCTGAGAGACGTGCCGCGTGACTCATTTTCCTGCACATACAAGTTATCTTAGGTCGGCGTTCATGGTTTGACTTCTGAGATTCAGATCGAGCTCTAGGTAAAAAATTTTCGAACTGGTTAGTTCGACTTGTAAGAAATTTGAGTTCTAATGAGTTTGAGGTACCACTGTATATACATTTCTGGTACAAAGTGATATGTCTCATTAGTCATGGCATTTCTGCTCACAAAGCATAGCAGAAATGCAGGGTTATTTTGCAGTGACATTTTAGCTATCTGGGCATTTGTGGGTGTGATGTCGTGATGTAGAGGGGCAGCGAGGGACCCCTGCACCCCCCACTGGCCGTGCGGCACCCTGCCCTCTCCCTGACCCTCCCTGATGTTTACATGGCATCGGTGCCCTGCTTTGTGAGTACCCTCTCGGAGGGGAGGCTGGCACTGACTTGGGCTCCGTGTCAAGCCTTTGGCTAGATGTCATTGCTTGTGAGCCCTGGCTTCCGCTGATTGTGAAGTTATAACGGGTAAAGCTTGGAGTTTCTGATGAAATGTATTCAACATGGGGCAACGCTGCTGTTTCGTTAAGGCGTTATTTTTATTACCTATATTGACATTTGATTTACCATTTTCTTTTCAGACTATATTTTTTAACTGATATTGATTATTTCATTTTCAGTGAATTATATTTCAGTATTTTTTTAAGCACAGCCGGGCCAAAGGTGCTTGGTGGACTTGTGTGAACTTTTAGAATAGCAGAAAAATAATAATTTAAAAAAAACAGGAAATCTCCATTTATTATGTCAAACCTGTGCTTAAAGGTCAAAATGTGCCTATTGTTTTTAGAATGTTAAACAAGTCATATAATTACACCAAAAGGGAAGAAAAATGTGTTTGCTAATGCAAAATACACACATTAGCTGGAAAAGGATCCAGGTCTTTCTACAATAGTCCATTTTTAAAGGTTTAGAGTCATAATGCTTTGAAACAGAATTTAACACATGAAGCATATGTACTGTTATAACTTTAATGCTGTTTATGTTAACGTATTGTGTGTTGCTGGAGATCTGCATTTCCCATGATTCTTTGGGGGGGGGGGACTTCTGCTCTCACTGAAGTTAGTTAGTATGTAGTTTCGGTTGAGCCGCGATCGAGGGAGGCCAATTTAGTATTGTATAAAGAATTATCATGTACGTAACTGACATCCCGTCCGTTTTGTTAAGAGGATTTGCTACATGTTCCATGTTCAAACAGAATAAAATTTCCCACATGTCTGAGTATATGTGTGTGTGTGAACATCACAGGATCAGGAGATCAGGCCTTCCCACCACCTAGGCTGGACCGTACCACCAGACTGAGCTGCTGAGGGGGAAACTAGGGAGGCGTGCTGCAGTCAGGCCAGTAAGAACTTTAGATTTGTTTATTGGCCGCAGTGAGAGGCAGAATGTGCATTAGTCAGCAGTGTCCAGAGCACTTCACAGAAGTAGGCAGTGTACTGCGATGGCGAGAAGGCAGGAATAGCTGAAAATGAACTCTCCCTTCTGGAGAAAGGGGGAAAAAAAAACAAGTGGAGAGAAGTACAGGTAAAGTTCTAGAAGAAAGCCCGTTTTAAACATTTTTCTGTGGTTGGGTCAAAGTCCTGACTATCTAGCATCCGTCCCTTAGGGAACCCAAAGAATTTGTTGCTCAAAATTGGCAGCTGTTTGAGAGACCGAGGGCCGAAATTCATTAAGGTAATATAGTAATAATAGTAATATAATCACCGATAACGTAAGTGCCAATGCAAGTCGAACGTCAGATATCTGTCATTACAACATGGCCTGATGTGGAACAGAAACAGCCAATCAAGGAAGGTGAGGAAAATTCATACATATATTGTAGAAAATGCTTAAGGTGATCTGCCACCAGAAACACAGAAGCATTGGAAACATGGCAGGATGCACCTGGACAGGAAGCCATTCCACTGTACATAACGCAGAGCATTATCACCACAAAAACAAACTTAAAATGGCAACGCAGGAAGTTAAACTGGGTCTGAACTACCTCAATTAAACTTCAGCTACCTGCAGGTAATAAACCCACAAGAAGAGAGTTCACCGGGGATATTCTGTTACCATCCTCCACATCCTCTCCTTCTTTTCAGTTTTTCCTCCTATCTGCAGGCTGGCTGCCTTTTATCAGAGGGAAACTCAGCTAAATTCACTTATACCCAGCTGGGTGTCAGACTGACAAGCTTTTGTACGATACTTGAAATTACTTTCTCCGAAAAGTCAGCCCAGTGTTTTTCACTTGCTCTCAGCAGCAGGAAACGTCTGATTTCTATTGATCCAGTGAATAATGAGTCCTTGCTGCCTTATGACTTTTTACTGCTTTAAATTCAGTTGGTTAAGAGCCATTTTGGGGAACCAATCATATAATATGAGCTTTTAAAAAATAATCAGCAGTTTCCTGATTTTCATTGACTAAGTCTGAAATTTTACTAGGGGAATTTATTCTTTTCATATTCTATGTTTTATCTCATTATTATATTTTTAATTCAGTGGTTTAAAATTTAATGGAATAACTGAAAGGTCATATAGATCATTTGCTCAAATTAAGGCACCTTACAACAGGAGGCTAACTGCTATATGACAGCTAGCCTTTAAGCTGAACTTAATGCTTTATTTGAAAAGACTAAACGTAAAGTTGATATATCGGTCTGTTGTTCAGATTCATGTTTTGGGAGAAGTACTTTAAAAAGTACCACATACAAATGTGTTTTTGTAAAGAAGGCAACGAGAGACTGATTGACTTCTTTGGAGGGGGACAGTCGAGGGAATATCGACTCAGCGGACAGGCGAGGGATTTAGCCTGCTAATTCCGAGCAGGAAAATCGATGCTTTTATGGCATTGGATTGCTGGATGCTGGACTAGATCAGGCAACGTCGGGGATGTTCACAGCTCGTAATTTCAAGCCTACAGTAATGAGATGAAGGCAGCAAATGCAGCTTGTCAGCCATACATACACATAATCTGTGCTACTTTGGTGGGACAGAAGGGTCACCCGCCCTTTTCATCGCGACGATGATGCACGTTAAGATGGTCACGACCCTTCTCTCTGTGGATATGTGAAGAAGACTAACTCTTCTGTATAAAAGGGATTAAGTGTGACTCTTCGGGTTGGGACTCTGTGGCCGTGAATGGATGGTCGCTGGTTCAAATCCTGTGGCTGGCAGAGTGATGCCTCTGTCGGGTCCTTGAGCAAGGCCCCTTGGGGGTAGCGAGTGGCTCAGTGGGCTAAGCCCGTGTGCCTGTATTCAGAAGGTCGCCAATTCAAACCCAGCCTCAGCACGTCTGTGGGTCCTTGAGCAAGGCCCTTAACCCCCTGGGTGCCGCTACGGGTGGCTGCCCTTCAGACAGCTTACTCTACAAAAAAGAGCAAGTTGAGGGAGGCGTAAAGACAATTTCCCCACAGGGATCAATAAAGTATCAATTATTATTATTACTATTATTAACCCCAATTACTTCCGGGCTGACTGGTCTCTCAGATCTGTTGCATTGGACAAACAGCATCTGCTACATAAAAGAATGTAAATGTATGACATGAGCAGGCGGTAGATCAGTGGGCACCCCCAGCTACTATAGACAGCCCGACTGTGGGGTACCTCTGAGTCCCTGCTTCCTGCTTGATGTGATCACATGACCCTCAGCTGCCCGGATCATAGGGTCTGCTTCCTGTGGCTTGTGCCACTTCCCCTTCCTTGTCAGGTGAGAGTGAGACAGCTGCCTGGCTGCCCTGCATTAGCCTCTGATGTGTGATCCGGTGACATACATGACTGGCTGTCCCATGCGCCCAGTTTTCATCGCAGGGTGGCTGAGACCACATGCAGCTTGTCTGGCAATTTCATGCTGAAACCGCTGCCCCCGCCCCCCCCCCACTCCACTCTGTTGAGATTAATACCTGTTCTTCGGTCTTCTATACTCACTTACCCAGTACAAGGTTGCAGTGAGTCTGAGACTGCAGGCAGTCTGGAACACAAGTAGGGGGAATGGGCAGCCAGTCCACTGCAGGGTATACACTCCCACACACTCACTAGGGGCAATTTCAAGTCACTAATTCACCTAAATGCATGTTTTCAAACAGCAGGAGGAAACCGGAGTACCTGGAGGCAAAACCCACGCACAGAACCTTGCCACTCATTTAGTATCACAAATTACGTTACATTTATAAATGGCTATTATACGTATCGTAGACCCAGTACTGCTGCAGTGGGGAAGTTGTTGAGGCATCGATCTCAGACCCGCCTGGGCCTGATGGTCTTCCTCCTTACAGTACCTACACTTGCTAGTGCTCTTCTGCCTCTCGAGCCTGAAGCAGCTAGATGGACTCTAGTGTCTGCACTAAAAGACATGCAGACAGATGGCTGTGGGTTCCATGTCCACCACCGTAATCTCTCGGCGAAGCGCTGTCGTCGATTCCTTTTCAGCCGGGCTGTTAGGCCGGGGCAATACAGAGAAGGGAGTCTTCGCCGGCCTCCTGGGGTTTGACGCTAACTTAAAAAGTAGGGCATGAGGTCCCTCCTCGCAGAAATCGAGGAGGGCCACTGCAGACCTGGAAAAGCCTTCATGCCATGTGGCTGATGAACCAGCTACTGTAGGGGCTGGTTTACACCCAGATGATTGTAATTCCCTACCTAGGTTGTTCTGTAAGAGCTGGAAAGAGGATCTGCTAATATAAGGGGTGCTGTCACTTCCTGTCTCTCCCTAGTGCAGTTGAAAGGGAGCTTCAGCTTTGGATAAAAGGACAGGAAGAGGCTGATAACAGGGGCGTCAGTTAGCTCACAGAGCACCTCACAGAGCATCTCACAGAGCTGGGAGGGGGGACGAGGCCCACTAAAATCAGCTGCCTTCCCGAATCAGACGTCGTTTTCGTGAGAGCTCGAATTCACATATGGGTGCTGCATGCATGTCACATGGAGCCTTGTGGAGCCTCTGTCTATAGATTTTACAGCCTCAGTAATGAGTGAGAAAGCTAAATGACTTCAGTTACAGGAATAATTACATGCTTAACCAAATGCTTAAATACTCAGCTTGAATTAAAGAAAAAGACCTGCCCACATTGCAGTTCTCCAGGACCAGAAGTGTAGAGCAAGAGCCTTGAGGCGGGCGGAGAACATCTACAGAGGCTTTAACCTTTAAAAAGAATTTCGGAACCTTTCAGCACTGAGACACATAACCTGCTTGTTTTAGCGACATCATCGAAAAAGGCAGCACTGCACAAACATTTCACTTTAGCCTGCGTGCTGTAGCATCCAATCATCTGCTTTCCTGCTGGGTTACCTGTTTCTTTATCATTGATAACAAAGGATTCCGAGCTTTTAATAGTTTTTTTTTTTTTACTCTGGACACATGCTGTTTTGACTAATCGCAGTTAGCAGAATCTGTATAGCAGGAACTTGGCAGTTGGTAGGTTAGTGTGTTTTCAAGGCTGTTTTATTACTTCTGTAGAGCTTCTTTGGCTATCAAATCTGAGAACGATCGAACCGGAAATTTCTACAGGCTTGTAGTCCTGTCACCATCACGTCTCGATGTCATTGCGATTGTATGGCGCATACGCAATTATCACCATGGCTTTAGATGACGGGTGAAACATTTGTCTGGACGCCGGCTTTTCGGTACTGTACGGATGTTTACTTACACTCACAGTTTGGTAAGCAGTTCAGTAGTGTGCCTGAAAAATTCATGAGATAAGTATTGTGATGCCCAAAGATTATATAAATTCGTTGTACATAGAAGGGCCCCTATTCCTGTTTGCCATCTTCCCTCCTTTGAGACACACAAACTTGAAAACGAAGCTTGGCTCATGACCAGGTAATTTGTACCATTGGAACATTTTCTTTGGGGGGGGGGGGGGGGCCTTCAATGGCCCAACAACCATTTGACTTTGCTGTCAAGGATGGGATTA